>CM070834.1:18736240-19336240 GCA_036326025.1 Chrosomus eos
TTGTTTAATACAATAGTACTTGATTTATTTGTAATTTGTGAAATTTACAAGCAAAAATTGAAGAACATTTTTTGACAAATGTTTCTAATAGAAGGGCACTATACTGTTTACACACATTAAAAAAACTTGCTGGTTTAGTTGGCATCACAATTAAGACATTCCTCCGTTGCTTGTTCCCTCATCGTTTTGTAACACCCTAGGGCTGGTTCCTGATAAGGTGTTTGTTGGGACAACAGAAATACCAATGGCGGTATCCTCGGCAACAGGAGAGCCCTTCCCAATTCACCCTTCACCACCATCTGCTGCTGTTCCTGGGGTGTCTCCACTTCGGGAGGAGGGGATGAGAGCTGGCTGAAAAGGCTACTCGAAGCCATGCGATAGGACCACTGGGATAATGTAATATTATAATAAGGTGGTGGTGGTGCAGCACTCGTCCACACAGACAGCTTGCTCTTATATCAATCAGTGTCTGGACGTGACAGCAGACCTCAACTCTTGGACATGTGTAGGCCCTCCCTCAGTCCTCCAAAGTGGCCCACCGGCAGAACACGCCCCTGTTGGGGGTCTTTGTGGGGGCCGAGTGGCAGATATCCCAGGGGGGAATGGTTGTATAGGGACTGGCTTGTGCCAGGCACAGGGCGGCCCTGTCCCGCTTCCTCTCCTCCCACTGCTAGGCACCTTCATTCCAGCTCATTATGCACAAGAGCAGATGGAGCCCGTTTTAGTGGCCTAGTCTCTGGGTAGGTTTTAGGTTTTAGGGCTTGGCTTTATTTGTATTCTGCAGGCGCTGGCTGTCTGAAAGAGCACAATGGGGCTCGCCTGCATGCTGACGTATTGTTCTGCAGGGGATTATTTGATTGCTTCTTTATGCTTTTAGTAGTTTAAAACAACAAAGAGCGAGTCACATGGGGTAATGCAAGTTCAGCTGCACTAACGTGTTTCTGGACGTGGCAACAAAGTTCTTTTTAAAATATTAAAAAACGAATGAGATGAGTATTTTAGTGAAAGAGTTGCTTGTAAGTTTTGTTATCTTAGATAACTTCTGCAATCATGCACAGTATTTTAATGTGTAGAATAAGAGTATGTCTTTAAACACTTTTTAATAGTCATGCTATGCTCCATTTAAAACTATTTCAAACAGTATTTTGCTAAAATTTCACATTATTATTATACATGCTGCAGCTTTTATTGCTTTACGTTAATTGAGATACTTTGTGGAATCATTTATTTTTACTTCTAAACATTTGTAAGTAAAAATGGTAAAAGATTTACAATAATGGGAAAAAAACAAAGTTATAGGATATTTGAATTTACTTTCATATTTTAAAATAATTCAATTTAATTCAAAACACCATCAAAAGTTTGAGATTGTATGGGGGAAGTGTGGGAGGGTGACCAGATGGCACTTTCTAAACCAATCAGATGCTGTTGTTAGGAAGGTTCTGTCATCTATGAGCCCCAACCCAGTCTCACGGCAGTTCGTGACATAGTCACGAAATTTAATGTATTGATTCGTGTTCATGGACACGAATTTCCCTTTTTTTTCGTGTCACTCAGCACGACTTTCAATCCAATGTATTTCAATGGGACCTATTTTTCGTGCCTGCACCACGTTTTTCTTTCGAGGGCACGTATTGTTTTTTCTCAATTCGTAATCATTTTGCAAACTTTAGGGTACACTACCAACATTTAATCAGGAGATTTTAATCCTTGTTTTTATTGCTTTATATTCGGTAGGCTAAGTTACGCAACATGAATGATGATTCGTGTCCATGAGCGCGAATTTTCTTCTTTTTGATCGTGTCACTCAGCACGACTTTCAATCCAATGTATTTCAATGAATATGGGACATGTTTTTCTTTCGAGAGCACAGTATTGTTTTTTCTCAATTTTGTGAACTTTATGGGTTGGCCTACACTACCAACATTTAATCAGGAGATTTGAATCCTTGTTTTTTGCTTTATATTCGGTAGGCTACGCAACATCAAATGATGATTCGTGTCCATGGGCACGAATTTCCTTCTTTTTTTTCGTGTCACTCAACACGACTTTCAAGCCAACGTATTTCAATGGGACATATTTTTCGTGCCTGCACCACGTTTTTTTCGAGAGCACAGTATTTTCCCCCCTACAATTTTTATTAATTTTGCAAACTTCAAGGGTAGCCTACACTATAGGCCCTAGCAACAATTAATCAGACGATTTGAATCCTTGTTTTTATTGCTTTATATTCGGTAGGCTACGCAACATGAATCAAATGATGATTCGTGTCCATGGGCACGAATTTCCTTCTTTTTTTCGTGTCACTCAACACGACTTTCAATCCCATGTATTTCAATGGGACATATTTTTCGTGCCTGCACCACGTTTTTTTTTTGAGAGAGCACAGTATTGTTTTTTCCCCCTCAATTTTTATTAATTTTACAAACTTAAAGGGTAACCTACACTATAGGCCCTAGCAACAATTAATCAGAAGATTTGAATCCTTGTTTTTATTGCTTTATATTCGGTAGGCTACGCAACATGAATCAAATGATGATTCGTGTCCATGGGCACGAATTTCCTTCTTTTTTTCGTGTCACTCAACACGACTTTCAATCCCATGTATTTCAATGGGACATATTTTTCGTGCCTGCACCACGTTTTTTTTTTTTGAGAGAGAGCACAGTATTGTTTTTTCCCCCTCAATTTTTATTAATTTTACAAACTTAAAGGGGAACCTACACTATAGGCCCTAGCAACAATTAATCAGAAGATTTGAATCCTTGTTTTTATTGCTTTATATTCGGTACGCAACATGAATCAAATGATGATTTGTGTCCATGGGCACGAATTTCCTTCTTTTTTTCGTGTCACTCAACACGACTTTCAATCCCATGTATTTCAATGGGATATATTTTTCGTATTTTTCATATTTTTCCAAACAATTTAGGCTATTGTTTTTTCCTCACTTGTTAATTATTTTGCGGTATAATCGGTAGGATACTCAAATATTGTAAACAATCGTCCGTGCTATAAGTACCCTAAATATATAATAAATAGCCTATAGTAAATATATTCTTCCTGAACGGGAATGTGCAGAGTTGAGTTACGGCTAAATGTTGCCCTTTCTTTTTGGAGAAATACCGGTTTTCCATCGGTTTGGTGTGTCAAATCCTATGGTCAAATCTAACAGTAACTACATTTCCCACGAGCCTTATCGACCGTTACTATGGTGATGAAGACGACAGATAAAACTGAGGACCCTCCGCCGATTGTCTTTTAATTATACCCTCATCTTTTTTCAACACAAACGCGAAAGTGTGCTTGATAATTCAACAATATTATGATATGGCCATCAGTTTTATTTGTTTCCAGCATTACCCATTATCATCAACTTCCGTTGCTATGGAGACGGAGCCAGTCCGCGCTCAAACCACTTTCCAGGTAAGTTGCGAGGCTCATAACAGTCATACGTAACGATCACGTTTTGCTTAAATGCTATAAAAATTGATGACTTCTTTTGATGAAAATGTATGATTCACATGGTGTACAGGGTAGGGCAACGAATTAAAGCCAGACGAAGTAAAGGTTTCCTCAATATCCGAGAAAAAAAAGTGAAATTAGGCTTGCTAAATGGCTAGCCAACTTCAACATAAGCTAACTCTAGTTATCTAGATGATGTAATTTTCTCTCGATCATCGTGGTTCACCCATAACGTCACTGTAATGTGTCAGTAATAACAATATTATCACTTTATCTGCACATAATAACGCTGCCTTTAAATCTGGGATGACGAACCCCAGGCACACGTTACACGCCTTTTAACAGTCGCACAGGAAATAGGAACAACGTGAATATGTATTTATAAGAAAATGGGAATCACTCACTATTATTGTACACTTTTTAAATCGTATATCAACATAACACTAAGTTACATAATGAACATTTTCTGTTCTTCCTGCAGATCCTGTTAAACACCACCTGTCCGAACCTAGCCACTCCTGATTCTAAAAACACAAAGGCACTTTTAAGAGCCAACCTCTATCTCTTTTATTTTCTATATCTCACATCCTCTCTGTTCTCAATATCTATATTTATGTCCATCTCTCTAATCTATATCTATCTATCTCAGTCTTTATCTGTTGCTTGTTCTTTTCTCTCTGTCTGTCTTTGTCACTTGTCTGTCTTATTCATCTTTGTCTGTCTGTCTGTCTGTCTGTCTGTATCTGACTGTATAATGCCAGGGGGCTCTACAAAAAAGATCTGCCCCTTTTGTCAGGGCATTTTATTTTGTTCAAAAAAAAATCTGTACACATTTAAAAAGGAGCAGCCATTGAAGCAGCACCTCAAGAAGAAGCTTCAGAGGTTAAATGAGAAGCGAGAGGAATGGGTGGTTGGGCACAAGAAAAACCACAACATCGCATCCATCAAGGATGAAGCCAATATCATGGTATGTACAATTTCATACATGACATTAAACTGTCCAGATCATTTAGGAAGTACATTCAGTGGTACCATTTGTTATTAAGTGAGCATGCTAGCGCAAGGTCAGAAAGGCATTATTTTTTGCCAATATAGATAAAGTTGAATAATTTTTTTCAATGATACTTTGTCCTCCCTGTGTCATCAGAACTAATTTAAAAGTAAAATTTAACTATCAACTTTGAAGGCAGATGTAATTGTGATTTGTAGTTTTTTTTTTGTTGTGGTAATACCCTTAAATAATCCCATCTTCACCGTAACACATCACAGACCTAAATTATCTACCAGAGCAAAATTTGAACACAGTAAATATAATTGATACTCAGGAATTCTTGAGTTCATAACAAATACAGGCATGCATTATGATAGAATTACAGGTGCAATATAATAATCAAACATTTTATTATTGAGTGGATGAGAAATAACAAATGAACTGCATTCATACTGTACTACTCACAGCACTTTACAATGTGCATGCGTCAACTGTAAATATGTGCAGCATTCACCCATTTGGTCATGTAATCACTAAGGTTTTGCTTTTATTTTTAATAAATCTTTATATTGTCATTGTCCATGGTTACATAATCTTATCAACGTAGGTGCAAAACCCGAACTACTAATGTTACAAAAAGTTATATTGTACCCTCATGGTGTCAGATTCATCTTTATGCTGTTTTAGAGTTGGTTTTTGCTGCTACTGTACGAGCCTTTCCTGTTTGCACATACTTTGTTATACAAAAGCTAAACTCACCATTAGGTTAAAAATAACCTGGATGCTGTCATCAATAATGTTATATTCTCTTAATAATTAATAATCTGTTGTTTTTCTATTACTTTAAACAGCAAACATACAATGTTGTCATTGCAGCTTGAGAAACTCCATGCCATTGGATACAAGCCAGTTCTCCTTCTTGGAAAGGAGACCAAAAAAAAAGAAATGAAGTGTGAAATTTTAACCCCTCGCTGCACACTCTCCGCCTATGCCAAGGACTACCTTCAGAAGATAGGTTCATTTTATGAATACCTTTGTGAAGGTGATATGCATACACTGTATCTTAAAGTGCACTTCACAGTTCACAACTTGTGTTGAGTACGCAAAATATTTTATTAATGTTTAAATTTTAAAGGGATGGCTCACTCCTAAAACTTAAATTCAGTGATTCTTTTTTTCTCCTGCTGAATGCTTGTATGATCATAGGCTACTCTATGTGACGTCTACCAACACATGTAATCTAGACGCAAATAGGTAGAAAAACATAAAAAATTCACACCTGGCAATTGATTATGGGAATTGAAGTAAACTGTTTCAAAACAGTAGTTTCTAGTTTCCCCGTTCTGTGATTGGTCCCCTCGCTAAGGCGAAAATCTGGTCCATGGAATCCAGGCTACCTTACACCTACAAATTTACACTGCTACTAACTTTGAGGCATAAAGCCCAAAGTTTTTTAGCGCACACAGTCCAGTCTGAACTAAATAGTTTGACACAGACTGTAAACAAACATTATACTTGTCATTTTTTTAATAGATATTATGAACACTCAGTTTTATTTTCCTGACTTAAAGGTGCAGTGTGTAAAGATTTTGAGTATCTATTAACAAAAATGCAATATGACATCCATAACTATGTGTTCAGTGGTGTATAAAGAACTTACTTAATAAACCGTAATTTTTTTATTACCTTAGAATTAGGCATTTATATCTACATAGGCGCGGGAATCCCCTTCTATGAAGGTCGCCATATTATGACGTCATATTTCTACAGTAGCCGACAGCGAACAAACAGCGTTACAGAGCGCGTTTCGTCACTACCTTGAAAGAGAAGCGGCAGAAAGCTAGAAGAAGCTAGTCATAAACACCGTGAGTAGTGACTTTTCCCTTGTCAGTGGTGTCAAATATGTAGTTCATGTAATTTAGTTCTTCTCCCTCGCTGTGTTATGGGTTTGCTATGTGTGGATAAATGTGCTGGTTACGTTCGTGAGACAGATGATTAGTAGGCTACTCTTGTCATTGACCGTAAAACAGTTACAGGAATCACCAACCCGTCGATCTTGAAAGCTTTTTAAGTCGATCGAGTTTCCAAAATCAGAGAAAAAAAAAGTCTATTGTGTGTAGTAAGTGGTGTCTATGGGATGCGGAGGCACGCGCGCTGTTACAATCACGTCATTTTTGCCGCACGCACCTTTGGGCTCATGCGGACGCGTCGAGTATAAACAAGGCTTAACGCTTTAACCAGCTCAGCCACAGTAACAGCTCATATTAGCCAGCTAAATGTTTACTACCCTGTTAGAAAAAATCTATAGTTGCATAGTTTCATGTGGTTGTTCTCCCTCACTGTATTATGGGTTTGCTATGTGGGGAGAATGCGCTGGTTACGTTCGTGAGACAATCAGCTGATTACTATTATTATATTATGTATTAATACCCTTGATCCTCACCTGACTATGGCTTTGTAAACTTTATCCATGATGTGGTTTATAATGGACTGTGGTACAGAAACTTGGTTTACTCTGGCTATTCTCTGCTGTCTCAGATGACGATGTTTGTCCCGTTTTAGCCACCGTAGCTTCTTCGAAAGGGAGGTGTGAGTGGTAGGCTGAGCCCTTAGTGCAAACTCGCAACCGAACCGTTAGATGTCGCCAAAAGCTACACACTGCACCTTTAAAGATATATTGTATTGGTTATAGTCATAGGTTATAGTCATAGAAAATCAATCAAATATATTGCAGATATCTAATACATCCAGTAGACTCTCAATAGTTCTCCTGCAATCAAAGGTGCCTTCAAATCTGGTTGGGGAAAATTTGGACTATTTAATTCAAACAGATTAACAATTAAAACAGGTACAGATCAAGCTTATGGTTAACCTCTGTGTGAAATAAGCTAAATACAACACTTGTTTAACTTGCACAGGTTGGACCCAGGATTCCATTGGCAATGATCAGCTGATTACGCTGCAGCTCACACCCTGTGACCCATTGGAGCAGGTGAGCCCCGCGGAGGGGCAGGTGGAGCAGGCGAGCCCCACAGAGAGGCAGGTGGAGCAGGCGAGCCCCGCGGAGGGGCAGGTGGAGCAGGCGAGCCCCGCGGAGGGGCAGGTGGAGCTGGCGAGCCCCGCGGAGGGGCAGGTGGAGCTGGCGAGCCCCGCGGAGGGGCAGGTGGAGCTGGCGAGCCCCGCGGAGGGGCAGGTGGAGCTGGCGAGCCCCGCGGATGGGCAGGTGGAGCTGGCGAGCCCCGCAGAGGGGCAGGTGGAGCTGGCGAGCCCCACGGAGGGGCAGGTGGAGCTGGCGAGCCCCACGGAGGGGCAGGTGGAGCTGGCGAGCCCCGCGGAGGGGCAGGTGGAGCTGGCGAGCCCCGCGGAGGGGCAGGTGGAGCTGGCGAGCCCCGCGGAGGGGCAGGTGGAGCTGGCGAGCCCCGCGGAGGGGCAGGTGGAGCAGGCGAGCCCCGCGGAGGGGCAGGTGGAGCTGGCGAGCCCACGGAGGGGCAGGTGGAGCTGGCGAGCCCCACGGAGGGGCAGGTGGAGCTGGCGAGCCCCACGGAGGGGCAGGTGGAGCTGGCGAGCCCCGCGGAGGGGCAGGTGGAGCTGGCGAGCCCCGCGGAGGGGCAGGTGGAGCTGGCGAGCCCCACGGAGGGGCAGGTGGAGCTGGCGAGCCCCACGGAGGGGCAAGGTAATTAGAACAAATTTCAAGATTTGTTCTAATTACCTTGCCCCTCCGTGGGGCAAGGTAATTAGAACAAATTTCAAGATTTACAATTTATATTTGTGAAGACCTAAAGTGTTTGATCCATGGGTTACCTTAACTTTACACGACTTCCAGTGTTTTTCCCCCATCGAGCTTGATGCAGGTTAAGGCTCTTTTCAGCACCGACATGAATGCTGAAATTACTAGGCCAAATTTAATGATTAAAGATATTAGGATAATTTGACTATTCAAAATAATTGGGAATGTCAGTGTCTCATGAACATTTAACATTTAACATCTGTGTAGATGAGAGAATCATCTACAGTGTATGCGCGTTGTTCACACTCTGTATTATGACCAAGCATGCGCACTTAAAATAGCATCTGAATGTACGCTCAACGCGCCACTGACTTTAGACTAGTTTTTTTCTGGTCAGTGGCGCAATTGTTTTCTGGAACTGAAAAATAGCACCAGGGAATGTTTGTGCCGGAACACGTCTCCTTTTTTGCGCTGAACCGCCCAGGGAGCGCAAGTTCATTCTTTAGTTTACCGGCGTGCGTCTGTGGAGGGAAAAGTCCGCTTTGCGCGGGTGCAAAATACGAATGATACATGCGTCAGTACACAAAGTCCATTTGCCCCGGGTGCAAGATAGGGCCCCATATCTCAAAATCTATTGGATTGCTATGAAATTTGATGAGCACATTTCATGCTCACAACCACACCACCATTTTCCCACCCCTTGTGTTCCCTGAACAAGTCAGCGAAGGATCAGCGCTTGTTGAAACAAATTAGGATTACATAAGCACAGAGCTATCACAAACAGGATGAACATAAGCAAGAAAATAAAACACATGGAGTTAAAGGAGCAACCTTAATTCAATCGCAATAAGAATGCATGTACTTTACACCTATTAATACATGTACTGCCACACTTGTGCGATGTTGTAATCTTCCAGTATTTTAAATAATAAGATAATAAGTTAAAGATTTATTTGGTATACGAGTAATTTTCTTTCTCTAAACCCACAGCTGTCTTCACAGGGTCAGCCAGGGGCACAGTTGCAAGTCGCAAAAAGAAAAAGTCAGGTATGTAAATAATGTTTGTAGGGTAATTATTGGTGGTTCTGACAACTGTTACCATAGCTCATTAGTTAAGCAGATTCTTTTAAGTAAATAAATAAATTAAATAGAATTTAAAGGGGACCTATTATGCTAATTTCCAGTTCTATATTTGTATTCTGATACTCCACTAGAGTAGCTTTGCATGATCCTTAAAAAAATCCTTATTTATCTTAAACTGGTCCTTTATGCAGACCCTGTCTGAAACGAGTCATTTTAGATGGAGTATTCTATAAGCCTACTATGATTGCTATTCTAATGAGCCTGCACGTGATGTAAAATGTGGAGCCAAATATAAACAGCGTGTTTGCACACACATTACCTGAAAGAGAGGATGGTCTTTTTTCATATTTAAGGGGTCTCTAGACACACCAGGGACATATATTTATGTTGAAAAGACATTACAAAGTGCATTTTGTCTAATTATTGTAAATGTGTTTTTTTTTCTGAGTGAGTTTTTTTTCTTATATCCCACAGGGGGACTGCATATGCCTGAAAGGAAAAGGCCACAAAAGAGTAAGTGCATGTAAATGCAATGATTGATACTTTGCTATACATTGCAACTTTTACCCCTGTTTATTTGCTATAGTTCAATTGTTTATTTTTTTTAACTATTTACAACAGACAATTAGGCACAATTTTATTTATTTAATAATTTAGCAAACGCTTTTATCCCAAGCGACTTACAAATAAATACAATATTTACAATACAAGCAGTCAAATCAACAAAAGGGCAACAATATGTAAATGTCGTGACCAGTCCAGCTAGTCCAGTGTAGCACAAATGACCATGATTATTCATAATAGATATAGAATAGGAAGTGATTAGTATTATTGAGATTAGTACAATTGACAACCTATAAAATCCAACTGGCTTAATTAGTCTAATTTGACCAAAATGCATTGCCAAGTAGTAGAAGCAGCAGCAGTGGAGTATTCTCCGTTGTGAGCTGTGCCTTAGCAGTAGTATGGTTATTCAAGCAAGCATACCACATTGGAACTGAGATTCCATGATGCATGTTTTGATTAGTGATAAACATCACTTGTCTTCCTTGCAAGTCTGGTCACTACTTAAGTCTTCATAGTTGTGTTTATTTAGTTTCTAATCTAACTATCTAAGAAATATTTGAAACGTGTTTTTGATGTTCACAGATTGCTCCTACCACACTCGCCTAGAGGTTTTCCCCATCAGGAGTGTAGTAAGAGAAAGAGTGAGAAAGGTTAGACAGCCATAAAGGAACTGCAGAGTGTAGGCAGTATGCAGAGTGTAATATAGGATTTAGAAACTTCCTTGTGTGTTGGCAAATACATATAATACATACCATAATTGTTAGGTAGATACTTTTTATGTGTTTAGTCTTTTTGAATTACAGTTTATGAAGGAGTGTCTTCTGAAAATAATGACCCATTATGTGATATCAATGAAACTCAATGCCTATAACCAGACATAATAGCCTTATGCTAAGAATGGAATAACATTTTTTTTCTTGATAGGGCAAAGCAGAAATGTTGGTTGACCGGGAGCCCTGTCCAGTATGGTATGTATTCTTCTGTTCTTCTACTTTATGAGTTAATGCATTCATTACTTTAACTTTGTTTTGTTTTTTTTGGCTACAATATTTTTTTTATTTATCTGTTCTTTTAACAAGTATAAAGCACACATCATTACTGAACATGTCTTTTATAAGTATAACAGTTTCATTTTCCATCTATGGAATGGATGGAAATTCCATCCATTTCCATAGATGGAAAATTAAACTGTTATACTTATAAAAGACATGTTTGGTAATGATGTGTGCTTTTTATTGGAAAATGTGACCAGTAACAGAAAAAAAATTCCCTTCTGTTTTTAGTGGTGAGCAGTGGGCCAATTCCTGGCAGCCAAAGGATTCTCTCCGAAATAATGAAAATAAATAAAATGTATGTTTTGAACTCCATTTTGGTTTCAGCCTATTTATTAAATTGTTTCTGTGCTGCATTTGAAGTCATATCTCATCTTTCTGTTGTAGTGAAAAGGTGAAAATCTCCAAGAATTTGACCTGGAGTTTAATCTCGAGAGCGCTATACTAAAAATGTACTTATTCCAAATCAATTTTCTTCTTCAGATGTTATTCAAAAGCATGTTTTCATATTTCATGATTATACATTGCACTGTTATTTTATTACAGTTGACGCGTAACTTGATTTCATGTTCTGTTGTCTGTGCTTTTCAAGTTCATTTAACCTCACAGTCCACTGTTAAGAAATACAGCCTTATGGCTTGTTTGGCATGAAGCCTAAATATGAAGTTCAACAAATAAGACTGACCTTCTTTATACTCACTCATTACATCATATCTTTTACATTGTCTCTCTTACTCTCTTCTACTCCAAACTCATCAGCTGACTGGGCGTTTTACGTCTTAAACCAAATGTATTTTCGTCTCAACCCTCTTGAGCCAATCGTGTCATAGGTCCCTCCACTGTGCTCATCAGGAACAGAGCTCCACATTCATCCAGATCTCAGCTACTCACCCCTTCACCACCACCAGTGTCACTCCATGTAGGGGATATCCCTTTTCATATCATGCATTTCTCTACAGTACACCTTTAAAAGAACAATGTCTCGATGTGGTCCAATTGCCAAAGACTATATAGTTTCAACTTGTTATGCACCTTCAATAAATTTGTTTGATCACTCTTTACGCCTCTAGTGAGTAATTAAGCAATACATAAGCATTTGGCGTATTTTCACTTATATTTTTGTGAAAGACCAAAAACACACTACGATGACATTTTTCAAAATATGATTTTTGTTTTTACTTTTCCATACATCAATTTAATTCAAAACAATATGATGATGATGTGGACAAAAGAAAACCAACATTGAGCATATTTATATGTGGAATTTGTTTAACTTTACAAGTGGATTCTTTTTAAATGAACATTTGGGGTTGAATATATAATTTAATCAGGGCTCTTAAGTTTTATAAAAAATCAATTGGAGTGAGGTTACATTTGTTAGGGGAGGAGCATACTTATAAGCGGCAGTGTATTACATTAATCAGGGGGCAAAAAACAAACATGTGGAGGCCATAATTTAAATTTTTTTTAAAAAGTCGCGCTTTGAAGGGTAACGTTATCATAACTCCCGCAGACAAACTCGAATTCATGTCTACTGTAAGCCTACCAGCTAAAACCTCAGATGTGAACCTCAGATGAACATCCTGTCGATTTTTTTCACCCTGATCATCTATAATGCAGCATAATGTATGTTTCGACTGTATAATGTATGTTTCTTGATATATAATAGTAAAGACATTTTTATAACCATATTCCTGGTCGGGAAAAACAACCAGAAGAACTACAACTATGGTGGCTGATTTGTACACTTTGTAAGAAGTTCTATGGCGCGTCTTTTGTGGGAACTGTAGTTTATAAATAGTGTGCATTGGAGACGGCCCTGATGGTTGTTCTACAACTACAATAACAGTTAAATATAATGACCTGATATCCTCGCGTTTTATTTTTCATCTTGATCATCTAAATACAGTATAATGTATGTTTCGACTGTAGGTCGAGGTTGTTTATATAGTAAAGCTACATTTTTATAACCCTAAAACTAGGCTAACCCTACTCTGTAAATTTGAAGAACTTCAAGTTATGGACATTGGACGCTGATTTGTACACTTAGTAACAAGTTCAATGGCACGTCTCTACAGGGAACTGAAGTTTTTTAGGAGCCATATAGAATCTCAAAAACACACACACTACATATACTGTAGGCCTACTGGTGAGATAAATTCAAACCAATAGTACAAAAACTAATACGGTAATAAAGCGATGCTTGTGGTTCTTCCCTTCAAACCTTTTCACATGATGAACACAACATTAGATACAACAAATGTATACATTTGCATTTTTTATTCCTTAATGTAGGCTACTGTACAGTAGCCTACAATACACAAAATAACACCAATAAAGATGATTCTGCTCCAGCATCCCATCTTTGGTCTGGTATGGGACAGGCCAGAGAATCTTGTCACATCACAGTCTATATTGGCCCTAGCCAGGCATTGGGGGTAAAATCCTCTTGCATGCCTGATCCACTCCTGGGATGCATGAAATGCAATGTCCAAGCTGGCTTCTTCCAATCCATCGTGTCCTACAAAAGTAGAAGCACTGATTACTGTAACTATAATGCATCCTTTTTATAACATGGAAGCATGCAGAAACTCTATCTGTATGTGAGGCAATATGATGCATTTCTTTTCATTACAGTAGTATAGTGCAACTGTATGTGTTGTCAAAGCACTGAGTACAGCAGCACTCAAAAGTTACAGTAGAGAGCACCAGTCTGAAGTACACCTACTGTCTATGTTCCTCCCTGAAGGTTCTGATGATGGAGGCGACGGGGAAGCAACTCCAGTTTGGCTGTACTTGTCGCCCAGCCTCCCTCATAGTCATACCATGGACAAGAACATGGTCAACTAGAGTGGCACAAATCTCATCTGAAACTGCTTGTCTCTTTGCCCTTCCTCTTTCTCCTCCCCCTCTCATCTTATCCCTTTCATCAATCTATTGAAGGTTCTGATTGCTGTGTGAACAGTTTTGACTCTTTGTGTTTCCTCCTGGGTTAGGGTTAGGGTTAACCCAAACCCTAACCCTAACTCTCCTGGGTGATTGTGTGCTAATTGAGCTGAAGCTGTGCTGAATGCAAGTGCTTTCTAAAGTGCTTTCACTTTTTATTGTGTAGGCAATGATAAATGAAGTGATATGTGTGTAAAGTTTTGCAGTGAAAGTTCAACAAATCTGACTCTTGTCAAAACTGGGGAATAGTGTTTAGTTTGGGGAAAAGGGTGTGGTTTTTGACAAACTGTTACAGTTGTGAAATTTTAGTTCAAAACCATAGTGTTTCAGCAATCGAGGAAAACTGTAACATGCATATACTGTACCTTAGATACACATTACACATTATACTAGATCTTACTTGTTTAATTACAAGCAAGGTTGGTTGTTTGAAAATAGAAAAAACACATGCATTAAAGTAATGAATTAATAATGCAGTGTAATCTTAAATTAAAAACGATGACACATAAATAAGCTATTTAAGTTATATCCAGCTATTGGCTTTTATCAACCATAAAAATGTCAAATATTGTTTTTCAAAAACAATGTATGAAAAAGTAAAAACATAAAATGCTCATTTTTGGAAATTGTCTTTATTTCTTATACTTTATTTCTTGTCTTTCTCAACAATACCAGTGAAAATACACCAAATGCATATTTGTCAAACAAGCTATAAGGCTGTATTTAAAAACACTGGACAGTGAGGTTATGTTCACTTGAAAAGCTCCAGCAGAACAGAGAAGCAAGTCATCTGTCAACTGTAATAATATACAATATAAAGTATAATCATAACATATAAAACTGTGTATTTTTCTGTTACATACTTTATATGCATCTGTGCAGTAATATAGTTACACAACAGTTATATCCTATAATACACTCAATCAAGTAGTGATCCAAAGGCAGCGTCCACTGGGTAAAAACAAAATGACATATACTGACACAGACACTGCTGCTACACTGCAGAATAAGTGAATGTGGAGAAATGCAAGTAATCAAGAACAAGTTTTTACATTATGGCCTAAATGTGATGATAGAGGAATGGTCATGAGGTCACCAAAGTCCTCATGTGCTTACAAGATTTTAAGATCTGCCCAATTAGACAATATCAAATTTTACATTCTGGTCTAATGGTTGTGCTACAGGGAACGTCATGAGGTAAACAAAAATGACATGATTCATTGCTCAGCAAATTACAGAAATCGGTTCATAACATTTGTTGTATGCAAGTCAAAAGTTTGGCCTGACATCGGTGCAAGAGGAAAGGTCACAGGGTCACCACAATCAAGGGGAGTTTCTCTTAAAAGAGTATGAATACACTACCCAAATATCATGTGAGCCCAGTAATTACATCTGGTAATATCATACATGCAAAAGTTGACATTTTTGGCTAAGATTGGTGCACCTATACTGAGAGGTTTGTGCATCTTCAATGAAATGTGCAATGTGCTTAATAAATTGCTTGGTAATCTAAAGACACAGTTTGAATTTTAGATAGAATGCACACAGATTTTAATGTGGTTAATCAATCAGCATACAAATAATACACAGATATAGGGCAAGTCCATTTCCTTCAACACAGTCCTTCGTGCAGCTTCCACCTGGGGAAATATAGAAAAACAAAAAAGCAAGAATTAGGATAAGAGGGTGAATTTCAGCTGTTTAAGAACAAATAAGGTGTGTAAAGCATTAATAAAATACACAAATAAATGATGAAAAACAGTAATGTGGTTATTCCAAAAACAGAAAAAAGTACATATTAATAAATAAATTACCTAAATTGTGTTTTCCTCTTCATCCTCACTGGTGTCTGGACTACTGAGGCCACTTGGACATTCCTCTTCAACATGTAGATAGAAGGACAAAGGCCTCAGGACCTAAAGCAGTCTTGTACTGTTGGAGGACCACTTGGAACCTTTCTGACACCTCTGACAGTCTTCTTCTTAAGAGACAGCAAAGTCCCTCATTCCCCTTGTCTACGTCTCAAAATACAAAAGAAATTACATTAAAGACAAACTATATTAAGATTGTTTCATAAGGCCTAAGAACTTAAATGGAGTAAAACGATATCAGTTCACCTATTCAAATCTAGATAGCAGGATGGATACCCATTTTTATGTGTATCGCTGACATGGGACCAGGCTAGCTTCTGTATAAAACGACTTGAGGCAACATGACGGCTCACTGAGGTGACTTAATGGAGGGAGGCCCAAAGCAGCATGTAAGCGTTTTGTGCCCATGTCTGATAGCTGATTTTAAGTTTTCTTCACTACAGTTGAGCTGAAATAACGCATTGTGTTACTTGTTGACCAGCAAGGTTTTTTATTTTGACTGGAGGAGATAATAATATTAATCTTGATGTTATGCTAACCCCATTTAACATATCAGGACACAAATTCCAATGTTCAAAATTCTTTTGTTAATTTCCGCTTTCAAGTAACAGCCATAGTACAACAAATCTGCACATCTTTCGAGCAAATGTGAATCTTTATAGTCTTACTGACATGTTACCATAGCTACAGTAACAACTTTAATCCCCATTTTATGTACATGCCAAATGGCTACGGCAAACAGAGCAATAACTGTTCTACTCCATCCAAGTTCTGTGACTGAGACTGATGACTGAAAATACACCATTAAACTAAATGAATATTACAACACTCAATATGTAACATGCATGCCATAGTTCAGTATACTCTATAAAGCAGAACTGTAAATAAATTCCTGTGAAGCATCTGAAAACAGACATACCACTGCCATGAACCTCCCATAGCCATATTTGAGACACAGTGCTCTCTCCAGTAAGGGAATGCTCCACCACAGCTACATCAATGTTTGTTGCAGTGTCTAGTACAAGATCATTGTATTTCTTTATCTCCTGAAGAATGAGCTTTTTGTCTTCTGCCAGCTTCCTTCGAAGGCGATGGCAAAACTTGCTGCTTTCTAGAAAGAAATGAAGTATAGGGGCAGAGGTGTGAGGCAAGGAAAAGACCAAAAATGTGAAAAGCAAAGCTGCAGTTATTGAAGTATGTGAAAATAATAATGTAGACTGACATGGGTAACAAAGGTCCAGTGTTTAACATTTTGGGTGGAATCTATTGGCAGGAATAACACGCACACATGCACGCACGCACACACTTTTCATGATTTCCTGAAAATAATAATTGTGCATAAATATATAAAAGATAGAGGTGAGGGGAGCTGGTTGCAATCGTCAAACATCATTGATAGATACCACTAAACCCTACAGACTGGTCATTTAAAGAACAGAATTCAATTATTGAGCTGAACTGTGCTACTACATTATTTCCTAATTCCAGCTTGAATTTATCAACCTATTCTATTATATAGTTATACCATTCTGACGGTAGAGGATTCGCTTTCGCTGCCTCACACTAAGGTAGCGCCCCTCAATTGATTGCTGTTAGTCCTCTGTGTGTGGTGCCTTGACTGGCATGAGTTGTATCAGGTGTCTCTGTAGAAGAAATAGTGAAAGCAAATTCACTGTTAAAACACAGAACCGTATCTCTGTTTGAATTTGTATGTAAAACCTTTTAATCCAACTTAATTAAACTTGGTATGTGCACTTCCTGCAGGGAAACTGGAATATACTAATAAACCTGACATAAATGTGGCATCACATTAGATGTTGACACATAGTTGGCTGGTCTTCGGTGGCAGGTGATGTCAACAACTGTTGTAATCCATAGATGATCAGCCTAATATTTTTTGCTGCTCTTTAATATCAAACTTAATTTAGATAGTGGAAATGATGTTTGTTGTTTCTTTTATCTGGTCATGCTTACCACCAGCTGCCCATTACTTCACATCAGATAGCCACTGGGACACCACTTCATCTGTGCAATGTAGCTCTGTTTTTAGGTCAGCTAGCCTTGCAGTCTCATCCTGGAGTCTCTGACAAGTCTGATAAACAGTGTTATACAATAATCAGGATTAAAACTTTGTATGATTAACAACAGGCCAAGTGAACACAACAAAAGGACACACAAAACAATTAATAGGAGACTTACCTTCACATATCTTGTGGAAAGTGCCTGATGTAAAGAGAGATTTTTTTTCTCATTCCACCCCATTGCATGCAATGTAAGCATGTCCACCCGTGCTGTTGAAAGCAAATAATGAGGTTATGATGATCAATCTAAAAAAAGTATACAAGAATACTGCAAACACTCTGATCACCTGCTTTGGACATATATTTGGTCGTCAGGGCACAACGTGAGAGGTAGCTGTTCACTTGCTCCACCTCCTCACCAGCGGTTGTCCCTGCTCCTTCCTGGTTCCTCCCACTCCATTTAATCTGTTAGTAAAGGGTGGAAGAAATTCAATTCAATTTTATGTATATAGCCCAATATCACAAACAACAATTTGCATCAAAGGGCATTACAATCTGTGCAAGAATTGGTTATGCAAAAAGACAAGCTATTGTCACGATTAGCCACGCACTTCCTGGGTTTACTTGGACCATATTTCCCATCATACACCTCCCTGGACTGATTACACCAAACACCTGCACTGCACTGATTACACACACACACACCTGCACTTCATTTACACACACATAAAAGCCACTTCCACACACCACTTCTCTGCGAAGTCTTGTACTTGCTACGGCCTACATTTCTGAGCGTGACACTCCATAGTTCTCCTGGTTTCTTGATCCCTGCCTGCTTTCCTGGTTTCCCAGCCTGGAATCTTTCGTTGAACCTGTCTGCCTGCCTCAACCCCTGCCTGATATCGACACCGAGCCTGGACTTTCCCTGATACCCAGTTTGACTCCCTTTGTCTGTTATTCACAATAACGTTACTGCACATGGATCCGCACGACTCTGAGCCTTCGTTACAGCTATATTTTAGCTTAACTTCAATTTCATATTATTAATGTGCTTGTAAAAACTACAAATGTACATATGATGGCAAAATATTATACACACCTCACACTTAGTAGCATGGGCTCGAGCATGCATCACACTGAGAAAGGGTTTCATAGTGGTCAGCTCCTGAAGAGCAGGAAGAACACTAGCAGCTTTCTCCAAGTATGGCCAGTATTTGCAAGCCACGTCCATTGCAAAGAATTGTGCCTTGGCTGGCATGAGGTCATTCTGAAGATACATAGGGTAGGCAAATATTTCCCCCCTGTACATATTAAGGGCTTTCAGAAGGCATCCATGACGGCACACAGCAACCTCCATCCCCTCTTCATCCAATTTTGAAGCCCTCCTTGACGTTTCCCTCGCTGCTGTCCACTGGGAGTCCCCACATGTGCCTCTTCCCTGTGTCTATGACACACAAAACAAACACGACAAATCAAATAAAAGCAATGGTGTCATTCAATATATGGCATTTATTCTCTCAATTTGATTTTGTAGTTGGTAGGCAGAAGTAGTTGAAGTGGGGTTATGGTTAATATTGTAACAACTATTTTGTCAACTTGCATTTCTCACTGCTTTCTGTATGGTGTCGACAAATCTAGACACTGCACTGTCTTCAGCCACAAAGAGCCCCTCAAAAAAGCCAGGATCATCAGAGCTGAGGAAGAAAGAAAAATAGAAAATCCATCCATGAAATATATAAAGTAAGAAAATGAATCAGTAAAAAGACTGAAGTAAAGATCACCTTCCGTTTCGGTGAAAGCGATATAGCTTTCTGTTTCCATCTGCTGAAACAGCCAACATTTCCGGCGTGCAGGCTGGGCAGGTGAAAGGAGCACTACAGCAGAGCTGGTCTTCCTCAAATGATGCATATGAAAGCTCTAAGAAGCTGCGCTGCAGTGCATCGCCGTTGATAGGTCCAGACTAGAAAATATATAGAATTAAATAGTTTTTGTGATATTGTCTGCTTATGAAAAGAAATGTTATAATATGGTAATAACATTTACACTTACTCTTCCTCCACACTTAGTGCGATGCTCCAGCAGCTTTGCGAAGGCTTGTCTAGAGAATCCCGGAGAAATAATCTTGAGTTCTTGAAGGGAGCTCAGGAGGTCCAGTGTAAAGTGTGGAATTGTTGACAGAGGCTGGCCAATATCCACTTCTTAGGAGGTCCTTCAAGTCAGGGGTCCACTGCTGCTGGCACGTTTGACATACATATAGTGGCTGATGCAAGTCAAAACGCCCTTGGAACAAAAAATTCAATAAAAAACATAATATACATTTAATTACCACATACTTAATTTTACAACACTTAGTTCATTATGCACATTTTGAATGGTTGAGAGACATTGCGCAAGTTCCTATAATCCCACATTTATATTTGTCTAATTCACCAAATTCCACACTGCTGTGTTGATTGGACTTCATGCTGGAGAGATGCTAACTATTGTTTTGCCTTGCGGAGGACAAAAATAAAAAAGATATCTGTCTGTTTCAGGTAAAACAATACCATGTGCTATTCCATAGGTTTTGACACTTCTGCAATTGTAAACACAATGCCACATTACACTAGTGTGAAATTTAAATATTAATGATTATTTTTTTTACCATTGATGGTAATTAAAATCACTGGTTTGCCTGCTAACACAGTGAAGTTTGTGGCTCCACAGGAGCAGTCTGGCACCTTCACAGTTGGCAAAATGCAAGCTCGCAAAAAGAAGGAAAACCAATAATTTAGATTATCTGTAACTATTGGCAGACACACGTTGAAACGCAAAATTAGGGCTTTCATGAGAACGTACCTTGCTTATGGGTGCAATATCCATCTTCCCCTTTACTGATGCATGAGGTTGGAGGAATGGGTTGAAAAAAAACACGAATCACGCATTCCCTGTTGTGGAGTGGCTGTTTTTTGTGATGCAATACATCACAGTCCCCACAGAACCACTCCTCAGGAAGACACTCTCTGCACCTAGGGAGAAAAGAAAACAATATTATAATATAATACATTAATTTCAGGTGAATAACTCATAAAGTACAGTACACTCAATTTAAGATTTATGTGCACAGTGTGGCTCAGTGTTTAGCACTGTCACTTCACAGCAAGAATTTTCATCATCCAAGTCTTCTCCCATCCCAAAAGACATGTATCTTATCCTATAAAGCAGGGCACTCAGCAAACCTACCCTGGGTAATTGAAGTTTGATATTAATGAAAACCAACCTAATAACAGCAGGCTCGTTGCAAAGGCAACACAGGGAATGACCAACAGCCTCTTTTGAAATACGGCATTTTAGGTGGTATGGTCTTGCTTCTTTCCAGCGCTCTGAGGCTTTCTGCTGCCAAAAAGACAATGATGATGCAGAGCTTCTTTGAGGCTCAGCAGCAGAAGGAGATGATGCCAAAATATCAGAGAGCCTCTCCATATTTTTTTCTGTAAAGAAAACACGAAATAAAACGGTAAGGTATAATTTAGATAAGGAACAATTAAAAGTCAACTGATCAGTATTAGAATGAACAATTTTTTTTTTAATTATGCATGCATAAATTCATCACTGTGAATTACCAAATTCCTCTTGAGGATTTAGTTCTGTTGAGGTTGCAGTAAGTGGAACCTCCACACTGGATGACAGGGAGCACTCAACCATGGGGTATGTGGCTGTAAAACAGCACATAGAAGAATAAGAACAAGTTAGGCTATCACACTGCATTCATGTTCTTCATTTCAATACTGAACAATTTATGAAATCAGACATACTTCTGTTAAGTACTTGGTAATGTCCCTAAAATAGTGTCACTGAAAGTTTTATCTACTTTTTAATGTCTTTTTAGATATTTGAATATTTTAAACTCTCAATAAACAATTAAGTGTTCTAATTTGAGTTGGTCCAACATTGTCATAGTAAATTCCTAGAACACATGTCAAATAAGTCAGATATAACCTGTAGCGGAGGCTTGGCGTCGCCCTCCTCGCCTCCCCCTCGGCTTACCACGTCCTACAGAGTCCCTTTTAAAGGTGTGTGGAGGGTCTCGTACACGTTTTCTCTCATCAGCTGCTCTCTGTGTATTGAAGTGAATATGTCTTGTAAGACTGATGTTGTTAAAAGTACTGTAACCAAAAGGCAGGTAATTAGTGAAAGGAAAACACAACAAAGTGTGTTAGTAAGCTGTTGAACAGCTTAAATAAGCCTTGGAATAGATTATCCAAGTCTCTGTAACTCGGAGGAAGTCCATTCTTCTAAAATATAATGGAGATGGTGATTGGGGTGATTGTCCCTGTAAATGCACTGCAAGTCGCTTTGGATAAAAGTGTCAGCCAAATGCATATAGTATTATTATTATTATTATTAATAGTATTATATTATATTCCCTCATTAACACAGAGCATGCAGGATGCATCATGCAATATACCTGTATAAAATCTTCTACACTCATCCTTCTTACACATTCCTCATCACGTTTTACTTTAATTTGTTATGTTCAAGTATAGAATTAATGAGGTGTATAAAAAGTCTAACCCTGGCTTCAGCTAGAATGTGTCATGTTACAGCTCCAGAGCCATGCGTCTCCCCTCTTGGTAGTGGGGATCCTGTGAATCAAGTTTATGCTTGGTGGCCATTGCAATGCAGTCAGATATAGACAGACAGACAGACAGACAGACAGACAAAGATGAATAAGACAGACAAGTAGACAAAGACAGACAGAGAGAAAAGAACAAGCAACAGATAAAGACTGAGATAGATAGATATAGATTAGAGAGATGGACATAAATATAGATATTGAGAACAGAGAGGATGTGAGATATAGAAAATAAAAGAGATAGAGGTTGGCTCTTAAAAGTGCCTTTGTGTTTTTAGAATCAGGAGTGGCTAGGTTCGGACAGGTGGTGTTTAACAGGATCTGCAGGAAGAACAGAAAATGTTCATTATGTAACTTAGTGTTATGTTGATATACGATTTAAAAAGTGTACAATAATAGTGAGTGATTCCCATTTTCTTATAAATACATATTCACGTTGTTCCTATTTCCTGTGCGACTGTTAAAAGGCGTGTAACGTGTGCCTGGGGTTCGTCATCCCAGATTTAAAGGCAGCGTTATTATGTGCAGATAAAGTGATAATATTGTTATTACTGACACATTACAGTGACGTTATGGGTGAACCACGATGATCGAGAGAAAATTACATCATCTAGATAACTAGAGTTAGCTTATGTTGAAGTTGGCTAGCCATTTAGCAAGCCTAATTTCACTTTTTTTTCTCGGATATTGAGGAAACCTTTACTTCGTCTGGCTTTAATTCGTTGCCCTACCCTGTACACCATGTGAATCATACATTTTCATCAAAAGAAGTCATCAATTTTTATAGCATTTAAGCAAAACGTGATCGTTACGTATGACTGTTATGAGCCTCGCAACTTACCTGGAAAGTGGTTTGAGCGCGGACTGGCTCCGTCTCCATAGCAACGGAAGTTGATGATAATGGGTAATGCTGGAAACAAATAAAACTGATGGCCATAACATAATATTGTTGAATTATCAAGCACACTTTCGCGTTTGTGTTGAAAAAAGATGAGGGTATAATTAAAAGACAATCGGCGGAGGGTCCTCAGTTTTATCTGTCGTCTTCATCACCATAGTAACGGTCGATAAGGCTCGTGGGAAATGTAGTTACTGTTAGATTTGACCATAGGATTTGACACACCAAACCGATGGAAAACCGGTAGCACTATTTCTCCAAAAAGAAAGGGCAACATTTAGCCGTAACTCAACTCTGCACATTCCCGTTCAGGAAGAATATATTTACTATAGGCTATTTATTATATATTTAGGGTACTTATAGCACGGACGATTGTTTACAATATTTGAGTATCCTACCGATTATACCGCAAAATAATTAACAAGTGAGGAAAAAACAATAGCCTAAATTGTTTGGAAAAATATGAAAAATATATCCCATTGAAATACATGGGATTGAAAGTCGTGTTGAGTGACACGAAAAAAAGAAGGAAATTCGTGCCCATGGACACAAATCATCATTTGATTCATGTTGCGTACCGAATATAAAGCAATAAAAACAAGGATTCAAATCTTCTGATTAATTGTTGCTAGGGCCTATAGTGTAGGTTCCCCTTTAAGTTTGTAAAATTAATAAAAATTGAGGGGGAAAAAACAATACTGTGCTCTCTCAAAAAAAAAAAAACGTGGTGCAGGCACGAAAAATATGTCCCATTGAAATACATGGGATTGAAAGTCGTGTTGAGTGACACGAAAAAAAGAAGGAAATTCGTGCCCATGGACACGAATCATCATTTGATTCATGTTGCGTAGCCTACCGAATATAAAGCAATAAAAACAAGGATTCAAATCGTCTGATTAATTGTTGCTAGGGCCTAGTGTAGGCTACCCTTGAAGTTTGCAAAATTAATAAAAATTGTAGGGGGGAAAATACTGTGCTCTCGAAAAAAACGTGGTGCAGGCACGAAAAATATGTCCCATTGAAATACGTTGGCTTGAAAGTCGTGTTGAGTGACACGAAAAAAAGAAGGAAATTCGTGCCCATGGACACGAATCATCATTTGATGTTGCGTAGCCTACCGAATATAAAGCAAAAAACAAGGATTCAAATCTCCTGATTAAATGTTGGTAGTGTAGGCCAACCCATAAAGTTCACAAAATTGAGAAAAAACAATACTGTGCTCTCGAAAGAAAAACATGTCCCATATTCATTGAAATACATTGGATTGAAAGTCGTGCTGAGTGACACGATCAAAAAGAAGAAAATTCGCGCTCATGGACACGAATCATCATTCATGTTGCGTAACTTAGCCTACCGAATATAAAGCAATAAAAACAAGGATTAAAATCTCCTGATTAAATGTTGGTAGTGTACCCTAAAGTTTGCAAAATGATTACGAATTGAGAAAAAACAATACGTGCCCTCGAAAGAAAAACGTGGTGCAGGCACGAAAAATAGGTCCCATTGAAATACATTGGATTGAAAGTCGTGCTGAGTGACACGAAAAAAAAGGGAAATTCGTGTCCATGAACACGAATCAATACATTAAATTTCGTGACTATGTCACGAACTGCCGTGAGACTGGGTTGTGAGCCCATACTGAGGAAGTTGTTGAAATATAAGCAGGAAGAAGTACAGGCAGTATTAGAGGTTTTATTGAACTGATGCTGGCATTTAATTTAAGGTCATTTTATTTTTGTCATTAATCAGATCCATTTCATTAGAGGCTAGTCACAAAAAATATGTATTTAGTCATTAATCTTTACCCAACATTCTTGATCTATCGCAATTGTGGAAAAGATTATTTCTGTTGAAATTTAAACATTTTCTGTATCACAATGTGAGTATTGTGTAATATACTATAATAATGTGTAAAATTGTATGTATACTCGATTATAATAATCTTGTAAATAGGCAACACACTTTAAATCCATACATGTTGAATGTTAAAAAAATAGTATATGTGTAGCTTCAAAACAATGAAGTAAAAACCTTTCTAAACACTTGTAAAGTTTTCATCAAATGCAGTCTTCAATGAGGGACTAGTTGCAAGTAGCCAACTCATTTTTTTCTTAATCAAAACTGAATTGAGAAACTAAACTTTTTCTCTACAGGTTTACAAAATCTGCTGTTTACTCTTGTTGCAATTTTTCTTTCTTGCAGACTTTTACAACAAACATCAACGACAGATAGAACTAACAAACACTTGCATCATGTTTTGGCCATCCATAAGCAGTCTGGGAGAGAGAGATGAAGTGGTCATTTTATAGTTATAGTTATTGTTTAGGTATAGTCCAACATTGGCCAGTAATCTGCTGAATAAACTAAATGTTGTTGTTGTTTTTTTCTTTATTCCATGCATTCATAATTCTATAATCTGATTGCTTTATTGAGATAATCAGGACTATACAATTAAATCTTTGTTGGTGAAATCAGGTTTGTCCCCCTTTGGTTGAGCCTCATGTTTTTGGCCAGTGCTTCTGCTGAGCAAATTTCTAATAAAATAAGTATAGAAAAAACTTTCATTTTAAGATCTAAATGTGATTGGTTCAAGTCATAACTTTATAGGAGATGTGTGAAATTGCATACCAATCAGTCTGATTTAGAGATAAAAGTAACAATTTACAATGCCTTTGTAGAAAGATGGCTCTGTCAAGTTTTGGTATGGAACTCAACTCACAAAAATTGACAACAGTGAATACATAAAATGCATTCAGTTTACTGCATCTAATGTTTGTGTTGATAAAATCTAATATTCAGGTTACCCATTCAAGAAAAAATGAGTGATAAAAAGAATTGACAGTTTTCTGTTGATAAGTCAGTAGTACAAATATACATACAAAAATAAGCTGCTGCACAACCAAGATGAATTCAAACTATCTTTTATTTTTATACATTTTTGTCTCATTCAAAATATCTCAGGTGAAATCAAATGTAAATCATGTTCACAAAATTTTCAATTTTCCTTTGTCTACAAAAATTAACAGCAAAATTAAATATTTCTTCATTTTTTAAACCAAATGTTTCTAAAGTTTAATCTTTAGAAATTTAAGTTATTATTTTTTTCTCCTTTTATGTCATATTAATATTTCTAAAGTGAAACCTTTAGAGAATAAGACAATTCTGGAAAGTGGAAAGCACATTGCCGACAATAAGGCACGTTATATTGTGCAGCAATTTCATTTTTAAAAACGTCCGAGATGTTAAACTCCATTTTTAAAAACGTTGCTTTGACGCACCGCCGCGTCCCCTGCGTGTCCAACGCTTGCGATATTTGCTCTGTGTAACAGAGGCAAAACTCGCTTCTCCTTTCTCTCCAAACCTCATCCGCACAAAGAATGAGGGCCATTGTGTCGCTCTCGTGGCATACCTGACCTCATTCACATAAAGAATGAGGATCATCTTGGCATGGACTGGACGAGGAACGACGTAACCGCGAGGGCCACTCGGGCCTGCCTCGCGCTGCCTGGACGGTTCAGCCTCCTCAGGAGCATCCAGGGATGTGGAAACATCATCATCCTTGCTTCAAAGGATGAGCAGAGTATTCCTCAAGGTTTACAGCATCTCAACAGAGAAGAGTAAAGGGCCAGATCAACGCTCGGGGAGAGTGATCTCAGGAACCCACTCGTTATAACTGCGACTTTCTTCACAGAACAGGTGAAGCTTCTCCAGAGCTGGATCCTCCCATGAGTCCTCAGCTGGGTTCTGTTAAATCAGAGCGGAAGAGTTTAAAAAAAAAAAGTCTTGGGAGAAATAATTATAGGCTATTGCACTTAAATGTTACTTTGAACATATTCTTAATCTCATTCTCACCGTTATAAGGACACAATGCGCGTCCTCGAGTTGACCCTTGGCACCGACAAGAGCGTTGAGACGTTTCAGGTCGTTTACTCTTACGATGCTGATGTCGTTGTCAAAGCAAAACGCTTGGATCAGAGTGAAGTGAATCTGGAGAGCGACGTCACACTCAAAGTCATCAGTGGCCAAAAGGCAGAAAGACACACTATCAGGGTCCCTGTGAACACAAAATTGGGTTGAAATGAGTCAATCCGCACAGTAGCATAATACGGATAAATATAGCCTACAATACATGGTTACTCGCATGGAAAAGTTCCTCCAAACTTACTCGTTCATTATTTTTGCGCACTCGTAGACGCCAACAGTGAGGCGACCGTCCGCCTTGGCAGACAGCAGGGCTTCGGACAGGGATTTTCCTTCTTTAACCATCTTGGTATGGATTGAAGTATGAGTAGCTGCTTGAAGTACAGTCAGTTGTTCGAGCTGAGCGAGATAAATTGGGAGTGAGTTTCCACCTGACACGCGACCCTACTTATAGTGGGATAGTGGCACGCGTTTTCACCGCGCGTTCTGATTGGCTGTTCAGAACAATAAAGAAACGGACTTATCCAAGGCGCGTGCCTTTAGACATTCGTGACATCTATAGAACCGCAAGAAAGGATCAAACTCTGATCCTTTCACTTTTGTCCTTAATTAAACAGATCAACTTTTCAACTCAAAAGACATGGCATAAATTCAACAAGCTGAAAAGTAATGCACGCATGTTGCATGGGGTGATGATAGTGACTAAAAAGTTTAGGCTAGCCTACTAATAACTGCGGGTGTGACATGTTATTAAACAATTATTTAAACAGCTTTTTGCTTTGTTATAATTATCGTTCATGGAATATTTTATCATTTAAAATGAACTAGTGAATGCACTAAAAAGAGATAATTAGAGGGAAAAACTTGACCAAAAAATGTAAGAAAAATAAACTCCCTTATAGGCCATGCGTGTAAAACATAACATAGCCTAAATACTGACGTTAAACAAAACAATCAAAAACAATTAAAAAGTGAATTAATCAACATTTTGGCATATATAGGCTATTGCATCAGTTATTCCATGAAAGTCATAAATGTGCAATATGTTAACTCATTACAAATTAGTGATTTTATCAGACTTTTGCTGCTGGTTTTACATGTTGAAAGTTATTTAATACCTTTGGTGGTCGTCTTCACATACGCGTGGCTAATTTGCATAGCCTGACTTACGGCGCGTGGCATCTGGACGTGCTTCTCTTTTGCTATGGAAACACTCCCCATCTGCTGATGGGGGAAGATAAAGAATCAGCTGAGCAAAGTTCAGCTGTAAGACTTATAGCCTACCTATTTATGCCTGCAGACACAAACACTTTTTATGGTGCCTTTAAATAATAAACCTGATATCAATATTCTTAACTGCATTTAAAACCATTGGTTTGTTGGCTGTGTACGCTATAGCTTTGCGTGTTTGGATTTTTTATTAAATCGTCTTGAACGCATCTGAACAAAATTTTGCCTGACTTTTATACTTTTAATGACCGCTAATTCATAGCCTATATAGAAAATGAAATGGCTTCGCAACAGATGAGCTTATCTGACTGCAGCTGCAGGAGGGGCTAAGTAAAAGCAATTGTTCGATTAGTCTGCTTTGCGCTCGAGCAGGTTTGCCTTGGAACACCTGTCACTCTCGCGCACTAAGGGGGGTAGGAACGGGATGCCCGGACTGCAGATGTGATACTAGAACAATGCATCCGTTGCAAATCTGAAACGAGTTATTTTCTTTTAACTTATTTGCTTTGTATATAAAGAACAAGCCTCTATGGGACGTAGTGTATTTTTGCAAGTGTTTAAAAACTTTTTTTTTAAGTTATAATATTGTTTGCATACGAAACTCAACTTGCAAAATATCAGGAAACATCACACTTGACTCCGTCCTGTTTTTTCCTGCTGCAGCTTCACTAGGAAAAGTTTAACTGAATCTGTTCATGCTCCATTTTGAAGTAGACACAAAAAAACGTGCACACCAGTCAAATGTGCTGCTGTGATGCGAGGGGCCAGTGGGGGCATCCCAAATGAGGCCTCTCCATCTGCTCCTGTTCTGCAGGGTAACAATAGGCCTGCATCAGTCATCGTCAACCTGTTATCTTGAGCCTCTCAAATAACCTTAAAAACTTATTTCGTTCGCTGCATATACGTTTGCATTCAGTAATGGCCTGTGATTCTGAGTTTTTTCTTGACATTGACATGTTGGAGTATAAATCAGGATGTTTTTTCTCTCTCTAATTATTTCTATGCAGCTTTAAAACCACCTGTGAACAAAATGATTAAAATGTCAATGCATATGAAACGAGTGGTTTGTTCACACATTAAATGCTTTAAAGCTGCGAAAATTTCTGCAAATGGAGAATATAAGAATATAAACATTGATGAATTTTCAGGGTGGCCTAATTTGGAAAGCTGCTCTTATCACGTGGTCTGTGGTCGTAGCAGGCCAGTTCGGGCAGCGGGGCGTCATGGCACGCGCATCCTATTTGCATTTGTAAAGGCGTCTAATAATAGAAGTTTCTGAACTAACAATAGGGCCGTTTCAGTGTGTCCACAGATGGCCACACACTCCACCTGTCTTTTGCGCGGAGGGAGGAGGGGTGCATGCGATCCCTTATCCACATTTGCCAACTTTCACCAATAAACTCTCTGCTAAAATATAGCCTATACTAAACTTTCAAAAAATTGTTTGTATTAGTGAAATTTGATCATCTGTAATATTTCACTTTACTAAAGCACATTGCTAAATACCTGATACATAGCCTATTTAATTAAATAAAAGCTCTTAAAGAGAAATGTAGCAATATCCCAAGTATAACAAAGTTATTTGAATCTTTTGAAGAGAGTGAGGTGAGATTTTTTGTTTTGTTCGTGTAAACAGTTGGTCCGGAGATAGGCCTAATAGCTAGAACACATTTTAATAGACTACATCTAAGACACTAAAACGCACAAAACCAAGCAAAATGAATAGGCCAAAATATGATTGATAATAAAACTAAAAACAAATCTGCTTAAACGCATTAGCCTAGTGCATTGGTTTTATAAGATGCTAAAATAGTCGAAATAATTATTTCAAGTCTGCAGCAAGCCTCAAAAAGTGACATTATAGCTTTCATCAATCTGCCACGAGCCGGAGTGTGACAATAGCATTAGCATACCAATGCACCATTCATCATCAGGCGAACCAATCAGAAGACGCTTCTTTCATAGCCACCACGAGCCGAAGAGTATAAAGGCAGCGAGCACACTTCGTTAGATCACCAATCCTCTCGGATTACATCCAACTTCAGTTCTGCTGTCTGCTCCTTGTGGAATTACAACCAGCATCATCATGACTTTTGAGGAAGTGCTCATCCAGAAAACCATCGACAGAGCTCAGTGCACTGGACAAGCGCTGGAAGAGGTTCTGCTTTCTGCCAAAGCGAACGATTACCTTACCATTGGCGTTTACGAATCTGCCAAAATTATGAATATGTGAGTAGCCTATGCTGTTTATTTTCTTCATGCTTAAAGCACTTCGACTGATTTACAAGTAGGCTACACTAGCCTACATGTTATTAATTTGCCTTTTCTTCTATTTCAGTGACCCAGACAGCGTGTCTTTCTGCGTCCTGGCAATGGATGAGGATTTTGAGTGTGACATCGCTCTCCAAATCCATTTCACTCTCATCCAAGCCTTCTGTTTTGACAACGACATCAGCATCGTCAGAGTGAATGACATGCAGCGTCTTTCTGAGATTGTTGGGGACAAGCCTGAACAATTTGAGGATGCTCACTGTGTGCTCATCACGGTATGTAGGCTAGAAGAAAATATTTTACTTTAAAAGCAGAAACTATACTGTATGTGTGCATTGGCAAAGTTTTTGGTGTCATGCTAAATTGCATTTTATTATGATTACAACAGAACCCAGCTGAGGACTCATGGGAGGATCCAGCTCTGGAGAAGCTTCACCTGTTCTGTGAAGAAAGTCGCAGTTATAACGAGTGGGTTCCTGAGATCACTCTCCCCGAGCGTTGATCTGGCCCTTTACTCTTCTCTGTTGAGATGCTGTAAACCTTGAGGAATACTCTGCTCATCCTTTGAAGCAAGGATGATGATGTTTCCACATCCCTGGATGCTCCTGAGGAGGCTGAACCGTCCAGGCAGCGCGAGGCAGGCCCGAGTGGCCCTCGCGGTTACGTCGTTCCTCGTCCAGTCCATGCCAAGATGATCCTCATTCTTTATGTGAATGAGGTCAGGTATGCCACGAGAGCGACACAATGGCCCTCATTCTTTGTGCGGATGAGGTTTGGAGAGAAAGGAGAAGCGAGTTTTGCCTCTGTTACACAGAGCAAATATCGCAAGCGTTGGACACGCAGGGGACGCGGCGGTGCGTCAAAGCAACGTTTTTAAAAATGGACTTTAACATCTCGGACGTTTTTAAAAATGAAATTGCTGCACAATATAACGTGCCTTATTGTCGGCAATGTGCTTTCCACTTTCCAGAATTGTCTTATTCTCTAAAGGTTTCACTTTAGAAATATTCATGTGACAAAAAAATAACAAAATAACTTAAAAATCCCTAAAGGTTTATAAATAGGCTATTTGATATAGCCTAGAAAAATATTTAAATATGCTGTTTCAAGATTGCATTGTAGAAATAATTAAATGAGTGCATACAAACAATAAATATGTTCAAATGAATAATTGTGTCATGTGTTCTCTTCCGCAAATGACTGCATTCTTAACACACTCACTATTCATATTTCGTAAATAGGCTGCATGTGCGTGCAGTCCGTTCAGAAGTTGGATAGGCCTATATGAAATATCTGCTCTTGTTCAGCTGAGATGTTATTGGAAAACACATCAATTTCTTAGAGACAAAATACTCAGGCTGTGTTAATGTGTGTTAAAATAATATATAGGCCTATGAACCTCACTGCACGCGTATCCTTCAGGCTCATTTTTATTCGCGAAAAACAATTGCTTCTATAGTGAAAACATGTCCGTTCAAAGTTTTCTTATAACTCTGGATTGGGGGCAGCATAGCCTATAGTGTCAGCTGCCATCTGCATGTGTAAAGCTACAGCACAATAGTAACGCGCTGTCCCGTTAAATTGGGGGCCCCAGCACAAGGAACTCATTGTTACCTCGGCAGATGTCTGAGGCACGACGCTACTCCATCTGCCAAGCAGCGCAGATGGGAGGTGAAGGCGGTGTCGCGGGGTGAGTGTTTGGCTGCCAATCCTATGGCTCCCTGTCAGTTGCTGTATTGTTTACAAACCGCCCATGGCTTCTGCACGGATTGCTGCGGCTCTCAGCGTTGAAAGAGGGGCTTCAATGAAAGCACAGAGGAGCTGTAAACTGATTATGCAGGGCTGTTTTATTTAGTGAAAATGTGTACACAAAAATTGAGAAAAGCAGTAAAGGGCTGACAGACGTTTTCATAATTTTTTATTTGCAAAAATAGAAAACAGCTGGCTGACAAGACTGAAACATAAATACGACATAGGCCTATATAAGCCTCTGATATAAACATATTTCCTATGTAATTACAGAAAGCAAATTATTTTAAAAGCACTGTGATTGTGAACGTTTAACAATAAAGATATGAATTTGCTAATTGATTTAGTCTATTAAATATGTTGTGTTACAAGCCACAATTACACAACTCCCACAGTTTTAGGCTGAGGATTTTTCACCCCAAAATTAAAATGATTTAATTTATACACCCTCATGTTGTTCCACATCTGTATAACTTTCTTTGTTCAGTAAAACACAAAAGATATTTTGAAAAATTATCAGAATAATTTTTCAAAATAACTTTCTAATAACTCAAAAAAAACAGAGTTATTCTGTCAATATAATGAATGTAAATTGGCTCCAGTATTGTTTTGGGCTGAGTTTCCCGAAACCTTAACGCTACGTCGTTCTTAAGTTACACCTTATGCTGTACCTTATCGTTAATACGTGTTTCCCGAAACGCTCTTAGTTAAGTATACCTTCTGTAAGTCATACTTTCGGAAGGTTGGTCTGGACCACTCTTAGCTTTACCTTATCACTGTTAAATATAAATCTGAAGTTTTAATACACACAGACAGTGTTCAATTAGGCTAATTCAAGTGTTTTCATGCAAAGAATAAAATTGTCCATATGCGGTAAACCCCTGTAATGGGACTGCGAATGTGCTTTCCTTGGTTATTAAGAATATGCTCCTGAGTGTCTCCCAGTTTCTCCAGGATACCTTTTACCTCCTCCTGGTCTCTGTCTAACTCCCCTGGACCGGCCTCGACCAGATGAATGGGGTTGAGCTGGTATAAGGGAGGAATATGGAGGAAGAGTTCCACTGGCAACAGCCACTCGCAGCCCAACATATGGTCCAGTGCGCATCGCTCTAACGGTTCTGGCTTCAGTATCCCCCGGATCAGCCGCTGACATGGAGCAGATACCCAGGTTGGCAGGACATAGGCCCCGTCCACACTTTGGCGCAACTTGGCCACAGTGTCAGCACGGAACGACAAGTCACCATGAAAAAGAGGAGGACGCCCATTGCCCACACATCCACACAGGTGGCCCGATGTAGGACTCGTCCTTTGAAGAGCTCCGGAGCTGCATAAGGAGGAGAGCCGCAAAAGGTGTCTAGGGCTAGACTTTTATTAAAGAATAAAATTGTCATTACACTTATTGTTGTTAGAATTTTAATTGTATTATTATATATAATACATTTTTTAAAATTTAAATTAAAATTTTGTTAAATTTGTTAAATGTTAAATTTTTAATTAAAGAGCGCTTTTAAAGGCCAGTGAAAGCACAGGCTACTGTCAGTTAAGTCCTATTCGGCCTATATGCTAATATTGTTTATCATGGGCTCATACGGTATTTTAAACATTTACAGGGGTAAGTCGGTTATTTTATGGCGCTTTTCCACTGCATGGTACGCTCGGTTCGGTTCGTTACGGTTCGATTCGGCGCGGAACGGTTCGGTTCGGCTTCGCTTTTCCACTGCGTGGTACGACTCGGCTCGGTACGGCACGGTTCGGTTCGCTAGGTCGGTTGCTTTTCCACTGCAGTTAGTAGGCCTACCCATTCAAAGTGGGTGGGACTGATCGTTACACTGTTTGTAGGTCCGGTGATAGCCGTGCGCGGCTAAGAGCTGAGCTAGCTGCTACTTCTTGGAACACTTTTTCATTCTGTTTTGCCCCATCCAGCTCTCGCTGGACCCGCTCCTAGGCAACCAACGAGAGGAACGTCTGCACCTCGACCACGATTCAGCCATTTCCTTTTTAAAAGTGTTGATCTCTTCTTTTTTTTCAAGTAAGTAAAACACAGACTACCGTGTTGGCTGTTGTCTACTGGTTATATGACTCTGTATAGCGGGTTTAGTGTCTCGTGTCGCAAATCCAATGACGCTGGTAGTGACGATTCTGTCTTTCTGACCCAATCAGTGATCTGCAGTGTTTCACGTCACATTTTAGTACCGGTACGGTAGCTTGGAACCTCAACAGTGCCGTCCGAATCCATAATATCAGTGTTTTTTCTCACCCAACCCGCGTAAAAATCTGTCCAAATTAGTACCTACTGATTTTTGACAAACAGGTCGTGTGGTAATTTAATTGCCGCCTGAATCCACATCTCTGAGTTTACAAGAAGAGATTCAAAATTCACTGTTTAAATCCTTTTTGATCACTGCCGAGCACCGTAGCTACGTGACGTACACTTTTATTACTGAAATTATTGAAAGTATTTACAAGAACAATATTTCATCGCAGCTCACCTTAAGCGAACAAAAATGGGAAAGAGAAGAAAGCACATTAAAAAATTTAAATGGTTATTATGGCAGCAATATATGATACAATTTTAAAATATGTAGGCAAGGCAATTATAGGCTGTTATAGTTCGGATTATTTTTTATAATATCCCATGAGTCCTAAAATGCAATTTCAACTATTTCTGAAGTGCTTCTTTTATAAAGAACAGCGCTTTCTCACATAAACAGCCCCTGCACGAGAGAATAATTGATTCTCGAGTCATCGATATCAACAGATTCAGCACCATCGCCACGACAGCACCCGGTAACGTCGCACGTAAGAAGGTATATCTTAAGCAGCTTTCTAAGGTATTTCGGGGAACACGCCTAGAAATGGTATACCTTTAGTTAAGTTATACCTTAAGAGTCTTCGTAGCGTTATCGGGAAACTCAGCCCTGGACCCACTTGACTTTCATTGTACTATGGACCAAAAAAAAAAAAAAAATTTAAAGGTGCAATAAGCAATTTCTCATAAAGGCTGTTGATATTTGAGATCACCAAAAACAAACACATTACTACTCAAAAGGATCACACCCCAATCTAGATGCCTCCGCCCCCACATTCACATACAAGCTACACTGTAAAAAGTTCAGTTTACTTAACTTAAAAAAAGTGAGGAAACCCGTTGCCTTGAAGATATTAGGTAAATAAACGTCATGAATAATTGAAACAATTAAGTTGTGTGAAATTGTCAAGTTTACATAACTTATTTTTTTTTAATTACACATGAAGTTTATTACTTTATAATATACTTTATAATAATACTTTTAAGGCAACGGTTCCTCACTTTTTTTAAAGGCAACGGTTCCTCACTTTTTTCAGTGTAACGACTATGGCACAAACCTGCTGTGCCTACCCTGCCGCCAAAGGGTATGATGTCATCAATAAGTTAAAACAATTTGTATTATATGATAATTCAGGTTGAATGTCTCATTGTAATTTAGCTTCTCCACTCCTTCGATAACGAATATTTTACAAATATGACAAGATTAAGGGATTATAGCAATCACTAAAAAGGGAACCAAAAGAAAAAAACATAATTAAGTATGTTATCTCACTTTTCGGACTCACTTTAAGAGCCGATGCTTGAAACGTGCAGTGACGGAGGTTTAGACATTCCTAGTCTCGCGTAGCCAGACCTCCAGACTGACAGAAGAAGGTCTGGACTCCATCGCAGCTTTCATTGGCCAAAGACCGCACAAGAAGCAGTCTGAATTACATGTAATGCAACCAATCACAGTTCGTTATGTTACCCGTCATGTTTAGGGGCTGTGAAAATGTAAAGTCGATGTGCCTACGATAACAGACTAGTGCATCTAATAAATTATTCATTCAAGAACGTTGTGCAAGTTTACTGCAACAATTGAGCCTCAAACTTCACATACTTTTGAAAACCCAGCATTTAGTTGATCCTGGTACATCGCTCATTGTCACAGTTGTAAACACGGCGGCTTTCTTCTTCTTCCATGAGGGGGTTTGGCATCACGATGACTTTGTTTCCAGGCGGACCGTTAAAGCACGCGTCACACACGTCTCCTGGACATCCTGTAGAATTCAAGCAATTAGATGGCGAATTCGAAACTCCTGAAGTGTTTCCAGTGTGCCATGCATCAGATCGCTTACTGTACCTTTAAGACAGAACGCACAGTTTTGAGGAGTGCCGTAGATTTCTGTAGGCACGAAGACTGTCTCTTTTAGGATCTTTGACGACTCCACTGATTGTAGGCACAAACTCGGCTCCATTGTTTCTCTTAACTCTGTGTAAGAGTATGCGGTAAACCCCTGTAATGGGACTGCGAATGTGCTTTCCTTGGTTATTAAGAATATGCTCCTGAGTGACTCCCAGTTTCTCCAGGATACCTTTTACCTCCTCCTGGTCTCTGTCTAACTCCCCTGGACCAGCCTCGGCCAGATGAATGGGGTTGAGCTGGTATAAGGGAGGAATATGGAGGAAGAGTTCCACTGGCAACAGCCACTCGCAGCCTAACATCTGGTCCAGTGCGCATCGCTCTAACGGTTCTGGCTTCAGTATCCCCCGGATCAGCCGCTGACATGGAGCAGATACCCAGGTTGGCAGGACATAGGCCCCGTCCAGCACACTTTGGCGCAACTTGGCCACAGTGTCAGCACGGAACGGCAAGGTGCCAGTCACCATGAAAAAGAGGAGGACGCCCATTGCCCACACATCCACAGGTGGCCCGATGTAGGACTCGTCCTTGAAGAGCTCCGGAGCTGCATAAGGAGGAGAGCCGCAAAAGGTGTCTAGGGCTTGTTACGATTCTTGACCCTCTTGCTGAAGCCAAAGTCAGCCACTTTAATGCAGGAGTTAGTTGTATAAAGAACATTTTCAGCCTTCAGATCTCGATGGATGATGTTGTTCTCGTGCTGAAACGAACACACATGCAAATATAAATTCAAGAGATTCAACATTCTTACACAGTGATTACAATTATTTGGTTCAACGACATACTGTACACAATAAAGAAATAGAAAAAATCATTAAAAAAGATCTAGTTTCAAAAACATTTTAGAAATGTGGTTTTTATATTAATAATGTTTTATTTTACATAATAATAAAAGATCATGCTTCAGAATTGAGTTTGTTTACCTATGGTGGTTTTGACATTAAAATATCAAAATGAACTGACATGCTGTTCATAAAAGAGCATTTTGTGATTTAAGCATTTTTAAGTCATTTTTTGTGTGAACTGCATTTTAATCTGGACAAATGAGCATCATTGACCCATTTAACAGATTTACTATACTTATTATGACCTACTATTGATGCGTTTTCTAAAATCTAGAGTACATTTGAGGCTGACCATGTATTTGACTGCTGACAGGACTTGGGCGAATGCAATCTTGCTTTCTCGGTCAGAGAGTTTTCCTCCAGAGCTGATTCTGGTGTGGAGGTCTCCTCCTCCAGCGAACTCAAGAACCAGGTACAACCGACTTGGCGTCTCCAGTACCTCATAGAGCTGCAATAAGTTTGGGTGATACAAGCTCTCCATGTTGGAGATCTCTCTGGACAGCATCCTCTGGGTCTGCAGATCGAGCCTCATCTTATCCATGATCTTAATGGCAACCTTGTCTAAAGGAAATGCGTACAGTCAAATCTGAATGACGTCATTACACATTAATCCTGTTACTTTCTTAATTCTGACCTACTTTTACCATTTCCTAACCTAGATTTAAAAAGTCAAAGTGTTTGTTTACAACCACTTTGATAATGAAAAATTTCATACCTTTGGTGAGGGCGTGGATGGCCAGTTTGACCTTCGAAAAGTTCCCACAGCCGATCTGACCACGGACTTTGTAGAAGCCCACCCTTCTGCCCACCATCAGCTCCTTTATGGTGTTTTCGTCTTTGCACATTTCCAGAGTTAATTTTTCCAAGGGTGTCAGGCGCTTGGAAGGGTCTTCCTCTTCCTCCTTATCTGACCCACATTCTTCTGAGCTGTCCGTCAGAGTGTAAAGATTGTGCCGATGCACCTGTGGCGACACCTGAATTGTGCTTGCAGGCATTTTGCAGCTGCTTAAGGCTAAAAAACCAGGAACCAACAGTAACCAAGAAGCAAATTATTTACAGCGCACAATATTTGCTTGCATGCATAGAAATTAATGTGCGATGCATAAAAACATCTAATCTTCTTGTTCTACAGTAAGAAGTAAGCAGTACAGCAGTGAATTATGTGAAATTGTTCTTTAACAAACAGAATCATAATGTATAGATGTCATGAATATATAACTGCAGCCCATGCTAATGCTAATCACATACAGACTTAATTCACCTTGTTAATAATTTTATATTGTCTATATCAGCACTATATCCATTGAATACACTTCAACAACATTTTAAAAGTTAACAAGCATGTTGACAAGCTTTGTTGACTAAATTAGAACACTTACATAACATTAGAAAATCTAAAATCATTTATCTTACCGTTGTGCTCTCGCAGTAGACTAATGCATGGCTGCTTCTCTTTTTTATAAGATCAGAAGTCAAAGAATATCTCCACATGTTTATATTTTAATATCTGATCTAAATAAGTCAGAGTAATTCTTTTGCAGGTTAAAAAGAGTTAAATTAAGTTATTGTTAAGGTCAAGTAAGACCAACATGTAGTAGATGTTCATTTTAACTGCCATGTTCTGTAACTGCATGAATACAAATCACTGATGTGGTTTCCCCTCAATAGTCTTCCTGTCTCCAGGGAAGTCTGCAGCTCTCTCTGTCCATCACGTTGTCAAAGTGAAACAGAACATCCTGGTATCATGTTTCCTAATCTGCCAGCTTTATTTAGAGCTACCTTAATCCTCTCTGCTGTCTGAGACGATGCCTGTGATAAACAAAAGGCAAGAACCACTGCGAAATGAGGGTGATTAACTGGCAAACACGTGCATCGCTGATTCTTTTGAAGCATGGGATATATTGTCATGTTTGTGCTGGTGGGATACAATCATACAGGAGGTCAGGAGACCCTAGATGTGATCGTCAGTGACCTTAATGAGGTTGATCTTTGACTGTACATCCGTTATGTAACAGCATTACTAATGAGATTACTGCAGGCCCTCCTTGACACATCAAGGGGTTTGGCCGATACTATGATTATTACTAGTCCGCCAGCCTCTCAGTGTGAATGATGAGGCTTCACTTTCTCATTCTAGAGAGCATCTCGTGATGGGAAGAAAGCATCTGCGGGCTGATATGTGTTGTGTTTTCTTTGGTGTATAATATCTGTGCATATTATAATATTATTCGGTGTATAAAATTGTAATATATTCTCTGTCATTATATTCAATATATTCTATGCCATGAGTTATCGTTGATTAAAACGAAAATTATTGAAAATAATTGTTAATTGAAATAAAACAATAAAACATTTGATTAAAGAATTAAACAAAAATTTAAAAATGTACTGAAATAAGTTGAAGTAATTTAAGTTTTTGTCATGAAACTCTAGATGGCACAGGCTGATTGGTTCCTGCTTTATCAGTATAGCCAATGAGATCGCTGCTTAACCTTGCTACTGTTCAGCATTGGCTATAGCAGTGCAGCGTGCTTCAGAACCCCCCACCTTCCCAGCTCCACCTGTATAGATCTGCTACGTGTAAATCATGTATGCTATATTGTGCAGCAGCAGCATGTCTTGCTCACAGCCATAGTTCAAATTACGGGGGTATTGGGGGGGGGGGTTCGACCCCCCTAGATGAGACTTGGACCCTCCCAAACGGGATGAAAATAATAATTTGGAGGGTACTGAACATTTTTTTTAATAAAATAGAATGTTAGCCTATCCAAAATTGTATGTATTTAAATGCAGTATTACCATCACATACTAACAATTCAGGAAATAAATCGAAAATACGATTTTCGAACCCTCACTCCCCATTGGGCTGTACCATTTCTCTGGTACGTTCAGTGTTCTTTGCTTTAGTTCTTTGATATCACTCACTAGCTGTCAAAACGTACGTACCTGGTGTTATATGACCTGGTTATAGTTTTGACTGCCATGTATATCATCATGCGTTGTGCTTTGTGGTAAATGTTGGAGCTCGTCATCTAAACAGGTTTTCAGAACTGTAATGTGGTTGTTTATATGTGTTGTGGCAAAAACTTCTGTTAAACATCATCACTGCGTAAGAGACACTCAGAGTCAAATTAATAAAAAGAGAGATATTTATTCTTGCAAGAAGGCCCAGTCGCCATCACAGCCGTTACATTCTGTGAAGTGAGTGGCGCGCACCAGGAAGACATGAGACAGCTTTTATACTCTTTTCAAGGTTCCTTCTCACTCGCTGTACTTTTCCACCCAGATAAGGCCCCCACTTCTGTTCAGTTTCTACTTAATAACACAAACTGGTACTGGAATAAACCAGCCAAATTTGACCATTCCTAAGGTCGAAATGTCCTGTCCCATATATTCCTGAAACGTCACGCACAAGCACGTACACACATATACTTTTACACATTGAATAGATTAGGAATAAATGACTATTAAAATTTCTACAACAATTCCACACTTTTTATCATTCAGATTACCCATAATCACAATAATAAAGAAAAAGACAAATTTTAAGTCATATCATCACACTACTCTTCATCTAGTTTTCGCATAACTGATCACTCTTCTTAAACATTTGTGAAAATAACATTTGAAAAGAAAAAGCTTAGGCTGTTTTTTGTACGGATAGGCCCTTAAGTATTAGCAAGCAGATAAAGAATTCAACTAAAGCCGGGCTAGATAAACAATCACTGTTGTTGTACCTCAAGCATAGCTTGACCCTCAGTCACCTTAGTTAAATAAGAAATAGTGTACAGACTAGTTAGAAAAACAACAAATCATCAATCCACAGTGGTTACATCAAAATATAAAGTATAAGAAAAGTATATTAAAACCCTTCATTTCAAAACCCTCTCCTTGTACCTTATCACATAGCGGATAAGCACAGCTTTTAACCATCTGTTCATAACAAAAACATTCATAGGAAGAAGAAAAAGAAAAGAAAAACAAACACCAAATGTCTAACACATGTCACTGCAGCTTCCACTACAAGAATCATCATCATCACATTTCTTGTCATTGTCATCATCATTTGGATAAAACTGTCATTTTACCAATTTAACTGAGCTGGAAACACACAATATTGACAATCCTACCCCCGAAACCCCACCCCCAGAGATTAATCAAACAATACATTCATTTTCCTAAAATACTTTCTAATTAATCAGTGACCAATCAAATCTCGTTGGCGTTGTTTAAGGTGAGATGTTTGGACGGTGGTGTCGCAATCTCCATCCTTGCAACCTTGTTTGTGGAGTGGACCATAGCCTCTGTCACCTGTGAATGGAGATCTTAAGTGTTTTGTTAGTGCTGCTGGTCGTCCTTCTGGTGTGACCTGTTGAATTTTCACCATTTGTTTACTGATTATATACATTATTAGTTCCAAATTTATTCTCAACATTTGGCCAATTCAGCCTGAAACTCATTCAACTATTACATTAACATTCAACCCACTTTACTCATGTCAACAACACAATATTTATACATTTTGGAACAGAATCATTCTGTTAGCTGCAATCCAATCTGACATTCTGTGAAAGGAAAATTTTAAGTTATGCTCCCCTCCATTCTCTGGAAAGAAAACAAAATGTCGAGGTTATTTTCAGATAGTAAAACTACACGTAGTTTCTTTTGTCTACTGTTCTGCCGTGACCTTCGCTGCCACATCTGCCCCTACGTTTCCTGTTGAAACAGTCCTGCAAATACATTTACAGAAAGCAAATTTTGTTTGGGACGGCCTTTTACCCAATTAGACCCAGTGTCCTCCCCACATATATTGTCCCTTAGTATACCATATTCGGCAATTGTTATACCATCTCCCTCTTGATGCACGACACAACTCGAGCATCAATTTAACATAACATTTAACATAGTGTTTTGATAAAGTTTGCATCAACACTAACCCAAAAGTTGTCCTTCAGACAAATTTCCTCCAGACATCTTTATCTGCCTCTGAAACAAAAATATTACATTCTTCACTTAAAGCCACATTATCATCTGCTCAACGAAGTATTTGAAGGGCAAAGGCCCTGAGCCTCACAGCGTATCCTGCTTTTCAGGCCTGTTGTTTGGTCTCTTAATTCAGTCATCTACAAACATTTTCAAAGTCATCAATTGTTTCTATCAAGTCAGGTCATGCTGTACAGACTTGGTCACTTGTCAGTCAAATAACATTCTCATCCTTCTGCCCACAATAATCCTACATTTTTAGGGCTCTCTTGATAATTTCATGTTTTACTTAGCCAATATGTCACTTTGTTGTTGTCATCAAATCCATAACATTTTCATTTATCTCAGGCCATGCCAGATGGTGATCTACAACTCCACAATTTCAATTTACACAAATACTTAAACTGATCCAGAACGTAATTCAAATCAACAAAAAGTAATTAATACCAGACAGAGCTTGATGACCAATCAATTTAAAGCTCGTCCTATGTTCTGTATCATCTTTTCATCAGATCCACTCACAATTATCGCTTTCTGTAAAATTTGTCATTTGCCTCAACCCATCTGTAATGATGAAACAATATACTCACTATTCAGGTGGAATATTAGTACCCCAAACTAATACATACAAGACATAAAGTGCTGTCACCATCACACACACTCATACTAGACACACATATCTTAACTGCTCATTTTCAATGTTCGCTTTTTTCAATATTAACTCTTTCTTTTATATATTATTGCTAAAAAGATTTAAATTTTAAATAAGATTTTAAACTTCGCATTGTTCTGTAGCTTTTACCTAATTTTACATGGTCTCTTAACCAGTTCCAAAGCATTTCTGTTCATTATTCATTAGATTTTCAGTCTGCTGGGTTGCTTTGTTTAATTTTCCTTATCATTATTTTGCTTCAGCTTGCTCTAGCAGGCCGACAACAGAAAGACAGACACAGTTTACCATCCCTTCCTCCACTCGAGAAGTCTCTCTCACTATAAACAAATAATATTTTCAACGCCTTCTATGAGTATATTTTAGACAGAATGTAATATTAGATTCATCACTAACCTTTTACCATTAAATTTTGTTATCCAGACTTTTCTCAAATCAAAAACTGTCTTCGTCTTTAGCCACCCACCATGTCAAACGACCTCCAGGAGTTAAAACATATTAGTTCAAAATCAACACTTCTATAAGTTTTCTTATTCTTGCCCATGAGGCAGCCAATACATAAAAAGTTTTGTTCCTGTCTCCACAACAAACAATGGCAATCCCCTCATGTTTCAGGTAGCTCTTGAAAGCTCCCCCATAGCTCTTTATCTATAATTTTCTCTTCAGGGTGTTGTCCCCCTGGCTTAATTGCAGACACTTGTCACAATGAAAAACAAGCGTACGATTATGCGGTTTCTTCTGGCAAGTGGTATAGAGGAACTCACATTCTCTTGGGTCAGACTGCCGCAACTCGTCACAGCGCATCTCACCTCTCAATGCTCTGCTGACCCCAGTGGCCTCCAGTAGTCAGCGCTCAACTCTCATACCTTTCTTGCATGTACCACACCCCCGTCCTGAGGTGCCCAATGTCCGTGACCCCCTGCGTAAGGCTGTCCCCTGGCCAGGAAGATCATCCTGTCATTGAGTAGCCACGTACACACGGTACCGCTCACAAACTGGTGACCGCTCTCTCCCATCACACAATCAGTTTCCTTTAACAGAACTCAGCTGCTTTCTGGAGCTTAGGAAAGGCACGTTCAAGAGTCACCAGAGCCATTCTGATTGCCTAATAGTGTTCACAGGGAGACAGGTTAATAACAGCAGTATTTAATCACCATCTTAAAATCATCAACCTAGCTTCTTAGATTATCCTCAGTGAATTTAGTTCACAACCATACATTCAGTGTACTGTTACTGTACATCTGTAGCCGTAGCCATCGGGCCTGTTTCAATGGTGGAGACTTAAGATAAGACAAAGAAGTTACTGGTCCTAAAATAAAATAATCAAAAATGTTATTTCTATCATTTAAGGTCTGCATTATTATTTTAAAGACTTCTTTAAAGTCATTCAGTTTTACATTTTAAAACATTCACAAATACAAATTGCCCTCTTAATGGCAATTATTTCTTTTACATCTCTGTGTCTGATTTTTTCAACTGAGACACTGTGCTTTTCCTATAAATAGCTTATTATTACTTATGACACAGGGTCAGATAACAGCCTGTTAGCTGAAATTGACTGAGAGAGACTCTGAGGCATTCAGGACAGGTAAACTGTTCTCTCAAATATTTCTAATCATCAAACTTTTATCTATAATCTTTTAACTATCCCAGCTTAAGGCATCCTTGCCAGAAATGACATTTGTTTCCAAATAAACATAATTTTATAGTTGTCTTTTGCCCATACAGGGAATTTAGACATTACAGATTTCCACTCAGATTGAGTGTCTGTCGTACTGGCCGTTTTCAGCCACAGCACACATCAGATTCAGATAAGCGAGCTGTTTCATTACAGCTCCTAACAAACTTATCTTTTAAAAGCAAAACATCAGCTTCTAGTTCTCTCATGGTCAACACTTTTCAAGCTGTTTGTTTAATCAGATGCCTTTTACATTTTACATTTTAGGAACTGTTAATTCAGTAGCCTACTGCCTCTGCTTATTTGATCTTAATTAATTATTCTAGTTCTATATAATCTAAACCCTTTTTAAAATGTTTAATTAAAACACAATCATCCTTTTAGTTACTTTTTCCTTTCTGCAACTCACATTTGTTGTCATTATCCATAATTTTACATCCAACTGTATTCATCAATTCACGTATAAAAAAAAAAATACAATTATAGATATTTTCAAAGGATTCACTTTAAGACTTCAATCTTTTGACCTTGTTTTTATCTCTTATTCTTTCTCTGACGAAAATGTTAATATCGTCTTCACTTAAACACTGATCTACTTTCAAACCCACATTATTACCAGAAATGTGTCAATATCACATTTTCAACCACTCTCTCAGTGGGCATTTACAGTTACGTGTTAAATGGTCCTGTTGACCACAATTAAAACGCTCTCTGTCTGCTCTAACTTACTGCACACCCTGCACACCCAGTGTGTTCCATTCAGGAATGCAAACAGAGCCACTGATAAGCAGTGCTCCATATTCTTTTACAGTCCACCAATGGCAGATACAACAATAGCCGAATCATCATTATTACTGGCACAACATACATTATTGATTTCCGGAATCTTTGGACATAGCTGTCTTTACATTTTACTAATTTGCTATTATCATCAACACTGATTACAGAACAAGTGCATATCTAACATCCAAAAAGCCGGGCTGAATAAGAAGACACTGGTCCTGTACTCTCGACCTTGATCGAACCCTCAGTCACTCCTCAGATATTAAATACAGACATTGTCTGCAATCATAAACACCAGGATATGCATTCTTGCATTATTTTACCATTAAAATATACAATTGTTCCCCCTTTTGCTTAAAACATTCTTCATATCATGTTAATCCCTTTCAATCATACAATGCCTTATTTTATTCTAAAACTGAATTTTCATACCAATTAAACAGTTAATTTGACTTCCATAAATTCTGTCAGACATTTTATTTTCATCACATATAGTTTTCTACTATATTTCATCTCAATCTTCCCCTACATGCCATTTTCATTCTGTATCCTCTCCTTTCTTTTCTCAAACATGCCAGTTCCTTCATTATCTAACCAGTACATGATTGTTTGCACAATCCCCACACAAACATATCTCACACACCAACCTTATTGTTTTCCCTTCACTTCCCTCTTCCATCAAGTTTCTCACTTACAGTTCCACTCTATTTCTATCACTCTATCACTCTATTTCACACAGACAGCCTTATTGCTGCTTGCTACTTCAATCCTTATCGTATAACTTTAAGTTCTATAGACATCTAATGTCATGCATCCATTTACTGGATGAAGAAGTAAAAACATTATTTCTCCTGGCAGTTCGACATTTTATCTTCAAGCCAACATTTCCTTATCTGTTCACATTTTTACACACATGTTGAACGCAGACACTTTTATTTCTCACTGCCCTGTTCAACTGTTCCCCGCACCACCTTTAATCTTGTGGCGCTCAATATCATACATTTCTGCCCTTAATTTTATCTCATTTGACAGAAAACCGGTATACCAAATTTCGCAAGCTTGCTTTTGAGACATCCCCATACTGCTGCTTCTCTGTTCTCTGTGGATTTCTCTTCAACGCGCGTTTTCTTTAGTCTGTTAGGCGTCCCCAACAAACCCGATTCTTTTCTTTTAACCCAAATCGGTCGGGTTGCACTATTAGTGCCCTCCTAACTATGGTTTACCAAAAAATCTGTTACGATTGTTCTGGTTCCCCCTAATTAGCCTCAGCACCTAAAAACAAATTGCTCCGTGGTGGAACAACTCATTTTCAGGTTACCTATCTGTTTGAAATCTCTTGATCTGTCACAGTTCTCAATTAATCCCAGATTATTTATCTGCTTGAAATTTCTTGATCTGTCACAGACCTCAATTAATCTCAGATTATTTTCCCTCGTATCTGTTTGAAATTTCTTGATCTATATATAGATCTCAATTAATCTCAGATTACGTACCACAGAAACAGCCCTCAGCTAGTATGGTTCAGTTTCACTCTTTGAAAAATATTTTAGCCCAAAAGAAAAATATTTTAGCCGTCTCTTACCAGAGATGTCTTGAGTTGCCACGGGTTCGTTTTCATCTGATTCCAGTGGAGCTTCTCCTGGCCCTGATAGCGGTCGGCCCCTCTCTCTGAAACTTACGAGGTAGAGCTGGAACTGCTCAGTCCAGGTGGCCAAACACCGTCCGCTCTCAGGTCCAGGAGGCACTGCCAAGGAATCCCACTTCTGACACCAAATGTTGTGGCAAAAAACTTCTGTTAAACATCATCACTGCGTAAGAGACACTCAGAGTCAAATTAATAAAAAGAGAGATATTTATTCTTGCAAGAAGGCCCAGTCGCCATCACAGCCGTTACATTCTGTGAAGTGAGTGGCGCGCACCAGGAAGACATGAGACAGCTTTTATACTCTTTTCAAGGTTCCTTCTCACTCGCTGTACTTTTCCACCCAGATAAGGCCCCCACTTCTGTTCAGTTTCTACTTAATAACACAAACTGGTACTGGAATAAACCAGCCAAATTTGACCATTCCTAAGGTCGAAATGTCCTGTCCCATATATTCCTGAAACGTCACGCACAAGCACGTACACACATATACTTTTACACATTGAATAGATTAGGAATAAATGACTATTAAAATTTCTACAACATATGTTTCTCTCATCTGTTATGAAGTCATAGTCTAGCTAGCTAGCTAAAAGTTTATGAAGCTCCTAAAGCTCTCTGTACCAAGCAAATATTGTTCGTATCTTGGTGAAACTAAGCCAAAGAATGGTTGCTTTAATGCAAACAGTTGTTTATTATCTCACAGACAAGGTTGTCGGATGGAAAGGTGCTCAAATGTGTGTGTCTGAACTGATGAGAAGCTTTCGCAGAATTTCGCATATAGATTAGTGGTTCTCCTGTGTAAGCCTATATAAAATGGAGAGACGTCACCAGTCGAAATAGCTGTACCCCCCGAAGCTCACGGTATAATTCGAACACTGCTCACAGCAGCATGTCGTGTATGTATTGGCAGTAGCAACTTAGTCCTGTACTTGCTCTGCAGCAGCAGCAACAACAACCATATCATATCAGATCTATTCCGAGAAGATAGAACATATCAACAGGGCATATCCATTACATTACCAAACACTCCAAGAGTTGTCATGACATAACTAAAAATACTAACTTAAAATTAAAACTGGACTAAAACCAAAAAATTAGCTGCTGAGTGATTTAAACTGTACTTAAAAAAATTATTTATTTCAATAGTCTGATTCTTTGAATGAACCAGCATTTTCCTGGAATTTGATGTCACTAGGCACTTCCTTTGTGTATTTGCGTGCATGTACATGTCTGTGTGCCTGAGCAAGGCATTGCCAACATCTCTATTGATGAGATTACAAGCTTTATCTGGAACATGGCCGTTGTGTTTACAGGTGTGCGGACAACATGCAAGAGTAATCTCCCTGAAGTCCGTGTCACCTGCCACTGCACCCCGGCCCTTTTGAATGACCTCTCACATAACAGTCTTCACAGCTATTTGTTCATAAATGCTTATTTAATTAAATTAAGAACATAACACAGAACGTAATTGAAAAAGATTTAGCATATATTCCAGGGGAAATGCATTTTCAACTAAATACAACTGTCAAACACAAACGGGTGGGATGACGTTGGCCTTCACACGTTACAAAGAACAGATCAGGTCTCAGTTTTTCCTCCTCTTCAGGCGAGGATCCATAAATCCGTAAAGGCTCTGCTGTTCCAGCTCTCTCACCCTCTGACGCAGAACCTCGATCTCTTTGTTTTTCTCATCCTGAATGAACTGGAGCTTCTGAAGTTACAAAAACAACGATACAAAACAGAGGTAGAAATAAAGGTGTAATCATAAACCTTGCTTTCCACAATGCTATGAGGTGTTTTGACGGACGCTGCAGTTTGACTCACTCTTTTAAAGATGTTCTGTGGATGAGGAGCAGAGGCTTGTGTCTGCGGATGACTCTTTGCAGACATGCTCTGGGCCCTTGCAAGCTTAGCACCAAACTGCAAATGAATGAAATATTTTTACGGCCATAAAACTAAAACAAACATTAAATAATGTATATGCTTTAATAGTATATTAAAACTATTAAAGTTTAATTTATTTACAAAATTAGGTTACTGGATTAAATTCTACCTCCATTTGAAGTTTAATGGTTTGGCTTTGCTTTTCTTTCTCCTTCTCCCTCATCTGCCTTCTCATCTCCTCCAAAGCGCATTCATTTCTCTCATGAGTCACTTTCAGATCATTATCTTTAGCATCCACTTAGAAAACAAGATACAAATGTTTCCTTTTTGAATGTATAATCCTGCATTTTTTTAACTGTATTTATACTGGACAGTAGGTATACTTGCTGTCTCATCTGTTTTATTAATGTTGATACCGAAAGAATGGTAGATCAAAAGTGTTGTGATTTTCACTCACATTTCCTTTGTGTTTCTTTTTCACGGTCTTCCAACTCCCTCTGGTGTTGATCTTGCAGAGCTTTCATTTCAGCTGCCAGTCTTTGAAGCCGAGTCTTGCTTTCCTACAACCACACAGGGGAGAATCAAGCTCAAACAACAAACACAAAAACGTGTTGCAATTTTATGCTTATGCCAGCAGTAATTGAACACAGCCCTATCTTACCTCTATTTGAGCTTCATTTTCTTTCTTCATCTGAAGAGCTTCATTTTTCAGCCTTTCATTTTCAACTAGAATGTGTTGTGATCATTCATGCACATTTTAATTTAGATTGGATTACAATGAAATGTATGTGTAATATTAAAGGGACAGTTCACCCCAAAATTAAAATTATGTCATAATTGACTCACCCCTAAGTTGTTCCAAATGAGTTTCTTTCTTCTGCTGAACACAAAAGAAGATATTTTGAACAATATGGGTTACCAAACAGTTAATGGACCCCCTTGACTTCCATAGTATGGGGGAAAATACTATAGAAGTCAATGGGGCCCACAAACGTTTGGTTACTGACAAAATATCTTATTTTGTGTTCAGCAGAGTAAATAAATTTATACAGGTTAGAAAAAACAGTAAATGATGACAGAATTTTAATTTTGGGGTGAACTATCCCTTTAAGAGAACAGTAGCTATCCTACAAGTTAAGATTATTTCTCTACCTCTGAGGTCGCACTGTTGTTGTAAGGTGTGTTGTAGACCTTTGACAGTTTCCAAAAGTCCATCTCTCTCTGTAGAAAAAAGTAAACCATGTCAATGGTGTTAATTAACGGGTTAACTTTACGTAGAAAGAGTGCAAATAACAGTATTGGGATATAAATGTAAATAAACCCTAAAATTCACATTTAAACACATTAAACTGAAAAACTTCAACATTTCTACAATTACACCGCCAGATGACAGCAGAGATACATTTTCCCCAATTTTTTGGCGAATACCTCATTTTATATCCATATTTTATTCTTACCTTCAGTTAAATGCTTCTCCTTGTTTTGTGCGAGTTTTAGAAATCTGCTAGTTTCGTCCAGTTGTATTTCAAGAGTACTATTTTCCCCTTTCATCTCCGTAATTTTCTTAATGACACACAAAACTCAGGTAATTTACCTCAGAACTAGCGCATTTACACAGCTTTTAAAACAACGTTCTTCACAAAGATTATTTTAATATCTTAAATATACATTTAGAGGCCTTACATTCTCCAGTTGGATGAAATCTTTCACAAGTTTAGTCAAGTCGACGGCAGTAAGCTTTTTCATCTTGGCCAGCATTTAACCTGTTAACCTGACGCACATAGGCAGTAACAATGATAAATATCTGACGCTTAGTCGTCACTTTGAGGACAAATTATAGTAAATGGTGTATGGTAAACGACTTTCTCAATCTATATTACGGGTATGTTTTCAGGATAAACACAGAAAGAAGCATGTGTGTGAAATGCAGTAATGCCATCGAATTATCAACCACGTGATCCCTGGGAGTATACAGAAAAGTCTTAAAGGGATAGTTCACCCAAAAATGAAAATTAGCCCATGATTTACTCACCCTGAAGGCATTTTAGGTGTATTTGGCATTCTTCTTTCAGATGAATACAATCAAAGTTATATAAAAAAAATGTCTTGGCTCTTCCAAGCTTTATAATGGGAGTGAATGGGTCTATGTATTTGGAAGTCCATCAAAGCGCATCCATTCATGATTAAAGTGCTCCACGCATCTCCAGGGGTTAATAAAGGCCTTCTGAAGCAAAGCGATGCATTCATGTAAGAAAAATATCCATATTTAAAACTTTATCAACTAAAATAACTAGCTTCAGGCAGACGGCCTAAGCAAGTCGATTTACGCCAAAAGAGTACTTGATGCACAACGACAACGTAATGACAAACGCGGTTGCCCAGACCTGTTTGTTTGAACCGCGAGAGGCGTCAAAGATCACGCTACTCCTACATCCTACGTCATACATCGTCAAGTGTTACTCTTTTGGCGTAAGTGGACTTGTGTTGGCCGGGAGTATAGCGGGAGTTGTAGGTCACAGAGTGCAAAACCAGTATTTCTTAGTTCATTGCTGTCCTTTTATTTTGAGATACCGCTTATATTACAAAGTTAAAAACATCCCTTTTGAAATGATAAACAATACTGAACCAAGGCCCAAACACCACTGGGTAGACAACCATGCTAACAAAAAACACATCTTAAAGGGGTCATCGGATGCCCGTTTTCCATAAGTTGGTATGATTCTTTAGGGTCTTCATGTAAAGTTTATAACATACTTTGGTTAAAATTCCTCAATGGTTGTGTAAAACAACACCCTTTTTCGTGTTTCGGTCTTTTTCAGCGACCCGTTTCGGTGCATGTCTCTTTAAAATGATAATGAGCAACTGTTTACCCCACCCCTCTCTTCCGTGGGGCGTGTCCACACATAAAGTGCTGCCTTGCTGGACACTGGACAGTATACAAATGGCTGAGGGGGAAATCATATTGCTCAGAAAATCCAAACGGCTTGATTATTTTGAGTGTTTAGACGTTTTGAGAATAAAAAAAAAAATTAAAAAAGGAGTGAATGGATTTTTTTCATTGTATGGTGGTTGTGTCCACACACTGCAAATACACATTTATATCTAATCACCATATAAAAGTGAATTTTACATCCGATGACCCCATTAACAACTATAGTTTTAGCTGGTTTATGGTCTTTCAGCCTGGCCAGGTTGGTGTTTAGCTGCTCGGAAATCTGGTCTCCCTTGAAAAGTGCGCAAAACCAATCTAAGCCCAAACTGATAGAACAGGAAACCAGTTCAGCCTGGTTTAAGCTGGTTTTGTTTGTTTGTTTGTTGTTTTTGCAGCAAAGTTGGCTAGTCGTGAAACAATATAGATCATATATACATATTGTGGCACTGAGGACAAAAGCCTGTAACAGTTCACATAAACATAAGAATCCCTCTTGATATAAATGTGTAACATTGTTTTTTAACACTGATGATAGAATCTTAAGTAGGCACATAATGGTGGTTAGTTCTCTGAAAACAAACTATAAACATGCAAAAAATAATACAGCAATATAACTGTTATACAACTGCACGTGAGAGCATAATGTATACTTCTGCATGTCTGCTCAAAATAACCTCTGAAGCTGTTAAGCCTCCAAATTAGGAGAATAAAGAAAAGACTTATACAGTCCACTATTAGCTTGCCAAATGATTTGTTTCATGGCATACATTCCCCTGGAGAAGGCTTGGATCATGGATCCACGTCTTGTTCGATGTTGACTAAACATGTCAGACGCCACATGCACAAAGAGCAAACGTACTCCACTTTTAGTTAGGGGTAATGTTGTCGAGTAGGTCAGGAGTCAAGTATCCTTCAGGAGTGGGCAAATTCTTCACCGCTGCCTTCTGTGGGGTGGTTGGTGTATTTGGTTTCAGGAAGAGACTGTTTTTTCCAATCCACCCCATCTACCAAAGTGTACTCTGGACTGGTGGGCTTTGCAAGGTTGGGAAATGCAGTAGACAGAGAGGATGTGTTCGTCTCAGTGCTCAGGTTTTGAATGTCTCTGAATGCACTGTGTTGTTCTTGACTCTGTGATTGGTCTTTAATAGGTGGGTTTGGTTTATCGAGGTGGGCGCTGATTGCACTGGCAACAAGCTCGGAGGTGTAGCCTCTTTCGTCAGAGATCACCACCAACTGTTGGATTTCTTTTCTCTTATTGTTGTCTTTATCCTTCTGAGTTTCATTATGACAGGTGTTCATCCTTTCTTGCTCTTCCAGAGAAAGCACAGCTTCACCACACTGGGTGACATCACTCACTTGTGAGTAAAGGCTGTTAGACCAGGTTGTGTCTTGTGGACGGACGGCTGCAGGTTGCGGTGGCCCAGAGTGTGTACGTGACAACGGGTGGAAACCGTCGTGGCAACTGGTTGAAGGGTGATGTAGATCCGTTTGATCGTGATCTGACAGGTCCGGATCACAGCAGCTAGCCCGTCCCGAATCATCATCCCTGAAACTACTGGACATTTGAGGTGAGTCAGAAACCGGAGAGTCGATAAGGAGCTCTTCTTGGCTCTCGTGTGGTTCGTCGATATCCACCTCTATGAACTCTACCCATGGATCATTGCTGTACAGTTCTGGCCGCAAGCCCGGGTGGGTGCTTAAGATTGATGTGAATTCACTCAGCTGACCTTTCTTTGGAGAAATGAACCAAACAGAAAAGCTTTAATTTGTAGCCCCTAAACGTTCAACACAATTAATGTGAAGTCACATACCTGTAAAAGCACAGGGTCAATCCCTTTGATTTTTGGTCCGGGTACGGGCGGCAGGAAAATCACCATTAGCCTACAACAGAAATCAGGCCACACTTAAGTTAAAACTTTGCTTTGAGTAGCCAAATGGCCAACTATGCAGTTTTCTATACTGTACATTCCATAAAAATAATAAAAAGGATGCATAAACTGATCGAAAGTGACAATAAAGACTTTTACATTGTTAGAAAAGATTTCGATTTCAATTAGATGCTGTTCTTTTGAACTTTATATTCATCAAAAAAATCCTTTAAAGGTGCAGTGTGTGATTTTTAGCGACATCTAGCGGTTCGGTTGCGAGTTTGCACTAAGAGCTCAGCCCACTGCTCACCCCTCCCTTTCGAAGAAGCTACGGTGGCTAAAACGGGACAAACATATCGTCGTCTGAGACAGCAGAGAATAGCCAAAGTAAGCCAAGTTTCTGTACCACAGTCCATTATAAACTACATCATGGATAAAGTTTAGAAAGCCATAGTCAGGTGAGGATCAAGGGTCTTAATATTTAATAATAGTAATCAGCTGATTGTCTCACGAATGTAACCAACACATTTCTCCCCGCATAGCAAACCCATAATACAGCAAGGGAGAAGAACCACATGAAACTATGCAACTATATATTTTTTCTAACAGGGTAGTAAAAGTTTATCTGGCTAATATGAGCTGTTACTGTGGGTGAGCTGGTTAAAGCGTAAAGCCTTGTTTAAACTCGACGCGTCCAAAGGTGCGCGTGGCAAAAATGACGTGATTGTAACAGCGCGCGCGCCTCCGCATCCCCTAGACACCGTTTACTACACACAACAGGCTTTTTTTCTCTGATTTTGAAAACTCTTCGCAATCGACTTAAAATGCTTCCAAGATCAACTTGACGACCGCGATCGACGGGTTGGTGATTCCTGTAACGTTACTGTTTTACGGTCAATGACAAGAGTACTAATCAACTGTCTCACGAACGTAACCAGCACATTTATCCCCACATAGCAAGCCATAACAACGCGAGGGAGAAGAACTAAGTTACATGAAACAATCCAACTACATATTTACACCACTGACAAGGGAAAAGTCACTACTCACGGTGCCTATGGCTAGCTTCTAGCTTTCTGCGGCTTCTCTTTCAAGGTATAAACGAAACGCGCTCTGTAACGCTGTTTGTTCGCTGTCGGCTACGGTAGAAACATGATGCCACAATATGTCGACCTTCATAGAAGGGGATGCCTGCGGTTATGTAGATATAAATGTCTCATTCTAAGGTAATAAAAACATTACGGTTTATTAAGTAAGTTCTTTATACACAACTGAAAACATAGTTATGGATGTCATATTGCATTTATGTTAATAGAGACTCAACATTTTTACACATTGCACCTTTAAAAACTGATCAAGGTTTCCACAAAAATATTAAGCAGCACAACAATTTCAACATTGGTAATTAAGAAATATTTATTGAGCAGCAATTCAGCATATTAGAATCATATTTGAAGGATCATGTACACTGAGGTCTGGGTCTCGCGACGCGTTTTTTAAAAGTTGAATTTGTTTTAACTTAAGCGCCACATTTGTAGAATGCAGTGTCATGCGTGAGGCGCTACAAAAGACGTGACGGTCGTACACCTCCGTCTAGCGCGGGTTTAGTTCAGTTGTAATTTATTGTGTGTTTTAGTTGTAATGCAATAAAATAATAAACTAATAAATGCAGTAAAACATTAAAAGGTAATGCAGGAAAATGAAAGTACAGAGGAAACTAATAAGTGTTTAGCTGGGAATGCCAGAGTAAATCATTGTATTTATACATAATGCGTCAGATTTCCTTTACACTGTTATATAACAGAGCATGTACTTACTTATGTTGACGTGAAACTACAATTAGCATCAAGATAATTGCGACACCAACAGCAGAGAAGACAAGCACAGATGTAATAGGAATTCTTGATTCTGAAAATGAAAGGAGAAATTCAAAACATCACTGAAATAAAAACTTCCTTCCTTTCAAAACCTACAAACCGGTAGATCTTTAATCTGACCTTTGTTAGAAATGAGTATGAAGATGGAGTCACTGAAGACACCAAAATTGTAGCCTCTCATTTTTGACCTGACTCTGACTTCATATTCAGTGTTGCTGTAGAGACCATAGACATACGCCTGTGTGTCTTTGCTCTTCTCCAGCTGTAGAGAGACAAAGAAAGCTAAGACATATCATAACACTCCAACCTTGAAACCTTGAACATATTGTGTTCCAAACATGGTCTTATTATGTCTGCAAAATCCAGGTCATAGTCTTTACAATGGTTAATCAAATGTAAATGAAAATTACTTTTAATAAAGTTTCAGAGGAACTCCTTAAGAAACACATTTGACTTCCAAGTCTGTTTCTCATTAGGAGCGGATTAGAAATCTGGATGTGATGATTGCACAACGTTGCGTGAGACTCACTGAGATCCACTTGTCTGAACCATTTTTTCTGTACTGCGTCTCGTATAACAGCAACATCCATCCTATCTTTACATTCTCTGCAGCAGACGGAGGAGGATCCCAGCTCACAACCACATCACAGATTAAGCCAGTTGAGCTCATACTCAAAAGAGTCCAGTTTAGTCCTACAGGCGGATCTGGAAACACTGAGAAAATAATGAACATCTATGAATAAATGGAACATGTTTGCAGGTATTTTGAAAACAAAAAAAATATGAAAAGGGGGGTTTAGTTATCTGCAATGGGGAAAACGAGACTGGTGGGAATGATTAGTTAAAAGAGCATCATCCTCTCTTAAGAATGTATTATTGAAAATATATTTTGGACAATATAAATGTATCTGGTAACAGTTTAGTTTAGGGTCAAGTTCTCACTATTAACTATAGCTTATTAGCATGCATATTACTAGGCTGTTTATTAGTACTTATAAAGCACATATTAATGCCTTATTCTGCCTGACCATATTCTACATCCCTAATCCAATACCTAAACTTAACAACTATCTTACGACCTACAAATAAGCAGTAATTAGGAGTCAAACTGTAAAAAAGTCATAGTTAATAGTGATATTTGCATAGAAACTGTATAGAAAAAAGTAACAAATAAGTAACTAAAACTTATTGAAAATACATTTATAAAAACCTACATGTATGTATAAATATATGTGAAAATATTTAGCAAATATTATATGTATACTTGAAAGCATGCCAAGACAGAAAAGACAAAGAGCCAGGGTTTGTGTTTGCCACATGGCTTACCAATGTCCTCCACATGGAAAGATATTTCATCATAAACAACATCAAGAGAGCGGGAACGCAGCTGGATTGCGTAAGGGTGCCATATAACAGTATTACTAGAATCAAAGTAGCATTCATTCCTCAAGGAGCTGTAACTTGGACATTCACTCCATTTTCTCTCACTTTTCTTAGAATCCCTGCAGACGTGTGGGAAATTGATGATCATTATTAGAAGAACAGTCATTTGTCAACTGACTGCTATAGACTGATTGTAACTTGCATTAATTATCTTTTACTTGTAGGTGCAAGAGAGTTATGTTACCAAATAATACCAATTATCATGCCGTTTTTTATGTATTAATACTGCATTTTATTCTATGATGTACTATAATAATTACTAATTACTTTTCTAAGATGTAGAAAAGTCTCAGATCCTCAAGTTCTTTGCTGTTCTGTAAGGATGCAGTCTCCCACTGACAACGGAAAGTCGTCAGCTCTCGAGAAAAGCATCCACTTAGATGAGGCAAAGTTGAAGTTTGACCTGCAAAGAGAGAGAAAAAACTTAAACCTTGCTGGCATTGAACATACTTGGCTTAAGCCATGTTCCCAAGAAGTCTGATGGACCAGAAAAATTTAATTATGACATGTTTAACTGTATCAGCTTCCTATACAGCAAAATAAATATTTCAAAAGAATTATGAACATGGCATCAATAATAAAGTTTTATATTAAAATGCTTTTTTTTGTTGCAATTGATAAATTATAAGGATAGGTTATTTTTTTATGCAAAAGTTTAAAAATGTGTGCTATCATGCACAGCTGAGAATGATCAAATGATTTTACAGCTAAAATAATATTCTGAAAAAGGGGGAAAAAAATCTGTGAATGTCCTTCAGTTTTAAACCAGTTTAGGACTAACAGGATGTAACATAAATCCCAGTTGGGCTATAACTGTCAGCTGTGTTTTCCTGGAAATGTGTGCAGGCATTTTTCACATGTAGAAGAATATGAGTGGCAGAGCAGCAGTTATTGCCTGCAAGCTCTTGGAAAGGCTCTTCCCGACCTGCTCAGCTGACAACATTTCGACAGCAATTCTGATAAAACTTTAATTGACAATTTGAAGTAACAGCTAAATTTAAACATGGTTCCCAATGGTACGATTCATCAAAGTAGTGTGTAATGGAAGAATGACTGAGGATTTATTTCTAGGCCACAACATCTGTATGGTCTGGTTATTTACACTCCCCTCAGTTAAGTCTTTTACATTACATTTAATCATTTAGCAGACGTTTTTATCCAAAATATTATTCTTTATCATCTCTTATTTTGTATTTTTTTCCCCCTAGGAAAAACAGAGGAATTATTATGAAGAGCCATCATGCTAGCTTGGCTTGTGAACTGGACATGTTTGAGTTTGTCTGTTTAGGGCAGGGGTGGACGATGTGACCAAAATCTTATTTCACGATAACAATATATATATATATATATATTATATTATTTCATTTTTATTATTACATTATAATATTTTACTTTTTATTCAAAAATATAAATTAAACAAATTAAGTTTTCAGGTACAATAAGTTTGTAGTTAGAAATAGTACAGAAATTGATTAATCAAATGCTGCATAGTCTTCCCTGTATGAATTAAATATAAAATTATTATTATTAAAGCTGCAAAAGTTATTCAGTCAAGAGCAGTTTATTTTTTATCTCTTTGTTTGATAAAGATTAATGACACAGAGAGCAGCAAGTTTATTAAGTTTCTGTCACTTTATGACCGAATGCACAGATCTAATATATTGATTAACACATCCGGTTTACAGCCAACTGTTTACTTTCACTTGAGACATAACCAACTATGTTTACATGAATACTCCACACAATGGGCATTTTGACATTATTTCGTGCGTATTCAAGCGCAATAAGACATGAAAGAGAACTGAATTCGTGATCACATGCTGAGCTTTCAGTCTGCGCGAGCACCGCATTTTTTTTTTTTACAGTTTATTGCGCTTAGCTCTTTTTAACATCAAGCAAGTCCCGCTCTTCATTGTCTCATTCATGCTGTCACGATCCCTCCCTGTGTTTCCTGTGTTTGTTATCATGGACTCTTATTTTGCAGTTTTGTGTTTCCATTGCTGCTTTGTTCACCTCATGATTGGAATCTCCTGTTTGTTGTCTGGATTTACATTGTTTTAATAAAATAGTCCCTGTATTTGGGTCCTACACTTGTTCCTCTGAAACAGCCATCATAACAGAACACCAGACCACTAATGGGTCTCTGACAAGGAGAACAGCATTGAGGGCTATAAACTAATGCACTAATGAGTTACTATGGAAACTGACAAGGAGATGGGTGTGGTCAAATGAGTATCCATTGCAACAAACAAGGGAACAGAGCAGCAGGGTAACATGAGGTGAACAAAGCAATAATAGAAACACAACACTTTGAAACATAACAACAAACACAGGCAGGGATCGTGATTCATTACACATGCGTTTTATCACTCTAAAGTGTCATTAGTGCTATGCTACACGTGTATATTTACATAGATATACAGGATAGAGCAAAATCTCTAACAATTGGTATTTTATACCATCACCACAATATATATCATCATACCACCCAGCTAGTTTGGGGTTATTGATGCATCAAAAGTATTCAGTAACAAACTGTAACAGAGCAAAAAAATGACTTGCTTGATGTAAAAGATTTGAAACCATGTATTCTCATGTTTGTAAGTTTGATTCAGGCTTGCATCTTGTGATAACACTCTCAAAAATGTAAAAATGTAAAACATTGACTAGCAAATTACCATTTTTTCTTTGTGCAATAAATTAGCAATGCAGCTTTACTGTATATACATTTTTTATTTAAATTGTTTGGAAACTAATACTCTGCCATAAATAATTAATCAGAGCTGTCATTTCAGTAGAATATGTTCCCATAGAGACTAATGTATAGCACAAAGAGCACCTGCAGAGTGATGTTGTTAAGCTAACCCATCCATTTCATAAAGCAACATTCATTCCCTCCCACTTACCACTGCCACTTTCACTCAGAAAATATTATATTTGATATAACTCATAATGGGTAGACCTGTTCAAGGCACAGTACACTGTTTCAAAATGAAAGCATTAAATGGGCTTGTGAAGAACGGAAGTGTAGCGGTAACAGCCGAAAGAAAACTGTGCAGTGTAGTTTATTAATTTCATCCTAAGAGCCATGGAAAAATCCTGATTCCGGCTCAGATTGTTTCTCTGCAGCCTGCATTTGGAGTCCTGAAAATATTTTAAACTTAAGGATTTATTTGATTTCTTATGTAAAATCCAGAGGATGCGGAGGTCCTATTGAGCATTTGCAGAAAGCCAAACAGCTACCTCAGTGTTTCACAATGGTGTCCAACTAATAGGGTGGAGCAATGGGTGGGTTGCTAAAGAAAACATCCTGTTTTCTTGCTGTTTGACAACATGGCCCTTTAAGGAAAAAAGTTGCTGAAACCAAGTAGCAATTAGCCTATTCGTGTTGTTTTCTCTGAATGTTCCAAATTCAAATGCCTCAAGCAAGACATGTCACAATTGGCTAGTCCAAAAGACTGTATATCTATAAAAAAAAAAAAAAAAAACTGCTAACCTTGTATTGTAGGAGGCACATGTGTTGCCACAGCACCGGTGAACAAGATACAGATGAGAAGGGTGGTCTCCATGGTATAGTATAGTCCCTGTGAAAACCAAAATAAAGTCACATATGAAATCTATTAAAAGCCTACATTGAGATTAATGGAAGCTAGCACCAGCTAATAGCCCTAAGTCTTCCTTTTTCATCTTTACTTCAATTCAAACACAGTTAGGTCCACTTATTTAATTGCAGAATTAAATCAGTCTATGATACGGACAGTATTGCGAAATCACAGTAAACTGTCTTCAGCCATCCATTTTAAACCAAAGGCTCTAGCCAGCGGTTGTGAAATATATCCTCACGGCAACATGGCTTTGCTCCAATCTGCTTCTGGAAAACATCTTCTCAGAAATCCATGTATTGACTCTGCACTTCAGCTGCATGTGGATCTCAGCCCTTCTCTTTGAGATTAAAATGGCCTTCACACTCAGTGCAGCAGTACAGAGATAACAAACTCTCACTGAGGGTGAAGGGCATGGTCCTTGAAAAAATGGGCACAGCCTGTTCTACAATGCCAAAGTGCATAATTAGGAAGTTGATAACAGAAGTGCTGTATGTTTGATATGGAGCTTCCTGAAAGAAATCTGAGATAGTCTCTGGGCCCATTTCTTCTTTAACATGACAATACCACAGGTGACTATATATCAAAACAATGAGCTACTGACATTGTAAAAAAGAAGTAGTACAAAAATCTGTGGCACTACATGAGCATGTTCACTGCATTTAACACAAGAGTTTGTGAGGGGAGAGTGTGGTTAGCTCTGAGTGAGAAATATGTGAATTAATGGTTTGTGCTTAACTCACACAAATAAAGTGAAAATACGTAACTCACTCCAGCAAGGAGTGAGTTTTTAAAAATCAAAGCTTCAGCCAGGAAATTGACATCTCTGTCGCTCCGCTCCACTCAAGTGTTCCAGTCCGGCTTTTAGTTTGGCAGTTGCTTGGTGACACAAAAAGCTTGATTTTTTCTTTGTTTGAGATGAAATGTACAAATTACTGGCCCCTCAAAAAAAATAATGAAATACTATTTATGGAAATGTATAAAAGAAATATCACACTTGCAATCATGCCAAAGACAGAACTGCCATGCTGATATTTATTTTTACTCTGTTGCTTAATTAAAAACGTATTGTATATCATCCACATCTGGACATAATATGATGTGCTGTAAACCTAAGTCCTCATACACGTAAACATGATACATAGCCTAAACAAGTGTTCCAAAAAGAAATACAGATAATGCAGTTGAAAACAACTTAACATGATAGGCTAACATCTGTATGCTTTTGTTTAGCCTTAAAAAGTTATATTTCCTTAAATTAATATTCCACATCAGCATCCGCAATGATAATGAATCCCAAGTGTCTCATTACATTGAACTCACCTTTTCCAAGAGTGCGATACAGATTTATATCCTGAACTTCTATGAAAGTATTCCTCGGGGAAACTTCTTCGTATGGCAGCTTGTTTAAATCAATAAAATTTTTAGAAAGGCATCATAAATTAGCCATGTGTTCTCTTCTGCCGCTTTGCCTAAAACGTGTCCTGTGGTTCTGACAGACTGGACCTAGTCTGCTACACTCTCTGGTCATCTGGCTCCAGCATCCGTAACTTACTTGGCTTTCGAAGAAAGTCTCCAATTTTCTTTGAAGCACCCTGCGGGGAGCTTGTAAAGTAAACCCTTATACAGCAAGGCACTTAATCATGTGTACTGCATGTAGATTTTCGCATGCGAAAAATAAATGTAGCCTACACGAGACTCCGCCCTAACAAACGTCACACTGTTTTCCCACAACTGGTCTGGAAGGGGACAAAAATGCCACGCGTTATTTATCACTGTGTTAATTTTTATAAACGCTCGCTATTAAATACAGCGGAATACATCAATCGAGCATTGTGGTCAGAGATTAATATCTGAGCTTTCTCTCTAAAGCTGCAAACATTGACAGTCATTTTCAGAATCACAGCTGTCTGTGTATTATGTTTTCATATAGGTAGGCTATAGCCTTCCCATAATGGCTATTATTGGCAGGTTTTGTGATGTTGTGCTCTCGGCGCTTACACATGATAAACAATGCAGCGTTGAATGGATACACGTGACTGGACTGGGACACGTGTTTAAGGGGTCTTGCAGTATTACCCTTTAGACTCAACCAGAACAAACGCATGTAGTAGAAAAGTTTGTGTGGCAAAGTGGAAGATTTAAAAGTTAGGCGTTCTGTCATGAAGGGCTTTGGCACACTTTTAAAATATAACATATAACACACAATCATAATAAGTATGAAACACCAAAAAAGTCACATTTTATTAAATGACATCATATAAAACATGTGACTTGCCTAACTTATGAAAAATACTCTTTCAGTTAAAAACTATATTTATCAGGTGACCCTCAGTTGTTTATCCAACAGCTTAACAATCTTTTTTTTTTTTTTTTTACAGTATTGAAATTTTAAATTTGGAAGAAAAAATGTAATTCAACAGAAAATATTGTAATTTGAGATTTCCATTTTATTGTTTGAAACCAACATACAAGTGCTTGAGGTTAATATAACATTTATATTTAGCCTACAAGAAGCAAAGAAAACATATAAAAGGGTACTATCTCATTCTGGCTTATCTCGAGTTTACCAAATCACACAAACCCATTCTGTTGTTGAATGTTTGGTTTCCTGGAGACAATCAAGCTTACTATTATTAACTATAAATCACAAAACAGGGTAATTTTAACAATCACTAACTGTATACATTTAAAGGAAAGTCTCTTGATCTGTATACATTAAAGGAAAATATCTTGTAAATCTCAGAATGACAGTGACACAGCCTATAACTGATCAACACTGAGGTAACCAACTCTGCGGTGTCCAGTGTCAGAACTGTTTCTGTGTGCTGTTATTGTGGTCGTCTGGACATTTCTCAACAGCTGTCAAACTTCTTAAAAGGGAATGACCTTTAACCCTGGTCTTCAGTGGTTTTGCATAGTGTGTAAATGTGATTAAGTGTGCTCTTATAGCACATAGTTTCCTCCCCATGAGTAGTGGGGAACATAGAGATACCTCACGTTGGGTATGACAACATAGACAGCCTGCTGCAATGAAGAAGTTTAAATGTCTGTATTTTGGATGTGGATTTCATATTAAGAATTAAGTTAATTGGAAACAGCAGTTTATGATTTTGTATAATTTATAATAGTTTCAGTTGATGTATATAAGCCAGCAACAGGGGTGGGGGTGTTGGGATGGGATTCATTGATCTACAATGACAGAGTACAAAAGTACACTTCAAACAGTCCCTAAACCCCCTGAAAACCTTCCCTTTGCCCTATTTTAAAACTGTGCAGGATCGATCCAGGTCCTGTAGTAGACAGTGATTACTTTCCTGTAAAAAATTTAAGTTAAGTTGTTCTGAAAATGTCATTTCAGAGATTACTATCTAGGTCAGATTCTCTTCTTCAGAGGAAGACTAATATCATTAAGAGCTCAGGGATGTATTTATATTCATCATGGTAAGGTAAGTAACAGAAGTTGAATTGCTGAGAACTCTAATATTTAAAGAAAAGTAAATATTTGTTCAAATAATCACATAAATGCATGTTTCAGACATTCATTTTCATAGATATTCTTTGATGTTTATTTATGTATTTATTGTCATGTTTTAAAGGACAGATGTCAATATATGGCAATCCCTGAATTATCTTTTTGTCTAAAGAGTTATGCATTTCTCTTTTTCCCCTCAATAATCAGTTTGAGATATTGATGCAAATCAAACATCCAAACAATTCACTTTGTAAAGTTATATATTTTGCATATACGGAGGAACAGATTCAAATAAAGTTTAAAATAAGCTTTCTGATGTATTGATTTTATGTTTGAACAGCAATGTTTGCACAATATCAGCATGTCGTCCATGTTGCGCTGTCAGGTTGTTTGTGACGCATGAAGCTTGGCACTCTGCACATTTCATCTTGCCTAAATAAAATCACAAAATTTGTTGATTTGTCTCCATTTTATTAATGCAGCTGTTTATAAAAGCTAAAGGAGACTAAAATACATATGATGCTACATAGTTATTTACTGTGAACTTCTCTTCAAAGAGCTAAAGTTTTTCCTGATTCAAACAACCGTACTTACAGTACTGTGGGCATCAACAGAGGTTCAAGGCGACAGCACACTCAGTGTTTCATCGTTTTTGTAGCATTTAATTGCAAAAATCCTTTAATTAATGAAGAGAATAAAATGCATTTTTTATTATTGTGCATAAAAGTGTGCCGTGCTCTCCCTGTCATATTACCCCACAGGAATTCAACATCTCACGTTTCTCAACCTCTCAGTCATGGAGTGCATGTTTTTATTCGGACCCCACAGAGATCGTCAGAGACATTCCTCATGGCTCCACGCTTCTAGTCGGAGGTACAAGGAGGAACCTAATGCTTATGCCACATCCATGTGGCCTCTATACATGTATTTCTGCACAAGTACTGTATCTGATAAAGTTTTTTGTACAGCTAAGTGGCATTTCCTCTACTGATATCCTTTGCTGTAGATAGAACATAATGCGTCCCCAAGCGTTATCATTGTTTGTGTTTAATTTCCCAGGCTTTGGCTTGTGTGGGATCCCGGAAAATTTAATCAGCGGCCTGTTGAAAACAGGAGTAAAAGGCATCACGGCAGTGAGCAACAATGCTGGGTGAGAAAGATTTCTAATTAAAATGTCAGCAAAGGGACATGTTTGTTTCCAGAGAATTCCCTAACGTGACCGAAGTTCACCGAACTCACTCGGATGTTTACATGGGGTTCCTGTCATGTACTCTTAAACACAAGAAAGACTGGGAAATAATCTGATCGGGTCAAGGGACAGGAGAGAGGGAAAAGGGAAGTGGGCTCTCAGGAATCAAGGCTTTCAGCAACACCAGTGTATAATGTGATTTCATGTCTGTCTGACTAAAGAACTAAGTGATTGTTTCTGATGACAGGGTGGATAACTTTGGCCTGGGCTTGCTTCTGAAAACCAAACAGATAAATCGCATGATATCTTCATACGTTGGGGAAAACGCAGAGTTTGAGAGACAATATCTATCAGGCGAGCTGGAATTAGAGCTTACCCCTCAGGTACATCATTTTTTACTTAGAAATACATCAAGGAAGTAAAATAGGTTGCAAATCACAATTAATGCGTTGATCTTAAATATTTGATTGATTTGATTCTATCCCAGGGCACACTAGCGGAGAGGATACGGGCTGGTGGTGCAGGTATCCCAGCGTTTTTTACTCCCACAGGCTACGGCACTCTCATCCAGGAGGGCGGCTCACCCATAAAATATAACAAAGATGGCAGCGTTGCCATTGCAAGCGAAAGCAGAGAGGTGTGGTGATGCAAATCACTGTCAAAAATTGTCCAAAAAATATTTGTCATTTTTTCACCTTCAGAAAAAAATACTTGTTTGGATCAAGTTCTTGTCCTTTGATTGTTTGGTCCAGGTTCGAGAGTTTAATGGCAAACATTACGTCATGGAAAAAGCCATCACTGGTGACTTCGCTTTGATAAAGGCCTGGAAATGTGACAAAGCAGGAAATCTAATTTTCAGGTTAAGATATTGATTTAATTCATGGCATTTTATACTTACCCTAGATTGTCCACTAGGTGTCAGACTTCATCTGTGTATCAATCTAAGGAACCTCTTTGTTTGTAGAATAATTGTATATCACATTTTGACTAAACGTTGTTCCACATGATCATATTTAAACAGGAAAACAACCCGTAATTTCAACCAGCCTATGTGTAAAGCAGCCAAAGTGACAATAGTGGAGGTTTGTGACCTTTCAATTTGTGATAATCTTTGTGGCTTTGATTTTTGCTGGAATATCGTGTTTGAGGTTCTGTGTGCTGAAAATGTCTTACTTTGGTCCACAGGTTGAGGAGATTGTTGATATTGGAAGTTTCCCGGCAGAAGACATCCACATCCCCGGAATCTATGTAGACCGGGTAGTGAAAGGAGCCAGCTATGAAAAACGAATTGAGGTTGAGAAAGACAGATGAACATCACTGTTTATTTCATTCTATTGCTCATTTTAGTACACATTTAACTTTACAAGATTGTGTAAGTCATGTTCAGGACTTCGTTTACTTATAGAAAAGGATGGTTCAGTCGAATAAGGAAGAGAAACCTAAAATCAAACAGGACTCAGATATAACCCGGGAGAGAATCATCCGGCGAGCTGCACTGGAATTTCAGGACGGAATGTATGGTATCCTTCAGGAGCTTGACCACAGATATAACTGCCAACATAGATAACAAAAGTTACATTTGTTAACAGCCATATATTCCCAAACATACCTTAACAACCTTCCCAGCAAATCTTGGCATTGGAATCCCTATGTTGGCCAGCAATTACATAAGTCCTGAAATCATTGTCCACTTGCAGAGTGAGAATGGAATTTTGGGACTGGTGAGTTTTTGTTATTTAATAACCTGAGTAATTTCCCAACTATTTTTCACTTCCAATCCACTGTTTTATTTTTGTCCATTTAGGGTCCCTATCCAACAGAGAGTGAAGTGGATCCTGATTTAATCAATGCTGGTGCAGTGACCTCTCTTATTGTTACTTAATCATATTTTATAGTCTGTTAAATCAAATTACAACACTTAATTATCACTACACCATATAAACAAGTGTGTGTGTGTGTGTGTGTGTGTGTGTGTGTGTGTGTGTGTGTGTGTGTGTGTGTGTGTGTGTGTGTGTGTGTGTGTGTGTGTGTGTGTGTGTGTGTGTGTGTGTGTGTGTGTGTGTGTGTGTGTGTGTGTGTGTGTGTGTGTGTGTGTGTGTGTGTGTGTGTGTGTGTGTGTGTGTGTTCAGGTAAGGAGACAGTAACAGTTTATCCAGGAGCTGCCTACTTCTCCAGCGATGAATCCTTTGCCATGATCAGAGGGTGAGTGTCTGAATGCATCAGTCATCTATTATTAAACTAAACTGCACTTCAAATGAGCAGGATTTCTAGGGTGTCACAATTGAGAAATGGATTATTTTTATGCTGTTCCCCATATTTCTCTTTCACTTTAAATTCACCTTTTGTACCCTTTTGCTTTAGTGGTCACATTGATCTGACCATGCTGGGAGCAATGCAGGTTTCCAAGTATGGAGATCTGGCCAACTGGATGATTCCAGTATGATTTTCATGCTATATTTTATTGTATCATCACTGATAAACATGCCATATGTTTTTACTCGCTTGGTTTGACATGTACCCATGTGTTTCTCTCAGGGTAAAATGGTGAAGGGCATGGGCGGAGCGATGGACCTGGTGTCTAGTGATGCCACAAAAGTAGTGGTCACTATGGAACATTCTGCCAAGGTACAATACCCTGAATCCTTACGCTCTCATTTACAGTCATTACACTTTAACATTTATTGTCACACTTTGTAATATTCTTACCTTCAAATTTAAAGGGTGGGAAGCATAAAATCCTAAACAAGTGCACACTTCCTCTGACTGGAAAACAGTGTGTTGACCGTATTATCACTGAAAAGGTCAGTACAGACAGAATAGTCTTTTAACATATCTTGGATCATTTCAATGACAGTGTGATGTGTGTTGTCACTTGTTTTAGGCAGTGTTTGACGTAGATAAGAGCAAGGGTTTAACTCTCATTGAGATTTGGGAAGGACTGACACCAGATGACATCAGAGCATGCACTGGGACGGAGTTTGAGGTGAGACTGGCAGACACCAAACCACAATGCATTGACTGAACTGATGGAGTGTAACCGGGGATGTGTTAGTCATAATTGTTGAATTACTTCAGTGGTGGCTGTGGTCAAAAGTTATATGCAATTAAAAATGATTCATCCAGGCAAACAAGATTATGTGCTGTTGAAACATTGTGCTTTGTAAACACTCTTGGTCTCTTTGTAAAAATCTATCTTGTTCGTGAAAAAGACATTTTTTCACAAGTTTAGACTGACAGGATTAGATTAACATGATCCTCCCACACTTTCATTTAGATTTAGTATTTGGGGGGAAAGATTTAAGTAATTTTGGTATTTTTCAGGTGTCTCAACACTTACAAACAATGAGACAGATATGAGGTAATACCGAGGATTTATAGTGACGACGTCCTTCTGCCAGTATGCTGAGACTGGACCAGAACAAGAGAGAGGACTCCCTTCATTTCAACAGCTTTTTTTTTGGAATAAATACAGATTTCAATATGCATGATTCTCCTTACCATATTAATTAAGACTAGACTTGCTGTTAAAAATATAGAATACTAGAACACAGTAACTGTCCAAGAGTTAAAACATCATCTTTAAGGTAAGGTTTAAGACATTGCCAAATAATGTGTCTGAAATGACAGTGTCATTTTAACAGAAGTGATGGAATCAATGGAATCCGAATAGATAAAACATTGCATATTTTAGTATTAGTATTGTTAAATATTATTATGCACTGTTTGAAACTTATTTTGATTGTATTTAAATGTTTGTGGGTGGTCTCTAAATGTCAGTTTTAGCTAATCAGCACTAAATAATGAAGCTGTGCCACTGCCACTTTATACTGAATCATTTATTCTTGCCACAATTTGAAATAAATAATGTTGGTGTCACGTTTGTTTTAAAAATGTGTTTTGTCAGCAGTCATTTTATTACTTTAAGATGTAACTCAATATACTGTAAACAGGAATCCTGTTGACATTCTGTAAAAATACCAAATTAATTATCAAAGCTGAGACATAGCAGACCATTAAGTAGATCTCAGCTCAGTGGAAGTTTTTGACCCTAGTGTCACTCTCTGATTGGTCATCGACCTGAACAACAAAGATTGCACAACTATCTGAAGACAGAGGTCTGTGTGTTCAGCAGGGTTTGGAACAGAACACTATTACACCACACTCCTTACAATGCTAAACGAACCCCATCCATTTTTTCAAAATTAAAGCCACAAAAACAACATGCCCACACTGTTTACTGAAATTTGCAGATTTAAAGACTAGATTGTGAAAATGTGACATTAATCCCAGAGAGGAAACATAGACTGGCGAAGTCAGGTTGAGGGAAAACAAGCCAGCACTGAATGTCCGGCATGCTGAGTCATGTTGGGAATTCCTGACCAGGGCAGGATGATGTCATAATCTCTGTAAGAGCCCCTGTATAAGGGCCCATTTCTGTATCTGTATTCTGTATTCAATCTGTCAAGTCTACAGCATTAAGGTAAGGAGTTGTTCATACAAAAAACTTTTTTTTAAAAATAAGAAGAAAAAAGGTACGGCAATAATTCGCAGATGTAAAGAATAGTAATGGCACTAGTCATATAGCTGGATTATTTTTGTCCAATGTTATTATTGTTTACTAAAGCTAAAAACTAAAACAAATTTTGGTAAGTAGGCCTATAAAATAAAGCTGAAACTAAAAAAAATATAAATATCAGATGAAAAACTTAAATAAAAAAAAATGAAACTAAAATATAAGAATGTTGCAACTAACTGAGATAAAGAAAGAAAGAAATCTAAATAAAAAATATAATTACAAAAAAACTAATGGAAATTACAAAAAAATACTTAAACTTAAATTAAAATAAAAACTGAAAAATTTATTTAAAAAAAATAAAAGCTATTTCCAAATATAAATAACACTGATGTTTTCAGATGTGCCCAGCTGTTTTATTAGTTCTGGCCACGTTTCTGCCTTATATTTGGTGAGTGCTGCACGAATACTAGATTTTATGCAGTTGTTAAGAAGTAATGCTGACATGTTGCATGTTAACTCGCCATACGCGTTTGTTATGAAAGGTGTGAGCAGCCGGTAAACTGCAGGTGGGGACCGTATGGGGACTGGTCAGAGTGTGACGGCTGTACCAAGACACAGGTAACAGAACTTTAAAGCAGCTCTAGAAAATATTGTTACTGGCCACAACTGAATGACTGCCTACCTCCTAATGTTGTTTTCTCTCAGGTTCGATTGCGTCATGTAGAGACATTCCCTCAGTTTGGAGGCAGCACTTGTACAGGCGATGCCATACAGAAACAATCCTGTTTTCCAAAGAAAAGCTGCCCCCTTCAGACAGGGTGCGGAAACAGGTTTCGCTGCACATCTGGTAAGTCGTTCTGACTGTGATATTGAATTTGTTTATACAAATGTCCTGTCAGTTTACAGTTTTTTCATTGTTGGTTTATTTATAGGTCAGTGCATCAATCCATCTCTGGTGTGCAATGGAGATCATGACTGTGAAGATGGTTTAGATGAGCAGCGCTGTAGTGGCACTATAGTGTGTAATGAGCAAAAGCCTCCGCCGAACTCTGACCTCACAGGAAGAGGGTAAAATACACCTTTTACATTTAGTATAGGGTGCTTCTCAAACAAAAGGCTGCTTGAGGCCGTGTCCTTTCTTCCTAGTCTAATTCTATAGTTAGTAAATCCTCCTGTGCTTTAAAAGCTAGGTCTAGTAAGTGTGCATGGCATACTGTATGTTTCCGGCTGCTTTCAAAGGATCCTTTAGTTTAAATTGAGACGAAGAGACCTTTGACAAAGTTTGATGATGTGTGTGGCTGCCGAGATATGCAGCCTAACTAGGATGCAGCCTTCCGATTGAGAAGCGCCCCTATAGTACAAATATAATATTAGTTGAATAATGCAATACAGCAAACTAATTTGCTTCGTATCCAATAGGTTTGATGTGTTGACGGGCGAGCTGAAAGCCGGTGTCATCAACACTCGTAGCTTTGGTGGGCAGTGCAGGAAAGTCTTCAGTGGAGACCATAGAGATTTCTACAGACTTCCACAAAGTCTACTCAGATATAGTTTTCAAGTAAAATGTTCATTTTTGGCCTATGTCTAATGTTATAATGATATCTAGGCTGTTATAATGAGTTCCTATCATTTCCTTTCAGGTCAGGGTAGAAAATGATTTCAGTGATGAGTACTATGACAGTTCCTGGTCCTACATGAGGCATGAAGAGGAAAGAAAGAGAATTAGAGGAGGTCACGATCATAAAACCTTTCATAACAAACTGAAACAAGACAAGGTAACAATAGATTCAGTACATCATTTAAAAAATGTGTCTGCTAAAAATATTTGATTATATTATATTTTAAATGATGTTATTTCTGTCTCACAGACCTATCACCTGCTGATAATAAGAAATGAGGTAGAGGTGGCTCAGTTCCAGAACAATGCTCCTGAGTACCTCCCTCTTTCTGAAGACTTCTGGAAGGATCTGTTGGCCCTGCCCAGCACATATGACCCATCAGCTTATCAAGTCTTTATACAGCGTTATGGTACCCACTACATGGAAGAGGGCTCTCTGGGTGGCCAGTATCGGGCCCTGCTGGAGCTGGATGCAAATTATATGATGCAGATGAGTACGTTAATTTTCCCTTTTCTCTGTTAACATTTAAATGTGATATTCAATAAGGGCATATAAACTATATGGGCAGGGGTAAATGTGCCAGAATGATCTTTAACATCCTTCAGTCCAAACAAGTTTTATTTGTCGGTCCAGTCCATCTCTTACAGGCTTTGGCCCAGGTTTTGTTTGATGGATGCCAGAATCACCATTCAATTATAAAATGTCCCTACTGTATCATATATGATATGCAAATTTGCCTAAAGAAATGCCTAAAACTTTTGCCGAACAACCTGTTACACACAATTTACACAATTTATCATTTAATTAATAGTTTATACTTTTTAGCAAGTCAAAGACCTTTTAGTATAATTTAAAAAATGTCCCCCTTCAGGCTGTGGTACACTGTCTTTTTGTATATGGGGCATTTGTGTATGTTTCATTGTTTCATTTAGTTGAATATATTTTCTTTTAACGCAGGTAAAACAGACATTGATTTCCACCAGTGTATTACACGTGTGAAGCGACGTCTCTTCTATAAAAAGAAAACAACCAAGTGTGTGAAACTGATGAAGACAATTGAGAGTTTCAGTGGTTAGTCTAAATGACTGGTTCTTTGGCTAAGTCTTTGGCACTAAATGCATATTTAAGTATCAGGTTTGATTCTTATGACCTGATAAACTTTGCTGCACACCCTTTTAAATGTTTTACAGAGAACAAAAATCATAAGATGCCAGTAAAAACAGACATTATTGGAGGACATACCGCTTATATCGCTGGCCTTAGTCTCTTAGACTTGGAAAACCCTAACAATAACAAACAGATGTATTCCAAATGGGCTGGATCAGTGAAGGAGTTCCCTAAAGTAATAAAACAGAAGGTATGTCAGAATTAAAGGGTTAGTTCACCCAAAAATGAAAATTCTGTCAGCAATAGGCTATATGCACGCATAAGTTCCGCATTTGACGCAAGGATGCTCTTCCGTTTCCGGTTGGGGAGAACTGAGGAAAAAGGGATTATGGCAGAGTCTTCAAAATGTACTGTCCTCCCGTCTTTGAAACGAAACTTTCATATGTTTAGATGTAATTTTATATATAGTTATGTTTATTTCCTATAATTTTAAAAAGAAGCATAAACACAACGAGGGGTGTCTGTTTTGTCTGTTTTTGTGACTAACGTTTCTTTAGTATAACCATGGAGTATAAAATTCAATATAAATTCTTGGTATTGCATTGGACTCTACGATCGGCGGAAGTTATCGAGCATCCTTAACCCTTCACCGGAAATACCGCCGTGCATAGAGCCCATTACTCACCCTCATGTCGTTCCAACCCCGCAAGACTTTCGTTCATCTTCGGAACACAAATTAAGATATTTTTGATTAAATCTGAGAGCTGGATCACTCCTCCATAGGCTTCTAAGGGATTGAAACTTGACAGCCCCGAAAAGTTATAATATCGTTAAAATAGTCCAACTGACTACAGTGGCTAGATCTTAAGTTTATCGAGCTACGAGAATACTTTTTGAGCGCAAAAAAACAAACTAAAATAGCGAAAATGGGCCTGGAGATTTCACGTAGTGTTATTGTGCAACGGTTCTGGTTGAACGTCACACACATCACACACATGACCAGCGTCGCCAATACTGAGCCTACGTGTGACGTATAACACAGAAGTGCTGCGCTGTTACACTACGTCAACAGCTTAGGAGAAAGACGGAAGAGAAGAGAAGAGATGGTTGAATAAAGTCATTATTTTAGGTTTTTTTTTTTTGTATATTCTCATCGCTTGATAAATTTAAGATTGAGCCACTGTAGCCATTTGGACTATTTTAACGATGTCTTTAATGACTTTTCGAGGCTGTCAGGTTTCAATCCTTAGAAGCCTATGGAGGAGCGATCCAGCTCTCAGATTTAATCACAAATATCTTAATTTGTATTCCGAATATGAACGAAAGTCTTACGGGGTTGGAACAACACGAGGGTGAGTATACTGACAGAATTTTCATTTTTGGGTAAACTAACCATTTAAAACATCAGAAGCATATGTGCAGAAACAGATATGTACTTAAACATATAGAGTAAGTATAGTGAAGCATTTACAGCATGGTGTCATATTCCTAGTTGAGGCCACAGTATGAACTGGTCAAAGAGGTGCCATGTGCCGGACTAAAGAAACTCCACCTAAAGAGGGCACTGGAGGCCTATCTTGAGGAGCAGAGCCCCTGTCACTGCAGACCTTGTCAGAACAACGGTATGGCTGTGCTCTCGGAAGGTCTGTGCACCTGTGTTTGCAGGCCAGGCACCAGTGGTAACGCCTGCCAGAACGGCCATGTCCTTGGAGATCAACCAGGTAGGAATTTGTTCATTTATTACAAATAAACATTCAAATGAGTATCAGTGTAATTCAAAAGATCAGTTTTTAATGCAACGGGCAAAAAAATTCGCTACAGACATCTCTGAAAATAAGATTCAAATGTGCAGTTCAGTAAGTGAGTCAGATATTGATTCAGAAACAGCACTGATTGATCCAGTTAAGTAAAGTATTCAGGTGTGTACGACTTGAAGTGGTTCTGTGCAGACCGATTGGTGTACCATGTTAAAAATACAGCAAAAGAGGCACGTAAATGTGTTTTTGATTCACTAGTACACAAACAATATACTCATTCAAGACCTTAGAAGCTAGGGACGCACCCACTGATCACGCCGTATGTTTTTGGTTCACTAAAAATAACCGTCTCATGAGAATCATTCCTTTACCTGTATCATGCAGTGTGTTTTTTGATTCACTTAAAAGAGTCATTCGGTGAGAGAATGTATTTTCTGCACAATTTTAAATTAGTAAAAATATTAAAGTCGGCACATCTTAAAGTTAATTTGTTCAAGCTTGTTTAAGCTTGTTCATCTTGTCTCAAATATGTCGAACTGATCATGCTTTATAGGAGTGATTGAAGGAGGCTGGAGCTGTTGGTCTGCCTGGAGTAGCTGCTCTCAAGGTCAAAAGTCAAGGACTCGTTCATGTAATAATCCTGCTCCAAGAAACGGAGGCAGGAATTGCATAGGAGTGACCATAGAGCGCAAAAGCTGTGAAGAGCCTGATTTTGAACACCTCAAGTGAGAATGAGAATTTGTGGACTTATCCTTTTTTTCATTTATATTTTGTGCACACTTAGACTCATGGCATTTTTTCATATAGAATGATGGAGCCCCATTGCTTTGATCCCTCATTGACACCAGTTAAGACATGTAAAACTCCACCGCCTTTGGCAAATGGATTTGTTTTGGTAAGTGTCTCCCTAATCAGGGGAAATCGAGGGGCGTGGGAATACGCACATTAATGAAAACTCTTTCAATACACAATACTTGCAGGCATGTGTTTTAAATCAAATCCATTATGTATTCAGGACCCAAAAGACATCTATCCAGTGGGCAGAAAGATTGAGTACACCTGTGCAGGTGGACATGATCACACTGGTGATCCAATTGCTGAATGTACAGAGAACCTGGCCTGGAGGATGTCACCCATGGAGTGCAAAAGTAATTCATTAAACTATACATCAAAGAAAAATGTGTGAAATTATAGTAATTATAAAGTGTACTGGGTGGTTGCCATAACATTGCAATGGTGTTGTTAAGATCCCAGACAGCTACATAGTGTCTGCCCAGATCCGGCCCACATCTGGTATGTGTGGATTCCACGTGTACCAGATGTGGGCCGGATTTGGGCAGACACTATGTTGCTGTCTGGGGTGGTGCTTGGAGATTACTAGCTACCTAAATTGATTGAGTTCCCTAGTTTAATGTATGTTAAGGTTATTTTTACATCTGTTTTAGCATTAAAATAGAGAATTACAATAAAGTATTTTTCTTCTCATTGTGTATTCACCAGAAACAGCATGTGATCCTCCAGCTGTTCTGAGTAATGTAATTGCCACACCCTCAAAACAAGCTTATCTGATCGGGGAGAGTGTGACCCTGTCATGCCCAAGTGGGATGCAGAAAGAAGGCGAAGCAGAAATCATGTGCCGTCTTGGCCTCAGCTGGTATCCAGCACCTGAGACTGTCCGATGCAACCCAGGTATGCTGTACGTTCCTATTAAACACCAATCAGGTACTTGGTTTAAATCATTGCTTACATTATTTTTATGAATAGTGGAAGCAGTGCCCACTCAACCAAGCCTACTCTGCAAACCATGGGAAAAACAGGCAAATGATCAGTGTGTTTGCAAAATGCCATATGAATGCAAGTAAGTTTATTAGTTATGGAATTACATACAAAAAGTAATAATGAAAATTCAAAGCAGGTTGCATTAATGTCAAATCTCTGTGACATTGACCAGGGACAGGGTGTCACTCCACATTTGTGCCTCTGTTCGTCCCGGCCGGGTGACCAGTATGAGTATCTGCCAGCTTGGGGCCTTGCAGTGTCTGGGGCAAACGTTTTCTTTAAAACAGGATAGTGCATGCAGTTGGCCAGAAACCAAATTCACATCCTGTCAGGACTGCCATCAGTGGGAGACATGTGACGGTAGGCTCTTAATAAAACATCAAAACCTTTTTAAACATGGGTCAATGACATGAGACTCATTTGTCATTGCAATATTTTTTTTTTCATTGGTCTGAAAAAAGTTGCTTTGGATAAATTGTCTGCCAAATGCATAAATGTAAATGTAAATCTGTATGTGTAAATGTATCCCCAGGTTTTAAATGTGAATGCATAGATCCTGAGGACTGCTCAGATGACTCCGCCCACCTGTGTGTCTCTCTAAAGGGCGGGACTCCTGAAATGATTTCAGAGTGTGAGTTGGGAGCTTGGAGATGCCAAGGGAAAGAGATCACAGTACTCAGCATTGGAGACTGTCGGGCATAAACAACTTTTTTTCAAATTTTCAATTGCTTTTTCCAACTGTATGATGTTTTTACTGTTAAGTGTAGTAATATGTAATGTATAAAAATCATGTTTTCGTATCGCAAATAAATATTGTAAATAAATGCACATTCTTTACTAAATTGGTCTTAAATTGTGGGCAATGTGACAAACAGAGCAAAGCCACAGTGACAGGTTTTCAGGGTAATCAACATACAAATGGCTTAGATGCAGAGACATGCTGAGATGGAAGAAAGTATTTTAATGTTTGAGAGCATTTTAAATTCAAGAACATCTGAATGTGTAATAACATTTTATTGTGTGGTTCCACATCAATATACAGATTGCTCTAATGCACAGCATATTACTGCATAGCATGCTGTGAGTGACTATAAAACATCAATGCGTTTTCTATACAAATCGATAATGGGTGCAAATCTGTGAGCATTTCAACTGTGAGCATTTCTACAGCAAGATTGGTGCACAATTAAGAACTTGCGCAAGGACCTTCATGCAGAAGTTCAAACTCTATCTTACTGCACTTCATGGCAGCCATGAAGCACAGATTCATGCTCCGAGTGCTTTGCGTTCTCACAATTTTCAGGCAGTACATGTGCTTCCCATCCTTTGAACAATCTCTGGGGATTTTGCACTCGCATGTAGTTGACACTAAGAAGAAAAAACATTGAAAAATCATTTCAATTGAATACAAATCAAAAATGCTTCGCTGCTGAAAGGATATATAACATAGGGGTTCGTAATAAAATCTGCACCTGAGCAGGTCTCCCACTCGTAACAGGTGTCTGAACCACAGGGCTCCTGCACTGAGCTCCGCTCGGACACACTGGCCCTGAATTTGGCCCAGTCCAGACTGCCTGCGTCATTTTTGCACGGTCCATTATTCATAAAGTATAATCTGTCTCCATGACAACGGTCAGCATGAAAAGCACAGAAGGACATCATAATGGCACTCTCCTTGTCTGCGTCGAAAATACACAGGTCTGCTCTATAATTTCTGCAGGAGACACAAATACATGGTACTTAGTGGTCAAATTTCCCAACAGGCCACAGCATTAATATATATAGAAATAATCTGTTTGCCTATGTCTCAATAAACTCAGTGCATGTCCTATCCAACCTCTATTAGTGGACATGATACTCCGGCATTATCTGTGCAAAAACCCCGACTTTTTTATGGTTTTAAATCCGTCTTAGATTTCCTGGACTGGAATGCAGGCATCTCGGGTGTGACGTCATTCCCAACTTTGACATTCCTCCTCTGGGGTCAATGGAACGCAGCATTGAAACACATGACCGTCACAAATAGGGACACGTTCATACCTGCATCTCTCTTTGGACATGCAGATGCATTTAGTCCCATCATGGATCTCTCCAAGTTTACAGCTGCTGTCTGGTACAAAGGGTTTATCTGTGGAAAAATATGTTTAACCATGTTTGCATTAAAGGAGCTAAAGTTGTTAACATAAATGAATGCCACTTTATACTCAGAGTAAGCTGCAAGATTTGTGAATTGTATGAATTATTGCAAAAAGCATATTTATTCTGTGAAAGTACCAATCTTGCAGTATATGTCCTGTGGAATGTTTGGCTCCCAGACAAGACTCTTCCCACACGAGTAAGACAGACGCCCTGAAGGACTCATGCCCCTTTCTGAGCAGGCCAGCATGATGTCACTTCCTACTTTATACTCCATTTTGTCTGGGTATATCTTCATGCCATCAGGCACTGTGGGTTTGAAGCAAACGTTTTCTGGAATGACAGGAGAACATATGGAGTGAAAACTGTAAGGGTCAAAATAAGCTTTCAGATCATAAATTGTTTTGTTTTGATATTATATCAGCATTTCTATGGCTTACTAATGCACCGTCCTTTGGGTTTCTCCCAAGTGCCATCCTGCAAACAATGAATGAGCTGGTATCCGTCCAGCTCAAAACCAGTGAAGCAAACAAACTCCTCGTGATCTCCATAATCGTATTTACGTTTGTTGATCTGGAATTAGAAGGAAAGAGTTGGACGTTATTGGAAGGAAGCAGGAATATACAGCAACAGGAGAAGATGGGATGTAAAAGTTTCAGCTCTTGTGTCCCCTCACTCTCAGGTGGCTGTTGGCAGGTGGACGGGGTTTTGGACAGCCAGAAGCTCCAGGGGGCAGCTGGCTCTCACGGGACCCTTCAGTCGCAAAGTCATCATCATTAATGCACACATTTTGCCTGTGAAAGACAGACAAACAAGAATGTCTCACGTGTCACCATGCATATTAAAAAATGTATCATCAGTAAGTTAAAAAGCATTCAAATTTATACATATTCATAATAAAAAAATTAAACAACTGAAACTACATAATACACAATAAATACAGTTAAGCCTATATTAATTAATAGTGATTTAATAGGGATAGTTCTCCCAAAGTGGAAATTCTGTCATCATTTACTCACCCACCATGTTGTTTCAAACCTGTATGACTTTCTTATGTAGAACACAAAATAAGATATTTTGAAGAATATTGGTAACCAAACAGATCTGGGTCCCAAAATATATAAAAATATAATGGAAGTCAATGGGAATTGAAATTGTTTGGTAAACCAACATTCTTCAAAATATTTCTTTTGTGTTTCACAGAAGGTTTGGAACAACATAAGGGTGAGTAAATAATGACAGAATTAAAATTTTTGAAAATATACATTATTAGAAAGAAATTGACTAAACAAAATGAGGAAAAAAATGTTTTTAATGAAAATATTAAACAAAACCTGTATATGTATATGCACAGCTGGCAAACGAAAGGTTTGAAACATGATCACATGTAGTCTTGGTCTATATAAAAACTTTTTGACATGTTTTACATGTGTTACACATTTTACTCTTTGATCTTGCTATGCAATAAGCATTTGCTCTGAGAGTGTGTGCAAGAGAGCGCAAATGAGAAGAGGTGAGGGGTGAGATTGTATGCAAATTGCTAGCTGCAGGCACACGCTCCTTAATTTAAAACAATACATTGAGGTAAGAACAAATTGATTTGCATATGCACAATAATATGAGAACTTGCATGAGTACTTTATCTACACACATTAATACCCAAATTGAATGACATTTTTTTGTGCAAGCATGCCAATGACCGCATTCAGACCCCAAAGATACCTCTTCTGTAGTCTACAGATAAGAAAGGGCACTTACTCCTGGAAAATAGAGATGGTACACTCCTCCACCTGCTTCTCAGGGCCTTGGCAGGGTGTGCCGCCCCGCTGGGGTGTAGGGTTGTTACAGATACGCGAACGATGCTTCTTCAAGGTGGCGTCACAAGTACTCCAAGAGCTCCAGCAACTCCAGCGCCCATCAACTTCGTCTGTGGGATGTAGACAGAATTTTATTACTACATTATACATTACTATATTATATTACTACATAATATATACATAACTACATTATAGATTCATATTATATTTTATATATTCTTAGAAATATATGTATGTCTATATAGTATACATATATTGTTTTCTCCATTAGCGCATACGTATATTTATAGGAATGCATGTGAACCTGCAGTGTAGTCTGGAGCTCGTTTCTCGCAGTTTGGTCCATAGGTCCCGGTCTGGCAAATACAAATGCACTCTGTTCCAGAAAGAGCTGGCCGGGCATTGTTGGGGCAGGGGGCACATTTACAGGAGTCAAATTCAGTCTGGTACTCCATCAGCGCCCTATGGAGATGCCGTCTCTTCGTCACAGCACAAGGGATGCCCCGCACCAAATTCACAAAAGGCAAAAGCTAGATCAAATATTGACAAATATACATTAATCTGGTGTTCCTGTTTTCAGTTTATTTGCATTTCTTTTCAATAAAAGGTTTTTTTTCTATACCCCAGAATATTTGACAGGTTAATATATGACCATTTTCAAATGACAAACATGTTTGTTTCTCCTCCTAACCTGAAAATCTATAACAGCTGGATTGTCTATTGTAGATTTGATCCAGTTCTGGTATGTAGTGCTGTTTGGCGATACACCCCTCTTCTCCCAGGCCAGGGCTGCTGTGAATTCAGATCTACCTCCTTGCACAGATGCGATACACCTCTCTGATGCTTTTACAATTGACCCTGAAATGGACAACAGCATTTCAAATTAAGTTTATATAATCTGAAACATAAGTAATTTAATAGGACATTTGTGTAAGTATTACCTTCATATTCGGTTCTTAATGTATTTTTCCCACAGGTGGAGCTATGTGAGAATCTATTATAGAATATAGTGATGATGGTGGAATCCTGACTAAAGCAATTGCTCATTTCAAATTCTGTCAATCCTGGGAATTGTAAGGAGACACCACTGATTAGAGAGCACAGTTGCAATGCATTTTAGAAATGAGAGATAAAGTTATGTGAGTTTCACATGACCAAGGTCTCTAATGTTGTGCCAATGTTCTTACAATCAGATGATATAATGTCTGCTTACCGTAGGTTTTCAGTTCTTCTCGATCATATTGGAAAAGGAGATCATACTTTCCCCCTAATGTCCCAGAGCTGAAATAATGTGTCCCAAACCGCTGAAAGATCTCTCTATAAAGGGCATAGTTGTATTCCAGTGGTAGACTGTTTAGAAACTGAAGGAAAGGGTCTGATAAGTAGAGGTCAGACGATTTCATTCTGAATGTTGATGTGGCAACAACCTGATGCACCCTGTAATACTCAGAGTCCTGCATAAAAATAACGAAAAGAGATCTTTGTGAACAACGTGTTCAATTTAGATATAAAGACACATTTGTGTACTGTTAGGGATAGAAACAATGAAATAAGAGTTTGAAATCCCTTACCTTTTGTTGAGATGATTTCACTGCATCTTTAAGTTTAAGAAAAAACAAAAAAAATGCTTTTTCTTTGGCAAAGCTGACTTTTTGGGCTTTGACTTCTTTCACTTGAAAATCTTCAAGATTTTCTACCTGGAATGAAATCAAATAATATTAAATGTCAAAATCTAATCATTGATCCAATTCATTTGTTTTTGTGTGATTGGAAGATAAAACAATAAACTGCACCTCATATTATGAGTAATTTGATATATTATGTTGAAATTCATATATATATCCCTATGTTGATGTTATTTGGATATATAATTTTTCAAAAAGTAAATTATTATAAGCACAAACAGACATAAATTAGATTTTTCCCACCTTGATTTCATATTTCTCAATGTTGGCAGGGATTCGGTAGTAGTTCCTCTTCTGTTTTTCTAGAGTGCATTCACCCCCCATGAATGAGTTGTCCAGAACAGCTCCTCTCACCTGCTCTGCCGCAGCATCAAATCTTAATTTAGAAAATAATCTTTATCAGTTTTAAGAAAAGCTAGAGCTCAGATTTATTTTGCAGACAACATGATAACATCTCTAGAAGCTTACCGTGTCCATAAAGTTGTTTTGCAATCTCAGAAAGCGTCTCTGGTTACTTACGTAACCTATGTTCTCTGAATAGGGAACGAGACGCTGCGGAAAGCGCAGTGGGATATTCTCTGAATGTGCCGATTGTCTGAAGCCTTATAGAATCACGCCAATTCATTGGCTGATGGCGTCCGCGCAATATGGCTCCGCCCCGACGCTCTTACGTCGCATCATACGTATTCGCGCGCGCGCCATCTGCTCCTCAGATTTCTCTGCCGAAAAGAAACTGTCAGCAGCGCGAGGAGCTTGGCCGCTAACGCAGCGTCTCGTTCCCTATTCAGAGAACATAGGTTACGTAAGTAACCAGAGACGTTCTCTTTCATAGGTTCTCTCAACGCTGCGGAAAGCGCAGTGGGAACGGACTACCAAACTCGCCAAGCTAGAGCGCTTTTATGACTGGTAGATAAAAGAGACAACGACCGAAACGAGTTCAAACAGAAAGAACCTGGGAACCCGGGGTCATGTCAAGATCCAAGCTATAGAACCTTACAAAAGTATGCGGAGAGGACCAGCCTGCCGCAACACAAATATCCTCCAAAAGTGCTCCTCTGAAAAGAGCTTGAGAAGATGCTACACTTCTGGTGGAATGTGCTCTAATGTTAAGAGGTGAAGGCAAGCCACGCACCCCATAAGCCAACGAGATAGCCTCTGTGACCCAGTGAGAAATCCTCTGCTTCGATGCAGCAAGCCCACGGCGGCTAGCACCGAAACAAACCAGAAGCTGGTTAGATTTCCTCCAACCGCCTGAGCGGTCTACATATATCTTAAGAGAACGAACTGGGCAGAGCAAGTTAAGCTCCCTATCTTCCTCAGATGAAAATGGAGGAGGGTGGAAAGCATTAAGGTTAACTACCTGAGAGCGGAAACTTGAGGAAAGAACCTTGGGGACATACCCTGGTCTCGGCCTCAAGGAAACTTTGACCAGGCCAGGGGCAAAGTCCAAGCAGGACTCGCTAACAGAAAGAGCTTGTAAGTCTCCCACCCGCTTTAACGAGGACAAAGCTAACAAAAGAGAAACCTTAAGAGTCAGAATCCTATCCGGAGCTGACTCCAAGGGCTCAAAGGGGGCTTTCGTCAAACCCTCTAGGACAACAGAAAGATCCCATGAGGGGACTCTAGGGAGCGAGCCGGTTTCAGGCGCTTCACCCCACGCATAAAGGCAGAAACTAACCTTAACTTGCCTAGGGGAATCTCATCCGATTCCCTATGCGCTGCAATAGCCGCGACATAAACCCTGAGAGTGGTAGCGGCTGCTCCAGCCGCAAACTTCTCCTGCAGGAATTCCAGTACTGAACCAGCAGGGCAGTTAACTGGGCTCTTATCATGTGCCAAACACCAAGTCTCAAAAACCTTCCATTTGGAAGAATATAATCTCCTTGTAGAAGGAGCTCTAGCACTCGCAATAGTCTCCTGAACGTCAGTTGGGAGACCAGAGCTTAATGCTAACGGCCTCTGATCGGCCAAACATACAGCTTCCACATGTCTGGGCGAGGATGCCATATCCTGCCCTGTAGCTGGGACAGCAGATCTTCCCTGACCGGGATCCTCCAGGGGGGAGACTCCAGTAGAGGAACTAGCTCCGAAAACCATGGCTGAGATGGCCAGAACGGAGCTACCAGGAGGAGGCGGACTCTGCTCTCTCTCACTCTGGCCAAGACCGCCGGGATCAGTTTGATGGGCGGGAAGGCATAGAGTTTCTGCGTTGGCCAAGGGTAAGCGAACGCATCTATCCCCAATGGGGCCGGGGGACTCAGGGAGAACCAAAGAGGGCATTGGGATGACTCTTGAGATGCAAAGAGGTCCACCTCCGCCTCTCCAAAAACCTTCCAGATTAGAGCCATCGTCTGGCGGTTCAACATCCATTCTCCCGATCGGAGTTTCTGTCTCGACAGAAAATCTGCTGCGAGGTTCAGAACCCCTGGGACATGAACCGCTCTTAGAGATAGGAATCTGCTCTGAGACCACAGGAGAAGGTGACGCGCATGCCTGTCTAGGGTGCGCGACCGAGAACCTCCCTGCCGGTTCACATGAGACACCACTGCCATATTGTCCGTTCTGACAATGACATGGTGACCCTCCAGAAGAGGGAGGAAATGAAGCAGAGCCAGAAAAACGGCCCTTAACTCCAGGCAGTTTATGTGCCAGGAGAGAGCCTCTCCGGTCCAGACCCCACACGCTGGTCTGCCCTCGAAAACCGCTCCCCAGCCGGTGAGAGAGGCATCCGTCGTAATCATCTGGCGACGAGATACCGCACCCATGCTGACCCCTTTCCGAAGAAAAAGAGGGTCCCGCCAAACTGACAGGGCTCGAAAGCAACTGCGCGATACCTTCAGTAGGCGAAGGGTTGACCCGGAGGGTCGAACCCCTGAGAGTTTCACCCACCACATGAAGGGTCTCATGTGGAGTAGGCCCAGCGGTAGCACGGAGGAGGCCGCAGCCATAAGGCCCAGCATCCTGCGGCAGGTGCCCACAGACACATGATGGCCTAGTGAAAAACGAGCCAAGCATGTCGTCAAGCTGGAAATCCGTGCAGGGGCCAAACGGGCCTGCATGAGAACGGAATCCATGTTCACCCCCAAGAAAACGGTGCTTTGAGCCGGAGCAAGAACACTCTTCTCCGAGTTCAACCTCAAACCGAGAGACTGGATATGACTCAGAACGACGTCTCTGTGGTGGGCCACTAGCTCCCTGGATTGGGCTAAAATGAGCCAATCGTCCAGGTAATTTAGAACACGGATGCCCTGGAGCCGCAATGGGGCCAGAGCTGCATCCATGCACTTTGTGAATGTCCTTGGAGCTAGAGATAGGCCGAAGGGAAGGACCCTGTACTGGAACGCCCTTTCTCCAACGGCGAACCTGAGGAATTGCCTGTGTCGCTGTACAACCTGGATGTGAAAATAAGCATCCTTTAGGTCTATCGTCACGAACCAATCCCCTGGCCGAATCTGAGATATGATAGCTTTCAGCGTCAACATCTTGAATTTCCCTTTGTAAAGGGCGAAGTTCAGCCGGCGGAGGTCCAGTATGGGACGCAAACCGCCGCCCTTCTTCGGGACCAGGAAGTAACGGCTGTAAAAGCCCCGCTCGGTTTCCCCTGGAGTAATCTCCTCTATTGCTCCTTTGAGAAGGAGTGAAGAGATTTCCTGCTGCAGTACAGAAGCCTGAGCGGCGCTGTCTACTACAGTAGGAAACACCCCGTTGAAACAGGGGGGATTGCGGCAAAACTGAAGAGTGTAGCCGAACCGAATCGTGCGAAGAACCCAGGACGATACCCCTGGTAAGCGTTCCCACTCTGGAAGGAAATGTGATAGAGGAGGAGGGATGTTGTAATGCAGACGACATACCTGAGTAAGGGTGCCGTGTTGACGCTCCTGGGGTAAAGAGGTTGACTGTGCAGGAGGGCCATCGGCGTCCTGGCACGTGATGGGAGGCATCGAGATTGGGGTCATGGTGACCAGGTCCGCCTGCTTCGGAGGAAAACGGAAAGTGCCTCCGAGGATGCGGCCGGTAGTTATAGAGAGCGTGGGGGGTGAGGGGAGAAAGCCGAAAGCGTCTCCTTCCTCCCGCACCAGACTGAGTAGAGAAGGTGAAATATGGCCTGCACTTCGAGACACTCTGAGTGGCGAAGGTGACAGGGCAAGGAAAGGAGAGCTGGGAGGTGGGCAGAAACGCTTGCGCGGTCTGACCCAACCCTGAGGAACCAGAGGAGCTCTCCTTTTTCTGACCGGAGGGTCAGGAACGGCTCTGCGCCGCCGGAGCAGTCGGTTTGTCGGACCGCTTCAACTGGAGGCGCTTGTGAGGCCGTTGACGGGGAAACGGGCGACCGCGGGCTCCCCAAACCGTGGCAGGTGGGGGATGCCCTGGTTCGCTTCTTCTGGAAGAGAACTCCGGTCTATGAGAGGGACGTTCTCTGGGTCGCACCGGGGGGGGGACAGAAGGTTCCCTAGCCCTCCTGGGCATGAACTGTCTGAACGCGGCCGATTGGGATTTGGAGGAGCGGAATTTCTCAACCACTGTGTTGACCGCCTCACCAAACAACCCTGTTTGAGAAATGGGGGCGTCCAAGAGGAAAACCTTCTCTTTATCACGGATCTCCGTGAGATTAAGCCACAAGTGGCGCTCCACCGCAACAGAACCAGCCATAGAGCGACCTATAGCACGTGCGGTATGCTTGGTGGCTCTTAAGGCTAAATCCGTAGCCTTACGAAGCTCCTTGACCGCTTCAGGGTCACACCGTCACCCTCGTCCATTTCCTTCAGGACGTCCGCCTGGTAGGCCTGAAGAATGGCCATAGTGTGCAGGGTCATGCCTGCCTGCCCAGCCGCCATGTAGGATTTCCCAATCAGAGAGGAAGTAGTCCTACATGCTTTAGAAGGGAGAAGGGGGCGCGACTTCCAGGACGGCGCAGACGACGGAGCAAGATGGTCGGCTAAAGTTTCCTCAATCGCCGGAATGGCGGAATAGCCCTGTTCCACAGAACCTACCAGGTTGGTGAAATCAGCAGCAGCCGCATTAGTGAGGCGCGAAGAGAAAGGCTGCTTCCAGGATCTGGAGATCTCATGATGCAGATCACTGAAAAATGGCAGCTTCCTCCGTTGAGGCCTAGAATTAGGGCCACTGAGAAGCCTTTCGTCGAGTTTCGACGACTGAGACTCACGTGGCTCGTCGGGCCAATCAATAGTGAGCTTCTCCGTAGCGCGCGAAAGCACGTCAACGAGCTCCGCGTAGGCCGCAGTAGGCCGCGCTTCCTGGCCGCTCGGCGGAATAACCTCGTCGGCGAGAGTAGGCCCGAAATCCTCGGAGTCGGAAGCCTCGGTAAAAAGTATATCCTCCAGCCCGAAAGAAACCGCGTCGCGTGCTCCCGGGCTGGGGCGCAAATAATCGTGTGAAAATTCGACTGGCATGTCTCGCGCGTGCCGAGGGGAGGGAGGGAGAGAAAGAGCGGGGCTCGTCTGCTCGAACTCCGCATCCTCAAGCTCTACATCCGAACCCCAGGTCGCGGATCCTCGAGAGGCCTCGGGAGCGCGACAGGGGGAGACGAATGATTCCCTCTCAAAGACCGCGAGCCGCAATTTGAGGGTTTTGAGCAACAAATTTTCACAGAATTTGCATTTAGACGATCCTATAACTGCCTCACGCGCATGTGAAAAACCCAAACATTTAACGCACTTACTGTGTGGGTCGTCGTTAGCGATGTAACGAGCACATGGCGGAGTACAGCGTCTGTAATCCATGGCAGCTTCACCGTAAGGAGAAACAGAGTTCCGCTTGAACAGTCGCAGAAGCGCCGAGAATAATCCAAATGTAATTGTAGCTCAGAAAAATCACGAGCGAAGGGCAAACGTGACCGCTTCGTTCTGAAGGCAGAGAAATCTGAGGAGCAGATGGCGCGCGCGCGAATACGTATGATGCGACGTAAGAGCGTCGGGGCGGAGCCATATTGCGCGGACGCCATCAGCCAATGAATTGGCGTGATTCTATAAGGCTTCAGACAATCGGCACATTCAGAGAATATCCCACTGCGCTTTCCGCAGCGTTGAGAGAACCTATGAAAGAGAACAAATGATCTTTATCTGTAACTCACCCATAACCAATCATGTCTGCTCCAGGAATGAAAGCAAATCTCCGTTCACTTGCACACACTTTTTTGGTTTGCCCACAGTCTCTCTCGTCAGAGTTGTCCCCACAGTCGTTCTGATTGTTGCACTGCAGAGCAGCATTTATACATCTTCCTTTGAAGGCAATAAAGCAAGTTGGTGATCATGCACTTGCTTTCTAGAGCAAGCGTTTAAAGACTGTACATATTTGCTAGATTATAAAATCAATAGACCATGTATCATTAAATCTAATATGATGTGTTGTTGTGAAGATATCTACCACTGTCACAGGTGAACTTCTCTTTACAGTTGACAGGCTCAATCCTACATTCCTTTGAGGGATGACAGGGTCTTTCCTCTGTAAGCGATGAACTACACTCTTCCCCCCCAAACTGAGATGGCCTCAAAACAGACCTGATTCTGAACTAAAACACACACAATATACACACATTTACTACAGCAGTAGACTATCTTTAAGCAATATCACACTAGCAAGAATGTTGTTGTTCTCGACTGTAGAATAAGTAGTCCCAGCCATGATGATATTTGAAAAAACTACATTTTGTGCATGTGATATTGCTTTTATTTAGGTAATATTCAGTAACACACATTTTAGATATAATATTGCCGTTTAATTTCGAACATTTAATCAAACACATTTGTAACAAATCGATTGAATGAATGAGAGAGTCAATGACTCACTCAAAAAAACTGCAGCACCACCTTAGAATAACATTCGTGGAATAACATTAGTATAACGACAGGGGAACGGTCTGGGAATATTAGAATAACGTTAGAATACCCTTAGAATAACGTTGGAGCAATGTTAGGGTAACGTTCTACAAACCAAAAACTAACATGCTATGGCTAACCAAAAACAAACCTTAAATATTCTGGGAACCAAAAATTGTTAGCTGTTTTGATTACGAGAAGAAGATTACAAGAGCATATGAATTACCACCAATATTCCATAAAAATGAAGAATTGTTCATTATGATTTCATTGTGACTTTAATAAACATTCTAATACTATGAAAATAGGTAAGTAAGGCCACACAACTATAATGATAATGCCACAGATGAACAAAATAATTTGAATAATTTTCGGAACAATTTATTGGTGTGTATAGAGACAATTTAATTTATTTTGCCAGAACAAGGACAATCCATGAAAAGTCCCAATGCTGTTGTTATAATCTGATATATAGACCAGTCAAGAACCCTAACTAACTTTTGCTTAAATATCCTAGTAGCTGTGTGTGTTTTACTTACAGATTTTTTGACACACGGCGAGCACTCTGACCAGAGTCCAAACTCAGTCAGCTGGCAATGTATAGGACAGGCCTCAACATTACACGCTCTAGTCTCACGTGTCTGACACAGCTGGAAACAATTGTTTTTGGTCCAGTGCTCATCTTGGCGCACAGCCCTGCAACAACAAATGCACAGTCCATATATTACCATAATAAACTTTATCAGAAATATCATGTTAGGTTCAACCTTCCAAAAGAAGCAAATAAAAAAATAAATCATGTTACCTTGAACGTGTTTGGGTTCCAGAGTCACAGGTTTTGGTGCAAAAGGACCATGAACTCCATGGGTAGTGGTCACAGAAACATCCTGTAATGGTGGTAAATGAAGCCAGGCTGCAGAGTAGGACTAGGGAATGGAAGTACGATCCATAGAGAACAAGGCCTGGCGGAACTTGATAGCTTAAGGTAAGGGAGAAGGCTAGTAGGTTATAACGCCAATGACATTAAACATGCACAACTGAATTGTTATTTCATTTGCACAGTACATATTATGCACATACATTAATGAATACAAATGAGGTATTCTGAAAGAACATTATCTTTAGATTTTGCATATCAGGGTTTGAAGTATGGAATACGATATGGACCATTTTTTATATATTGAGTAAAAGTGCTCAAAAATAGTGATAGAAGTGGTTTATAATGGTTTATGATTTAAACAACCAAACAGACAATGAAACAATGAAACAATGAAAAGCCATTATGCAAAAAAAATTGTAAAAAATAAAAATTATATATACAAATTGGTAATATACAAATTGTAATATTAAATATATATCATACCAAACCTAAACCTAATCTGACAAATTTGGATATTAAAAACTGATTTAAAATAAATCAAGATCTCACCACCACAGACAGTTTCTTGAGAAGTTGCAGAAACCTATTACCTGAGCTTGTGGGTAATACTCACATAAATTTCAGACTCCTCCAAAAAGCATAAGCACACTATCACGCCTAATTTTATTCTCTGTTTCTGTCCGCAATATGAGTAAACATCAATGTGAGCAAGACAAGAGCACAATCCACTGCACTAGAAGAGTTACTCTTATGATCTGGTTGAATTTTCTTTCAGAGTTCTCTCTCAATGCTCTTAGGAACTTCCATCCCCCTTTGCTTCCCGTAAACCCTTGCAGCTGGAAGTTTTCACTTTGACATTTGGCTTCTGCTTTAGACCATGGGAATGTGGACAGAGTGCATGGATAACATGTTATTACAGGAGAGTTTTATTGCCTTTCTCCATGCCAAAATAGAGGTTGCCTTTGTACTTTATCTTATTTTTTCATATTTCACTTTATTACTTATAATAAGCATCACTTTTCCAAAGAATTAAAGACCCGTGGTGAAAATCAAGTTTTTAATGTTATAAGTATGTGGTGTTTTTATGTTTTAAGACACACCATGTGCAAAATACAACACCATTGCTACTGTTTCTCTTTTAAACTGTGTGAACCAAAGACAGTCTCAAAAACGCGGTTTGAAATCGCTGGTGTTTCTGACGTCACAAACTACCTTGTAACCAATCACGTTAAAATGCCGGGCTTTAGCATATCATTAAAAGCGAACTAGCAGGGAATCTCGAGAGAATCCAGGTATTTTTGGGGTACCCGGGAACCGGGCTAGGCTATCCCAGTTTTTGTTGATATGAAAAATTGTGTAGACATAGCAATATAGAGGGTGTATCTGTATGATGTATATTACGATGTTATGATGCTCTATGCCTTTCTCCACTGACGTGGTTGTTTAAACCGTTTAAAGGGGTTGTTTAAAGCGTTTCTGATGATTGTTAGAGGGCAGCTGCCTGACTCCGAGATGGCAAACGGGAACATGGTTTGTGTAACTTTAGCAACACATTATCACATTAGCTGTTAGTTTGATAACATAGTCAAGCAAAAGGTTATTCATATGAATAAACTTTATGTGTCCGATGTTGTAATTGCGATACCATTGTGTAGTGTTAGAATCTGTGAGCTGGCGTGAGTGGAGGCGGGTCTAATTAGGGTGTAGAGTTACATTCAAGCTATTTTCAAGCATGAATTTTTTTTTTTTCACAGAATTTTTTGTTGTTGTCATTTTGGAGATCAAACATGAGTTTTAAGGAATACAATTATTGACTACGGGGGATTTTAAAAGGTTTAATTTTAAAGCCAAAAAACTGGATGTGAATTACTGAAGGCTACAATAAAACAAACAATTACAGTAAAAAATTATTAAATGATGTATAGCTTATGAGAGCTGTAACTATGCATACTTTATAGACACCTGACATAAAGTGCAAAAATCATAATGCGAACTCTCATAAAACTGGGATATGCATTCACACAAACCTGATGTCTTGAATGGATAAATGAAAAATAAATCATTAAAATCATTTATAATAAATACAATGTTTTATTTACAATCATATGTATTATGTACATTGTGATTTTTACTGTGTTATATTTGTTTCAAGCTTAGAATGAAAAAGGAATGGCTTTAGTGCAGAGCACTCTTGTGCCCTTGCAATGACTGATATAATTTTTAAAAACATTATCCCTTTATGGAAGACTAAATTAAAAGCATTGCACAGTGGCTAAATTTATTTTTTTTTAAAAGAAGAAGAAAAAGCAAGTAGATGAAAAACACCAATCCTATAACTAAACGTGCCCTTTCACTGACAACAAACTCTGACTATGATAAAAGAAAATCAGAAACAGCTGTTATTATTTTACTTAATTCACTTGCTTTTTTTTATACAATCATATGGTTTCACAACACATGACAAAGAATGAACCTTTCGGTAACTAAAAATTGACAATTGATTTTGCTTAAGAACTCAACAGGCAAGGGAAGGGTTTTTTTTTGAGTCAAGGGAATTCTGTCCTCCAACTAGTGATTGACACTGTCCAGGGACAAGTTACATTAGCGAAACAGTTCCAGAGACACGAAGGAGACGAGTGAAGCGCTAATTGATCAATGATCAGAAAAGAAGACTTGAGAGTATTGAAGGTTTAGCCAGACACAAGGCAACAAAGCCCGGAGAATCGCCTCTTCCTCTGCCTCACCAGTGGATACGGAGACAGATTTAGCAGACTGCTGTCATCTACACGCAGGAAAATAAATACATAAATACATTTCTAGCTATTTGAGATTAGAGGGAATAAAGAATCCATGCATTAAAGTACTAGAATAAATCTGTGTCAGACTCACCTTGATTTTTCAGCGGCAAAGGCATTGTCTCCCTGAGTTTGCTTAGAAGGTTTCTCATTTCTCGCATATCACTGGAAGACATTTCACAACACAGGGCATTAAAGGAGTAGTTCACTTTTTAAAAAACTTTTGCTGATAATTTACTCACCCCCATGTCATCCAAGATGTCCATGTCTTTCTTTCTTCAGTCGAAAAGAAATTAATGATTTTGATGAAAAGATTCCAGGTTTTTCTCCATATAATGGACTTCAATGGTAGCCAAAACGGTTCAAGGTCCAAATGAGTTTCAGTGCAGCTTCAGATGACTTTAAACGACACCAGACGATGAATAAGGGTCTAATGGCGAAACGATGCGCCATTTCGAAAATAAATAAAACAGTTTAAGTATTATTAGCACAAATGCTCGCCTTGCTCTGTCCTGAAATGCACGTTCGTGATTCTCCTGTTCGAACTTGTTCATCAAAATGAACAAATCTTTTTCGAGTCATCGCATCGTTTCGCTAGATAAGACCCTTATTCATCGTCTGGTGTCGTTTAAAGTGATTTGAAGCTGCACTGAAACTCATTTGGACCTTGAACCGTTTTGGCTACCATTGAAGTCCATTATATGGAGAAAAACCTGGAATGTTTTCATCAAATCATTAATTTCTTTTCGACTGAAGAAAGAAAGACATGGACATCTTGGATGACATGGGGGTGAGTAAATTATCAGCAAAAGTTTTTTAAAAAGTGAACTAATCCTTTAACTATCTGAGATCACAGTCAAATGGATATTTCGTACAGTATTTAAAGACCTCATTTTGGCTTTAACACCATTTTTCCCCATTAATACACCAAATTGGTTGACAAGCAATTTATATACTCTACTATTTAAAGGTTTGGGGTCACCAATTTAATCTTGTGATGGCAAAGCTAAATATGTGCTGCACAAGAAACATTTCTTATTATGATCAATATTGAAAACAATATGATGCTTAATATTTTGGTGAAACCTGTGATTCCTTTTTTTCAGGGTTCTTTGATGAATAGAAAGTTCAAAAGAACAGCATTTATTTGAATTAGAAATCTTTTGTAACATTATTAATGCCTTTACTGTAATTTTTGTCCTTTAATGCGTACTTGATGAATAAAAGTAAAAAACCCTCTTACTGTCCCTAAACCTTTGAACAGTATATATATATATATATATAATTATATATATATATATATATATATATATAATATATATTATATCTACAAATTTTAAGTGATTATTTCGTAAAAAATATATATATTGTTATTACACCTGTAATTAATAATTATAAATAAGTATGTTTAAATTGGGTCATGATTCATTTACTTATTATAATAACTAGGTTTATAGGTTTACAGTCTTGCACCTTTGTCTTTTTCTCAGATTTTCAAATACTTTTTGCTTAAAATCAAAGTTTGTCCTTTGATTCATCTCTGAGCTGGTTGGTTTGCTTCATTGCTTATAACTCCTTACTGAAAAATTGTTTGAAATCCCAATGGAGAAACTGAATAGGAAAAATTCTTTCATTCTGTCATTCCTAATCCATTCGTACTGTTTTTCATACCTATCTATGTTCTCAATGTCTGTGCACACGACCCAAGATTCCTGTGGAAAATCTACAGGTGATGATGAACGATCTTCCAGCATCGGCACATCAGAGCTTTCGTCTACCCTGCAGTCCATGTTTGCTTCAGGACACACATCATTTCCTTGAGTGAGTGAAACAAAACAGAGCAAGATAGTTATACTTTGTTTTGCTAATAGAAAAACCAGGTGAATTGTCAAAGAAGCTGTTTTATGTTTTTATTTTGCCATCCCCACCACCTTCAGACTGTATTTTTTTTTTTTTTTTTTTGCAGTATATTAGCTATATTATATGCAGTATATTAGCTTTATGTACTCATGTCTGCTTATGTAAAGAATCTGCTGTCCTCTGCTGGCTGTCATTGACACAACACCTTTCCTATGGAGCTGCAGAACACCCAACAGACACATAGACTTGAGCATCTCTGTAATGTACATCTCCAGGCAGCACTGAAGCTGGATAAACAACCTGCATATTTCTGGGTGGATTTCACCATCCTCTGGCCTAAGACAAGCATAGAGAGAAAAATAGAATCAATATCAGCTGAGCTTCATGACATCCTACAGCCACATCTTCAAAACTACGTGGCTATTCTAACATGATAATGCTTACCCATAGATGGCAACAAGGTTTTGATAGGCAGCCTGGGCCACAGCGCATCCTTTGATTCGAGTCTTGTGCATCTGTGCCCTTAAAGAAGGACAGTCGATTGTATTCTCCCCTATGGAGATGACCTGCTCACGATGGAGGGCCACAAGAGTGTTGAACTCCTGAACGGTCTGAAAATGTAGACAAATCCTTCTCAGTCTATTTTTAGAAAGTGAATATGTATATTCCTTCTGGAAAACTCTGCTTGAGCAGCCGTCTGTGTTTTGGAACATATCTGGTTTGGTTGGTATCTTAAGATGTCAACCTGGCATTTGGAACATGGTAGCTGGTTGATCATTTTTGACTAGAGAGAATCCAGCCATGTTCCAAAGCACAGCTAGCAGCTTAAACTGGATTTTCCAGCAGGGAAACACGAGTTCAGCTGCATTATCTAGATGCCACATAGCAACACATGGGATTGTGAGGATGTAGCTAATTTCTAAATAATGGTGCAATATGAAAACACAAACGGCGATGTGATAAACATTATAAAACCAATCATTTATCTTATAATCAATTCACAAAACAGAGACCCAATAATTAGTATGTAGGCTATGTTTCAATACATCACATTACAGGCTTTTGGTAAATATAGTATGGGCTATACTGTAATTATCCGTACTGGTAAACAGCCTGTTCACTTGCATATTGACAATAATTGTTATGTGTAGACACAAATAAAACCTATCCAAAAATAGCACCCACAGAAGTGACCGCGGTTGTTCTACCGTACGCTCACCGTTCTACAGTCATCCATCGCCCGCTGAGCTCTCCGCGAGCTCTCGGTGCTCTCTCGGCGCTCCGGATCCCTCATCGAAGACTTGCCGATTTGAAAAATGTTGCTTGCGGATCTGGGGCGGTTCTTTCGCCCGATCGGTGCAGAACACATGCATACGCATCCACGAATAAAATCACCTCACTGTGAAAATGTCTTTAATCAGTCTGTCCTCGATTCAAGGGTGAGGTCGATCCTTGAATGAGGGTTGTTGTTACTCTGATGATTAGAGTGATGTGACAAAGCCGAGCGAGCTTCCTCTGCATCTCCGTTCGCACCAACAGGCGAGTCACCTTCACCTCTGTCGGGAGCCGAGAGCGGCTTTAACTCACACAGCTGCGGGCTTCGATCCTGGATAGACGAGTTCGTCGATTAGTATGAGGGAAAGGAGATATTCACGATTTTATTTGTAAGCGCCATCTCAAAATACAGAATCTTTGCTCATTTAAATTCATTTGTTATCAAAAGAACGGCTGTCCATCAAAAAAATATATGAAACGTTCTGGGGACGTTAATACTTGTTTAAAAATCTTTCAAGACCGCTATTAGAAAACATTATGTCGGTAAATTCTTATGTCGTTGCAAAAAACATCTTGAAATGTTAATAATAATAATTAATTTAATCGAATTATTAATTAACGGATAGAAAACACAGTATAGCCTACGTGCTGTAACAAAAACTTCCCTGTAACATTCTGGAAATTATTATTTTTTTAATAATAATTATGTTTTTACAATGTTAGGAGTTCTCATGTAGGAATTAAGAGAAACAAAACCATACATTCCCAATCTTTGCTTGAGATACAGAAATGGGCTGTCATTTCCGGCCATTGCCAAATTAAATTATGATTTCTTTTATAGAGATTATAATCAATTGAATTGACACAACATCTAATGTTCTCAAACCTTTTACTGTGTAAAATAATCCATTCAATATATTGTACAACATTTTTTTAGTGGAAGAAACCTGGGTCCTCGCTTTAGACAAGCATCTAAATGGCTCCAACTAATAGCAACAGAAATAAAGGTAATTTAAAAAAAAACTGTACAAAGAGACTAAGCATTATGCCCTCCCTGAATTATTGCTTTTTGTTTTGTAATGCATTATAATACTGTTTACAGATCAAGTAGGCAGATGATATTAGGCAACAGCTAAACGTGATATCTATGAATTGCACAAACCCTGTAAGACCTAAACCATAAATAATCACACAGTAAGAAAAACACCATAATCCTTTTTCATCATATTTGTAGCTACATTGAAATAAAAGTATGAGGCACTTGATGAGATGTCCACCATCAACAACATTCATTTGTCCAGCAACAGCAAAGTGAGATCTAATCCTCCATTCATTAGATGAGGAGGAAGTAGCAGAGGCCACAGAAGATGATGAACGCCATCACCCAGTGCAGAGAGTGGATAGAGATTATCACAAAGTCAAAGTCAAATGGCCAACCCCACATGTCCCCCAGATCCAACGCATCCAGGCCAAATGCTCTGCGGGGAAACTGCCAGCGACTGGCAGGGCCTCCGTGTCTCGGAAACCCTGAAATAACAAAGGAAATAAGTGGCCAACTTGTCATTTAAAATCCTTGGGTATTGAAGACATGCTTATGAAAATGACATATGACCAACCCCAAAAGATGCGAAAACGCTTTGGACAGTTGGGCAGGGGCCATTTCGAATAGTTGATCTTCTGAAAGGTCTCATGTCTTGAGCGATATACTTTTGGGAAGCACGTCTTTGTAGTTTGATTAAGCTCTGAAACAAACAAACAAAAAGTATGAGGTGGTTAGATAAGTTTAGATGCACTGAGAAAGAAAATGGACTTATCTGTTCCACTCACCTTCCTGAAAGAGAACATGGGATATAAGGGTCCTACAGAGGGGACACGGGGTATTGCTTGGCCGATTCTTGGCCAGAGTTCTTAAACAGGGCTCACAGAACACATGACTGCAAGGATGGCACTTGTAGGGGCTGTAATATACGTCTAAACACACGGCACATGTGTATCCCTCTCTCTCCTCATCGTCGCTGCCTGTTAGGTCCCACTTCATAGCCTGATAGGTAGAAGTAACACAAGAAGACACAAATAAAACATCACTGAAGAACAGATGAATTATGTTTGTAATAAAAGAACAGACATTCAATTCATTCTCTGTGTAAAAGATGTGGCCCACTGGTTATCAAAACTATAAAAAAAAGAAGAAAAATTCTCCAATAAAATGACACCTGCTGCAAGAGCCATGTGCAGCTGTGAATGGCTTATTAAGATCCTCAGGATTCTTGCAGCAGCCTATTATGTGGATTTATGCCTGTCTTTATCCACATGTGTATTATTGACATTTTGCCAGAACTCGTCAGTACAACACAGCTTCTCGTTCAATAGCAAACATTCATTTCTTGCTTATCTGACACTTATCATACATTAAACAAGCTAGAGCCATGTACCATTCAGAATAAAGGAAGCAAACAGGATGCATACTTGTGATTCAAATGTTACAAGAACAAAAAAAATCAAGTAGATTAAAGGACTGCTCACACCAAGGACCATAACTATGTGATGTTACTGTAGCTCATACAGTAGAGCATGGTGCAATGCCAAGGTCATGGGTTTGTACATGAACGCAATGCATGAACTAATGAAATGTATACATTAAATGCAACGTAAATCACTTTGGATAAACACATCTGACTAATGCATAAATGCAAATATAACTATAAAGTTTTAATGAGAATAGGGAAGTCCACAATTATAATGATAACGCCACAGATAACTATAATTGGAATCACTTTCAGAACGTTTTTCCAATTGAAATCCTTAAAGACTTAAAGATCTTGAGAATTTAAAAAAGCAGATGACATAACTGCAGCGTTAGCTTATACAGAACATTATTGGGCATTGATGTGGATGCTAATGTAGTTATAATTACAGTTATTTTACATTTATCGTTCTTGGTGTAAACGGGCCTTTAAAACGAAATGTATTACACCTGTCATTTTTTATGAATACATTTTTTAGTTAATTACCCATAAAATTGTGGTTTATATATGTTATGTTTAGTTCTGTATGCTAAACATGTCTTCTTTTTAAAAAAGAATAATAGTTATGTCTGTTTACAGAGAAACATGCCTAATCATTTGAGAAGAAATGTATATCAGGGAACAAATAAGCATAATTATTCACAATTAATTATTTATGTTTTGTCACAAAACTTGTTTTTGACAAAGAAATATTTGTATGACTATATTTTGAATTTCTTTGAATGCAATTAAATAAATTTCAATACAACACCTGTCGGGGGAGCCATATTGATTCAAATGAATTTAACAAAGCCAATTCTTAAACTCTGAATATTGCCCAGTCTTGCTAGATAGTTATTAAATTCACAAAAAGGAACAAAGCAAGTCAGACTTTGGCACTCGCCATGACTTTAAAACATCTCACCATATCTTTTTCCTCCTGCTGTCTCTGAATCCAGCGTTCCTTCTTCCTCTGCTTCCTTCTTAGGCTTTTCAGGCGGTTTTTCTCTCTCTTGTTAAGCTTTGGCTCTACATTGGGTAAGATATTTCTGGATGGTTCCTCCATCAGTCTGACGGCCTCTGATCAACTGCTCTGTCCAGAGAAGTTCTACTCTGGGAAGCAGAATCCACATGCTGTTCCTCTAAACTCTCCCGATAATCATACAGCTGTAGTGGCAATTCAGGAGGTAAAGGAACATCTGTGCCTCTCTCAACATTCTCAAGGATTTGTGGTTCTTCACTTGCCTCAACCTCAAGTTGGGTTTCAGCAGAGATTACATGAGATACAGGACAGGAGAAGTTGAGGGTTGAGGAAGGAGAGGGAGCTAAGCTCATTGTCTGAGGGAGAGACTCCACCTCATTGTTTCTCCTTCTAGTATGTTCTCTAGTCCTTCCTGGTCTTGTTATAAGAACTAGAGAATTTAGATCCTGATCAACGCGACTTTTACTGAGATGCACAGTTGTTTCATGTCCACAGGTGCATTTGGAACAATTTACAAAATTAAAGCCTCCTAAGCGAGCTCCACAGTACTGGCAGTTTAATTTCCCGACAGTCCAATTGACCTGTGAGAAGTGTACATTTTATCAGAAAAGATCATTCCTTTTCCAGGTGATTGTCAATAGCCCAAATAGCATAAATTAAAAACATATGCAAACTCTGTACCTGACCAACACTTGACAAAATCCAATCTGGCAAAGATTCAACATTTAAATGCCAGACATTGCATGTGTCTGCAGCCTCTCTTGATATTACCACCTGTAACAACAATATATCACTTTAAACAATATATAAAAAAATGAAAAAAGATTTGTACATAAATTAAGATCTTTAACCTTTCTCAAATTGAGATATAAAGCATTTACCTCCTTTAAAAAATGTTTTTGAAAGTTTTAGATCATAATTCACCAACCTTGAGGAGACTGGTTGAGTCTATTAGACATCTACGGCACTTTCTGCAGCGAAGGTTTGTTGAATCTTCTACTGTCCTTGATTTATCCTCCTGTTCTTCATTCTGTTTGAAATGTGCAGTAGAAAACCATATTTTATACCTCTACACATCCTTAGGTAGATGAGTGCATCATGCAACACAAACAATGCATGCATAAAGAGTTGATTGTTGTAATGTAATATCCTTGGTTGTCATCACTGTATGGCTTTATAATATGCCTTTTTTTGCATATTAGAAAACTTTTGCTTGACCATACAATAGGCCAATACAATCTCGTTGTCACAAACACCAACATTTGTACAACTTAAATAATATTTGATGCATTGATTTAGTATCTAACCTCCCACTTAATTTTACGTCCAGTCTGTAACGTACAGACGTAAACAGTGCAAGTTAGTTGTCTATATATAGAATCAACAGCGATAGTTCCTGAACTGGTCGGTGTTTTTCATTTTTATGCAAATACTCCCTGTTTGACTAATTTAAACATTTGGTTCACGTATGTACAAAAACATAACGTACCACAAAAGAGGTAGCCATTTCCTTCGACGGAATTTCTGAAGAGTTCCTCAAGATGTTTGGCTAAAAGGCTAAAAACAACAGACTGGTCCTGTAGCCTACTGTTTGGAGTACAGCTGCCTTCACTACGGAAGCCGCAGAGGGACAAACCGTCTCGGATAAAGACATGGGCCTGTTACTGTACGTTCATACACGATAAAAATTTGAACATTTGATAAAGTCAGGTTCAAAATTCACGTTTCATTTTGGATATCTCTATTTATCACTCCACAAAGCAGAAATAGGCGACTGTCAACAAACGCTAGTCTGAAAAAACACTATAAGAAAAAAGCCCAAAAGCTCAAAATTGACATATGCATGAAAAAAAACACTGTTGCCTGTAGTGTCTCGCCTTAAATATAATTCATTTCTGTGATGCAAAGCTGAATCATCATTACTCCAGTCTTCAGTGTCACATAATCCTTGATACAGTTATTAGTTATAGTAACAGTTGTGCAGCTCAATATTTTTTTGGGAACCTGTCCTGTGACACTTTTTTAAAGGATTCATTGATGAATGAAAAGTTAAAAAGAACAGCATTTATTCAAAATTGAAAGATTTTCTAACAATATTCTGTACATCTAGGCTACTATCACTTTTTATCAATTCAACACATCCTTGCTGAATAAAAGTATTTCTTTCAAAAAAGAAAGAAAAAACTTTTGAACGATATGTAGGCTAGCTCTATTGTTACAAAATATTTATATTTTAAATAGAAAAAACATATTCATCAAAGAATCCAGGAAAAAGTATAACAAGTTATAAAAAAAATATTAGGATAAGCAGCACAACTGTTTCCAACACTGATAACATCAGCATATTAGAATGATTTCTATCACCTAATAACCTATACTGTCTAACACTTGATGGCTGCTCTGTTAAGTCTTCGTCGTCAGTCAGGAACCTGGGTGTGCTCTTTGATACCAATCTTTCATTTGAAAGTCACGTGTCTAGTATCTGTAAAACCGCATTTTTCCATCTTAAAAATATATCTAAATTACGTCATATGCTCTCACTGACAAATGCGGAACAATTAGTTCATGCTTTCATGACCTCAAGGCTAGATTATTGTAACGCTCTACTGGGTGGTTGCCCTGCACGCTTAATAAACAAACTACAGCTAGTTCAAAACGCAGCCGCTAGAGTTCTTACCAGAACTAGGAAGTATGACCATATTAGCCTGGTTTTGTCAACACTGCATTGGCTTCCTATTAAACATCGTATAAATTTTAAAATATTGCTGATTACTTACAAAGCACTAAATGGTTTAGCGCCGCAGTACTTGAGCGAGCTCTTAACGCATTATAGTCCTTCACGTCTATTGCGATCTCAAAATTCTGGCCAGTTGATAATACCTAGAATATCAAAATCGACTGCTGGCGGTAGATCCTTTTCCAATTTAGCACCAAAACTTTGGAACAATCTTCCTAACACGGTCCGGGAAGCAGATACAGTCTGTCAGTTTAAATCTAGACTAAAAACACATCTCTTTGGCTTAGCATACACATAACACATTATAGATTTCTATAATTCAATGTTAGGCTGCATAGATTAGATCAGCCGGAACCGGGAACACTTCCCATAATTCCTGATGTACTTTGTACATCATAAGAAGGATGGCGTCTACGCTAATATTAGTCTCTCTGTTTATCCAGGTTACCGCAGACCGCGATCCAGGACATATTCAGATCTGATGAAGGACCATCACATGGACACGACAACACGCATTATCAGCGCTGTGAAGGCCCATGGACACCTCACCACTCATCTCCTCACCGGCCGGATGACCCAACCCCCAACCAGATGAACTGGATAATATCGTGAAAGTTCTGATCCCATCTGACTCCTGACATTATGCTGCCTAACTCATAATCATACACTGTTCATTCGTTGGCCAAAGGAGGACTGGCCCCCCGACTGAGCCTGGGTTCTCCCAAGGTTTTTTTCTCCATTCTGTCACCTGATGGAGTTTTGGTTCCTTGCCACTGTTGCCTTCGCCTTTTGGCTTGCTTAGTTGGGGACATTTAATTTTCAATTGAATAATACTATTACAACATTGTTTTCCTGTTATCTCTGTAAAGCTGCTTTGAAACAATTTGTATTGTAAAAAGCGCTATATAAATAAAGGTGACTTGACTTGACTATAGGATCATGTGACACTGAAGACTGGAGTAATGACGCTGAAAATACAGCTTTGCCATCACAGAAATTAAACATTTTAAAGTATATTCAAATAGAAATTGTGATAATTTTTCACAATATTACTGTTTTTTTTATGTATTTTTTTTATCAAATAAATGCAGGCTTGATGAGCATAAGGGTCAAGACTTCTTTCAAAAACATTAAACATTATAAATAGTAGGCCTAGGCTGTTTCTAAACTTTTGACCGGGTATAAGGCTAAATGCACAAATAATGCAGAGTAAACTTTTAACAACATAGAAAATGAGATCCAAAGTTTTGTAAACTATTTAAAAGACGTGTTAAACACAATAGCCAGTTTGGTGGTATGCTATCTGACGAGTAGGCCTATATATATATATAATAAAGTGATGAATAATGACAGCAACCTGTTTCTGGAATCATTAGCGCGTATAGGCTATAGGCTTACTCTATAGGCCTACATGAGAGATGGAGGAATGAGAGATGTTTGGGCCAAAACGTTTAGTTTTCTCAGCAGCAGACGCGCTACAGCAGGTGGCAGCAGCAGCAGAAGCAGCAGCAGCAATACAAGTTTCAGCTCCGCGGGTGTCGAAAACACAAGCTACAGAAAGAAAAAAAAAGTTCTACTTTAATCCGTTAAAATTTTAGGGAAATAAACCCCGTTCTGGCACGTTTTGTCAAGTCATCACCGGTTGGAATAAGGCTACTCGCTTCAGTTTTAACAAATCAGGTAGGCCTATGATGAGGATAGACTCACTGATCTCACTGGAAGAAATTCTGGAAAAGTGCATGTGGAGAGCGAGAGCCCACCCGACACACCTGCGTAGTAGCTAACTGACGCGTCTGTGGACCACTGCTGCTGATATAAATGGAGCCGCGTCGTCACAAGTCGTCAGTAATAATGTTGATGGTTGGCATCGCCTTCAAGTGTACGAGCTCCTCTGAATGGAGTAGTGCTCTCTACTGAAGCTTTTGCTAATTTTATGCTCTACACGACATGGAAGAATACAACGCCACGTCCTTATCATTTCAGAACGACAGTGGGTTCGATCACCAAATCGACAATGTGACTTTACCTGTGAAGGTTCCTCTGAGTTATCAGATCTCCACGTCTTTGCTGATCGGCGCGCTCATTCTATGTTCCATATTTGGAAACGCGTGTGTCGTGGCGGCTATTGCTTTGGAAAGATCCCTGCAAAATGTTGCAAACTACCTGATCGGATCACTTGCCGTCACGGACCTCATGGTGTCGGTGCTTGTGTTGCCCATGGCGGCTCTTTATCAAGTTTTAGACAAGTGGACACTTGGACAGGTAACTTGTGATATTTTTATTTCTTTAGACATCTTATGTTGCACATCTTCCATTCTGCACCTGTGCGCTATAGCTTTGGATAGATACTGGGCGATCACCGACCCTATAGACTACATGAAGAAAAGGACATTAAAGCGTGCAGCTCTTTTAATAACCGTTACCTGGTTTGTCGGCTTCTCGATTTCAATTCCACCCATGCTGATCATGAAATCTCAGCCCAAGAGTAAAGCAGAAGACATGGCCAATCCTGAAGCTTGCATGATCAGCCACGACCCGTGGTACACTATTTATTCCACCTTTTGCGCATTTTACATCCCTCTGATTCTCATGCTGGTCTTGTATGGACGCATATTCAAAGCGGCAAGATTTCGCATTCGCAAAACCGTTCGAAAACCTGAGAAAAAGAGGGTGAAATGTTTGACTGTGTCGCCTGCGCTTTTCAAGCGAACGAACGGAGAGTTGGGCAAAAACTGGAAAAGCGCAGTCGAACCCAAGCCCGCCGCGTGCGTAAACGGCGCGATTAAGCACGCGGAGGACGGCGATTCTCTGGAGATCATCGAGGTTCACAGCAATTCCAAAAACAACTTGCCGTTGCCCAACACGCCAAACACTGTCCCTCTGCTTGAGAACAAACACGAGAAGAACACCGAGGCGAAGAGGAAGCTCGCCATGGCGCGCGAGCGCAAGACAGTGAAGACTCTGGGCATTATAATGGGCACTTTCATTCTGTGTTGGCTGCCATTCTTCATCAAAGCGCTCGTGATGCCTTTTTGCCCATCTTGTTATATGCCTTTGTGGCTCAAAGATGTTATCGATTGGCTCGGGTATTCCAACTCCCTTTTGAATCCCATCATTTACGCTTACTTTAATAAAGACTTTCAGAGCGCGTTCAAGAAAATTATTAAATGCCATTTTTGCAGACCATAAACATACTGCATTTTCAGTTGTAACTGTCAGAAACATGCGTTTAACCAGTATTGATTGCTCAGAAGAAGAATGGTGTATTTTAACAGCCCTGAAAACTTTCTTAGTACGAGTTTAAATATAAATTATTTACTCTGATTGATTTTATATATCATATATGCTATAATTATCATATCAGGTTACATAATGTGTATTGAAAATGTTTATTTCATGTCCATGATGTGAAAATAAAAAAAGTCCTATGTGGTTTTGTCCTTGTTTTTTTAATGTAAATAATAGCATGCACAGACCAAAAATCATAAATAGGCTTCTAATGTGTTTGTGAATGAGATCACATGATAATACATGACATTGTGCAATGCTCAAAATAATTGAATTGAATAATTAAAAAAAGGAATATTATTTTCTAACCATGCCTGACTAGAATAAAAAAAAAGAAAAAAACTTGCTTTTAACGTGTGACATTAACATGTTCATTTCTTGGATGGAGAGAAGTGCATATCTATGTGAAAGAATGTAACCTATATGTTTTTTTCCCCCATTGTGTCTGTCTGCCACATGACAGCATTTAATATTTCACAGATCAAAGATTTCAACAAGCTAATTGCAGGAGGTGTCTCATGCTGACACTTACTCAAAGTGCATTATCAATATTTGCTACTGTATGAACATGACTGTTTTTTTTTCTCTCTCTCTAGAGACAGGTAGCTATATATTTATTGATGTGTCACTCTCAGTCCATCATTTAAATGCGTCTTTCTACTTTTCCTCTTTGCCAGGCACTTTAAAACCCATTAATCTTGACTTGCGCCTTCATCACCAGTGGATCAGAGTGTAAACCTTGCGTGGAACAATGGATACAAAGGAGCGATAGAGAGGCCAAAAGATCCTCTTAACAATTCCCTTCATAAAAGAATGTTTTCACAACAAGATGCTCCACCGCACATATCTCTTTTTACTTCTACGATGACAGAAATCTCAAGGCTTTTACACGATCAGGAATGTTCCAGTGCAAGTTGTGCCAATGAATTACATTAACAGGTCTCTAGTATGCAGGCGCTTTTTATGTCAACTAATGAATTCTTGTGGAAACAAAATTGTCAGTTTGTTTAAACTTTAAAATTTAAACTTAAAATCATTTGTTTCCCATTAAAGCAGCCAATTTGCCGGATAATTGTTTGTTTTTTTGGAGGATTGCAGTAGGATCGTAGTCTCAAAAGTTGCTACAACAACCCTGCCATCCAGTTTGAATCACTAAAAGCCACTCAACAGAGCAGACACAGGGGTGCTGGTCACCATAGCGACACTCAGATGTCTCAAACTCTGGTTCTGAGGTGCAATTATCTGATCAAAGGCCTAGGACAATAGACAGAGCCCACGTGGACACCCACAGCTGGCATGATTTAGCGACCTGAGGATCCACAGCTATTTATTACCAATGAGAAACCTCCAGAACCCTGCAGAGAAACATTGCTGATCACTCAACAACAAACACTGTTGAGGTCCTTTTTTGAGTTGAGCTCTGGCAGAACAGCTTGAGAGTTTACGAGCAAATATATAGTAAAAACCGTTTGAAATTGGATTACAAATAAACTTTTTAAGCCATTACTGGGTCTGTCGAGCTCTGAAAGTGATAAAAAAAAGTATTTAGGAAATCAATTTGTCCACAATGCTGTTCCAAATCATGTAAACCCATGCATTAGTTTTGTGTGAGGAAAAGGCCAAAAATTAAAGTCCGTATCCAGTTAATGTTGGATGGTAGTCAAGGTAATATAGTTGAAAATATAATCAATATGGTGGGCTCAAGATTAAACACATGCTTTAGTATATTTGTATAATTTGATATGATATTGACAATATGCAATCAAATTAAATGTCAGGAACTGTAGGTGTTAATTAAATGGGGGGAAAATGACAACCAGAAAATTCATAAACAGACTTTCAGTGAGATCCATAAATTCTTAATATTTCTCAGTCTTTCAACCAGAATAGTCAGAGCCAGATGCAACGTCAAAAGAAGAGATTCTGGAAAGTCCAATGTAATCCAGCAAGCTGAACACTGATTCTCAAGTGGCCGTTCTTCACAACGGGCAAGATACAAAAAACTTCCTTTTTGGGTGGTTTGCACAATAGCACTTGTAAAAAAACAAACAAAAATAAAACAATACAAATAAACACAATATTTATGTGGTTCACAAGTAGCTTGAGTGTGTGTCAATGAAAGCTTTCCCAAAGGTGGCTGTGTTATTCAACTACAGTTAAAGGACATATGAAAGCTAATATTTCCAAACCACTTCATTCAAAATCAGCACAAAAAGGATTGGGCTTTCTGCCATTTTTAATGAAAGAGGAGAGAAGATGAGAGAAGACAGGAAATGAAGGCGAGGGAAAGTGGGACGACACTAGAATCAAAGTCACGTTTCTTACCTTTTTTTGTTTTGTTTTTTTCCACCTGGAGCATTTAGTACATGGCTACAGCTCTGATAATGCACTGTATTTTTCACTACTACAAAATATTGTTCATTTTATTCTCTTGTCTCCTGTTATCAACAAGGCATGTTCTAAAGGACAAACATGCAGCCTGGTGTAAAAGACACTCACACACACACATGCAGTCAGGCACATCAAATATTTGCAAGGATGGTACTGGTTCTTGCTTGTTTCCTAAATAGAAGAATTACTTCACAATTCAAAGTCAGAATTCAGAACAACATTAATTTGACAGACACCTTAATGTGACATTACCCATAAAAAAATTTCTGTGTTGAAAAATATTTGATTTATTTCAACAAACATCCAAACTTGCTCTTCAAGTGACACATTTCTTTTGCTTAATGAGATGTAAAAAAACAAACAAAAAAACATTAAATTCCATGAGAAATATGTATAACATTCTATATTATATATATCAATGTATATATAAAAACAAAAAGACAGCTTTCTTTCATCATATACACAGGCAGACCAGCGATTAAACTTGGAGAATAGAGCTTATACATCTGACCAGAAAGTGCTTTGAGCATCAATACATTGACTGTGAATGAATAATTGAATGAATGAATCACATTTTACTGCTGAATACAATGTTTTGGTTACAATCTTTGATTTGAATACATCAAATGTTATGGAAAATGTGATTTAGACAAGTTATACTAAAGTTCTGAGTAAAATATAAAATCCATGGCAAGTTTTCAGTTCATAAAAAGGTTGTGAACTTTTGCTCCACAATTATCATATTCCTCCTGCAGCTATTTGAAAATGCAAAATTATACATTATCAGAAAGGGAAGTGGAAGAGAGTTATCAATTATTCAGATGTACTTTGTGGACTTAGAATGTTTGTACATGAATGACCGATGTATTTCAGACAGAAACAAAGACACAGATGCAGTGTGCTGTAATTCACATTCACTCAGTCCACAGTTTTAACAAACACAAACACATAATTATAAACAAATAATTATGTATAGGCCTAATATAACATGTAAAAAATAAAATGCAATTTATATACATATATTTATTTTTTAAATGTATACACTCAAAAGTATGGGGTAAGTAATTGTTTTTTATAGAAATTAATCATTTTATTCAGTAAGGAAGGATGCATTAAATTGATCAAAAGTGATAGTAAAGACATTACTAATAAAAAAGCTGTTCTTTTAAACTTCCTATTCAAAGTTTTTTTAGGGGGAGGGGGATATCATGGTTTCAAGATAAATATTGGAAGTTATGTTACATTTAAAGACTGGAGTAATGATGCTGAAACATCCGCTTACACACACACACACATGCTGTAAATTCAGCTTTGATCACAGGAATAAATTACACTTCACTATATATTCATATAGAAAACCGCTGTTTTAAATTGTAATAATATTTCACAATATTACTGTTTTTTTTTTTTTAATCAAATAATTGCAGCCTTGGTGAGCAGAAGAGACTTCTTTTAAAAACATAAAAAATCTTACCGATCTAAAACTTTTGACCGGTAGTGTATATATAATAATATTTCACAATATAACCGTTTACAGTATTTTTGATCAAATAAATGCAGCATTTGTGAGGCAATCGTGAGCCAATTGGTGAGCAGAAGAGACATTTTACCAACCCCTAACTTTTGAATAGTAGTGTATATTAATTTATAATACATCATTATTTTCATACTTATTTATTTGATATTTACTTAGACAGTCAGAGAGAAGAAGGAACCTCCGAAGAGGGCAGAGAAGAACAAAGCAATGGAAAGTCTCCTCAGGAAATCCCACCCTTTAAAGGAAATTACAATGGCAGATTCAGGAAAAAGACAAACAGGCTTTGTTTGTTTCAAAACAAACGTAGGAAACACATTTGAAAGCATTAAAATGCATTAAAACATTTAAATAATGATACAAAATATAAACGCATAAAAAAAATTGCCCAATGTAAATTCAAACATGAATGTACTTAGAAAATGGGTGATTGTCTGAATAGCCAAAAAATAAGCACACGAAGTGAAAACAGCTGTGCTCGTACTTGAAAGCACTGTCAAAGAGCAGAGTGTTCAAACAGGATCACCTGCGTCTGACTCACACTGGAGAGTCTGGAGGGTCGCAGGACTCCGATTCGCGAGTACACCTCTGCATCCGAGCCCGCTCCACATGATGGGTGAGGGCTGGGTGGGGTGGTGTGGATGATGGGGGGAGGCACGTACAACATTGGCGGTGGAGGAGTGAGGTGGAGAACCGGTGGAGGTGGGGAGGGAAGAGAGGGGGTCACTACAGGCAGGCTGGGCTCTTTTAGATCATACTGAGCCATGTGGTAGAAACCGAAATATTCCAGAGCATTCCCGGCCTGAGCGACGCGGAGCCTGTGGCGCAGCAGGAGCACCCAATACAATAATGCCAAGATCAAAAGCACAGCCAAGACCACCCACAGCACGGCCAAACCGAGCTCAAAGTCCCAGCAAACACGGGGCAGAGTCGAGATCCCACAGACCACGGCGGATTGATTCACAGATAATGGCTTCCTGAGAGGGACATCAGCCAAAACAATCAGGCTTCTGTCGGTACTTTCAGCGGGCATAGCTCCCGTCACTCACATACGTTTCTCAACCACACATGTGAGAAGTGTCTGGGCAGTGGCGAATGCCGTCGACCGCTGCTGAACATCTGGTCTGGAGAATGTCATTTGCAATCCCAGGAATTGGATCAGGGCCTGGCGGTGACTCCTAGAGCTCAATTAAAACAGCAATGGAACAGAATGAACCTTTGTGTGACTGACTGAAATACATACGTGGTTAACCTGCTGAGATCAGTCTACTGAGCTGGCCATCCTGTGGAGATCTCAGGTCTAATATAGAATTTAATGAAAGGCTTCAGTGAGTCTTGCTGATGAGGTTGAGCTATGAGGCTGAGCTAATATTGAAACCATTTGTGAGGCAGTTTAGCTGTTACTATGTTATACAGACTTTTCAACACAGTGTAATCATTCAGTCTTCTGAGGTTTGCATAACTTATAACACTGTGGAAATTAAATATTTGTGCAGAAATGAAAGTTGAAATGGATTAAAAACTTACTTTTTTACAGCATTCCATAGAAGTATTCCTGACAAGTATAATGACTGAGAGTTGCGCTCTGAAAATGCTAGAGAGAGCATTTGTCATGGAAGGAAATTCAAAGAGAGTTCAGGAAAACATTCCACGCAGGCTTGACTGGGGATTGGCTGAATTCATTATCTCTATGGTTACAGGAAACAGGCAAAGGATGTTGGTCTGTATCGCAGAGGAATTCGCATGTGAGAGGAAAGAACAGACTTGTAAAAAAAGAAGAAAGAAAACGTGCTCTTGACCGAGCCATTGTGAAATTGAGTCACATGTAAAACACATTAAAAGTTGTTGACAGCTTTATAGTGCTGTTTACTTTTTGTGACTTCAACTCAAGTATAATTCTAAAGTCGAATAAAAACAATGAGGTTCAAATGTCTCAGATCTAAAAGTTAAAATGGTCTTGAATTGAGAAATGAAAAATATTTTGACATGTTGTTTTGAACTTTCTATTCATCAAAGACTATTAAAAGGTTAGTTAGTCTTACGGGTTCGGGACGACATGAGGGTGAGTAATTGATGACAGTTTTTTCATTTTTGTGTGAGCACAACTGCTTAAAGCATTGATAATAATGAGAAATGTTTCTATGCAACAAATCAGCATATTAGAATAATTTCTGAAGGATCATGATTCATGTGATACTGAAGACTGGAGTAATGATGCTGAAAATCCAGCTTTCAGGAATGAATTACATTGAAAAATTGTAATAATATTTCACAACATTACTGTTTTTACTGTATTTTTGATTGAATAAATAAAGATGAGCATAAGAGACTTTTTTTTCCTCAAAGCATTTTCTTTCAACTCACAGGCAAAGTTATAATTCAAGAAATCATAAATGAAAAAATCCTATTAAAAAAATAGATTAATCAATAATATTTTAATTATCCCTCGCTTGCTTTTCTTTTCATGTGTGGATGAAAAGTCTTGTGAGAGACATCTCAGATAAAAATCAATATTTGTTTGTGTACAGTAATGTGAAGGCACAGACCATACAGAAAATCAAAGTTAAGGACTCTTATTCAGCTATTGAGAAATGCACAATTCAACTGAGGATGTGGTGCAGCTCTAAAGGCTTTGTGTATTAGGAGGAAGCACTGTGCGGTTGGCATTGGCTCCGCTGTGGTCTCAGCACCTGCAGCCCTCCTCAGGCACAGCACTGCGATACAGATTAAAGCCAGCTTATAATCACTCATGTGTGTTCCCAAATGGACAGGTGGGTTAGCGTGAACCCAACAATAATAAAAATAAAAGCTCTCAGGGGCCATTGCGGGTTACCAGAGTTAGGTGCTGCAGGACTCAGTATCTCACTGAGATGTCTTAGCAGAGTCTAAAAACTTGCAATTGGGAGAAATAAAGAAATTATGAAAAAAAAAATATGATTTTTTTTTATCCTTTAGCATAATGGCTTCCGTCCACAGATGAATCGTTTTTTTTCTATACATCTATGATAGTGCGCTCAATCTAATCTTGTCTCTTCACATTATATAACCTGAAAATTTCCATTTAGCCACAATAGGTATTTAGGGGATAAAAACAGGTTCTTGTGTGAAACCATTTAGATGTTGCCCAGAAGAATAATTGTTTTTCCTGCTAGTGAAACAAGATTGAGTTGTTTGTCTAAATTGCTGTGGAGAAGATGCTAGGTAGCTCTTGACACAGAATCCAATCTTTCAAATAAATAAAGCTTGTAATAGATAAACAAAAAAAGGAAAATTGAATGGTCACTTGTGTTTCACAGCTTGTATTAAAGAATAAATAAACCTGTAAATAAACAAGTTTCATTCTATGCCATCGCTGTGGAACAGATTTTGGAACCTTTATTTAAAAAAATTTATAATGTTATATCGAAAATTTAATTGGATTTGTAATGAAAAAAATGTGAAAATAGAAGCGTTTTCACTAGTGGTATCAGACTTTGGACGCCAGTGTATCTTAGTGAAGCATTGGTGCTTGAGCTGATGGCTGCTCGGCTCTCTGCACATCATGTCTCTTACTGACGCTGTTTTTAAGCGCTCCGTCCTTCTTAAGAAAGTTGTGACCAGTTTTTATCACAAACCCTATGAGGAACATTACGATTTGTGTATCATTTGTATGGTAGTGTAGGTTTACTCAAGTGAACTTTCACCTAAAACTACACCCATCCGAGTTTTTAAGTGTTGTTGGACATCATGAATCCATTAATCACTGCAAGTATGCGTGTAAAAAATAAAAAAACAGTTTTGATCAGCAGTGGTGGTTGCATTGAGATGTCACTTCACATAAACAACTCATGCATTTTTAATAGTTCAACTGAGCAAGATTGCATCCCAAGGAGAAGGTGGATATACTCAGAACAACATGCTGTTGTCGGGGTTGGAGTGCTATGAAGCAGCATATGTCCAGGGGCTCAGGGGAGCTATCTGTCAGATCATCTTATCACACAGAGACGGACAGCACAAATGTCATCCAGATATAAACACTAGGCACAGGCTAACCCGTCGGCACAGGCTGTTTGAAAAAAATGCCTGCTTTTTCCCACCAACTCAAACCACATGAACAACATTCACAACCTTTACAATACAGAGAGGAACTCACTCACTCACAATTGAGGGAAAAGACTGGAAAACTTTGCAGAAATACTGTGCGCTCAAGTCAGGAAACACTGTAAAAAAAGAGGTGTTTACTGACTTTTAGATTTAGATTAAATAATATTATGTATCATATGGCTTGGGAGGGTTACTTTAAAAATGTATTCCGTTACAGTTACAAATTACTTCATAAAAAAAGTATTCAGTAACGTAATCCAAGTACCACAATATGAAAGTAATGTAACTGATTACTTTTGGATTACTTCAAGGACAGATATTATAAAAAAAATAAAAAATAAACTTATTTATTAAGAATTTCACAGCCCTGAATAAATATGTATGTAAAGGATACAGACATCTTGTGGCTACAGTATGGTATTACAGATTATTTTGTTTTATTTTTAACTTGACATGTACAAGGAAAAAATAAAATGGAAATGTTTCTTCAACAGGAAAAAAGAGTATACAAATTCATTTTTTTAAAGGAAATTATAATAAATAATTTTTAGACAATGGAAATATTTCTTCAACAGGAAAATAGAGAATGCAAATGCTTCTTTAGGTTGGATGTCGAGTCCGTCGATAAAGAAAGTGTTTTCATTGCTGGAAGGCACAGTTTGCACTGTACAACCATGTTGTTGGCATTTTCTTCTTTAAAAACAAAATAGCAGCGGAATTTCCAAGAAATTAAAGCATTTTTACCCGTGGGCAGCATCGTTTCTAGCAGCAGTGATTGTGTCTGACAGTGATGCGCAGGTCAATGTATAAACAACCCGCACCCGACCGACGTTTTCAACTAACCCGCCTGCAACTCGGACCGCAAAAAAAAATATTGTAGCCTACCCAACCCGCTTCCTGACCAGCATTTTTTGCCCTTAGGAGCGCAAACTGTTCTTTTTCGGAATGCTGTATAATATAGCAATAAAGGCTTGATTTATTCATTTGTTTCGTTTTATTTTCTTAACAATTAATATGCTGCTGCATGTGTTTATCCAGTCTAATCGAAGTGTGCGTCTCTCCCCCGACTTTCCCAACAAAAATCCCGCCCCCTCTCAGAAAATACATAAAACTGACATTACTGAGCTGCTATGCATTTAAAAGTAGCTTATTAAAATGGTACAATGGCATTTCTCAGTTCAACGTGTTGCGAAATCGGGCATTTTGTCCCGCGACAGGCTATTTATTCAAAAGTTAATAGCCTAACGCTCAACATTCAAAAGGTAAATAAGGATTTCCCACTTGTATTAGTAGGTATTTGCGGAGCTTCCACTGCCCAGTCTTCACCTTTTCTCTTGTCGCCTCCATCTCTATACCTGCAGACTGAGCTCGTGCGTCATCTTCGTGCCAGATATTCAGCCAATAAAGTGTAGCTGCCTATGTATTTCATAGAAAAGTGTGTCTAGTGGCTAGGCTACTATATAAACTAAGATTTAATTGGCATTTTTATTTCAAACGTATCATTAAAAATATTTTTGGATGACTCGTAAACGCGGGTACCCGCTCATTTTGGATCAACCCGCGCATCACGGTGTCTGAGGAGATTGTTGCAGAGAGCTGTTGTTTTGCGCATGCACCAGCGGCGGGTGGCAGACGTGAGTCACTAATCAAGCAACGCTTAATATAGTGTTATTATGCCAAAATACAGATTTATTTAGTTTTAAATGAAACCATTGTAATCCTGAAAGTATCCCCCCTTTTTTCAAAAAGTAACTATAATCTGATTACTACGTTTTTTTAAGTAACTGTAACTAATTACAGTTACTGGATTTTTGTATCCAGATTACATAACGCCGTTACATGTATTCCGTTACTCCCCAACCCTGCATATGTTTTAGTAAATTTATTGACTGAGTTTAGAATGCCATATTGCATTCTTAGTTCATTCCAAGTTCTTACATCATGCTGTAAAACCATTTTGGCTTTATTTTTTATTATTTTCAAGAGTATGAAATGGTTCAATATAGGTGCTTCTCATCTCTCATGTTTTCCTTCTCATCACAGATCTTAAAGGTCTTAAATCTGTCTTAAAGGCACGGTATGTAATTCTGCCGCTAGAGGTCGCTTATTCAAAAAGGCGTAGCTTGATGACATCGTGAGCGGGAAATCATGGGAGTTGTCGTCTTTACCTCCACAGCTGGAAAGCAATCCGACCGGACTAGGCAGAAATCGTATTCATGGATGAGCTAATGTACTAAAGTTCTATTAATGTTACTGTGGTATGAAGCAGGGCGGGCCCAAGAGCCTGGGATATTTTTCGTTGCTGTTTTTATTATGCTTATTGCTTATATGTTGTATGTTGCCCGCTGATGCTCTTTTCATTTAGTAGTTTGTTTATTTTACTATTAAGTTATTTTTAATCTCTTTCTTCCCTGAACTTGGACATTGTTACGGTTAAATTTGATCACTTCAATTCACATTATTTTTATTTCATTCTAATGAAATAGCCACAAGTGCTGAATTACTATACAGGTCACTTTATTTAATGATTTAAAATTGTGGGGCAACACAGCACTTGGTTTTTTAATGCTCAAATCATGACAAAACCCCGTGAATTTTTCAGACTGGACCAGCCAATGCGCATGTGCAGTCATAAGCGCGAGCCTCAGAACACAGCAACCAGAGCTTCTAATGGTGCGTTCAAGTCATCTCGTATTTACGAGTTGAACGCACTTGAACGCCACCACAATGTCGTAAATACCAGTGGGGAGCTCGGGATTTTCTCTAAGCCCCGATCTATCCGAGTTGTGGGCGTGTCACTGAGAAACATGGCGGAATACCACAGTACTTTAATATTATGCAGTGATATTGTCAAGGTTTTCTTATTTATAGCGCAGTTACGTGAATTGCCTTCACAGAATATGATGGCATTATAATATAACAATGCAACATGTAACAATAAAGTTGGCAGTGGCTTCATAAATTAATTAAAAACATAAAAAAACAAAGTACATACGATGCACATTTATTTGTTCTTCATTTCCTAGAACAAGAGTTTAAGAACCTAACTGGATTTTTGTGTAATTAATTAAGAGAAAGTACTCCGCCATCTTCACGACGAAAGTGACTTGAACGCACTGCCGTCGTTAACACGACTTCCCACCTCGTAAGTACGAACTTCCCCAGGAGGACTTGAACGCACCATAATGGCAGCTGCAGTGATGCAATGACTTTACCAATTGCGATTGGCTCTTATATTTATAATATTATATTTATAAGACGGGACTTATTCCTCCATAATGCACTTTCTCCCTTTCATATAAGTGCACAGTCTTTGTATAGCCTATCTAAAGTCTTTGGCCCTAATAATAAAACATAAAAATAAACATTATAATGTAGCCTACCATTATAGGCTAACACATACCTCGATCCAACACGGGTAAAAATCAACTAAACTGATTATTTTAAGTTGAAGAACAGCATTATCCTGACATCACAAGACAAAAATTGATGTAATTGGTGATCAATAAATGTAAACAAGTGGTCAAAGAATGCAACCATATTTTCATCCCCAGTGCATCCTGGGAACAGTCTGAATGGGACTGAACCACAAAAACATGACTTCAATGTATGCCTTTCAAATAATAATAATTTTTAAAAAAAACATAATCCTGCACACGTGCTGTGCTTGTTGTTCAACATTAGGCCTACAATTCTGTAAATAAGTATACTGTAAATAAAAATAAATTTAAAAAATGAAAGAAAAAAACCTTGTTACTGAAAGTTGGAGGTGTTAGAACTTTTGAATAGTGAATAAGAAAGAACAAACTACTATAATCAATTAAATCTTTTTCAGCATTATTTATTTGACTCATTTTTTACAGTCCACAATGTCATTTTACCAACACTGCAAAGAACTAACAGATGTGTTCTTCATTTCATGCAATTCATCGTACGTTCTTGAGGCCCCCTTGGTCAGTGAAGAAGAAGAGAAAAGAGGCCGCTATGGGATTGAAGGGACTCTTGATGCTGAAGAGGGAAAGAGGGAAGTGCAATTTGAAATATTTGGTGGTAATCAGCTCTCTTTGATATGAAGATACCAGGATGTGGAGATTTTTTTTGACATGTCTACATAGCAGCCCACTGATGGGCACTTCAGAGAGCCCACGCCGTGAACTGCAGACGTAGATCTCACTCAGTTGCATGACCTCAGTGATTTGCCCTGGCGTTTAATGAAGCCCCTGGTCCAAAGAAAGCCGGTTCAATCGCCTCCACGCCCGCTCATAAATATTTATCTCATCAGTGACAAAAGGATTTGCTCACTATCATTATGTCCTTTGTAAGTCAGATAGAAGTGGTGTGTGCGTGTGTGTGTGTGTGTGTGTGTGTGTGTGTGTGTGTGTGTGTGTGTGTGTGTGTGTGTGTGTGTGTGTGTGGTAGTGGAGAGAGAGAGAGAGAGAGCAGTTCTCAACTTTTGTCATTTAAAAACTGAGCAGAGAAGCGATTTCTGACCTCCAAACTAGTCGTAAATGGCATCAAAATGTATGCGTGAAATGTATTATTGCAATTAAAACCTAGATGCTGAGAATATTACAATACTAATCATCAATTACATGTACAGTGGGGGTCAAAAATCTGAAACCACCAGTAAAAATATGTCTATTCAGCATTTTCCTAATTTAATATTTTTGGTAAATGTCACATATATATCTATATCTGCAGTTGTAATTGAAATTATTCAACACCCATTGCAAATCAGGCTTATTGGCAAAATTCACAAATCAACTATAGTGTCCTGCACCCACTTGTAAAAAAAATATCAAAAATGTTATCTGGTGATATTCTTTTTGGTTTGACTATATGGAAACTCCCTTAAATGTGATGCACCAAACAAATCCACATCCTTCACACAAGGTCCAGAATCCATTGAATTTGCCTAACTTATTCACAGGTCAGTTCCTCTAACAACAGCTGGATATGTAATGGACGATAATCAGACATTAGAGAAAATGGCTAATTTTCGCAGAAGCTCATGGACACCATGTCAAATTCATTATGAGGTTTCAGAACTCATCAGAGGTATTTAATAAGAGCATTTATTAAACATACATTAAATACTTAATAGGCATAGAATGCTGTGTGTAAGGCCACTTAATCCGGGCCTAAAAAGGAAAGCAATTTCCATATTCAGAACTTATGCCCCAAGGTCAAGCTCTAAACCTCTCTGGAGATGTCCCGTGGCAACTGTCACAGAGGCAAGTTCACACAATGAAATTTCATCCCGCAGTGATAAAAGAGAGGTTACCTTTAAAATGAGACACATGGGTTGCATGTACTAACACATATTTTTAAGAAAAGAGCATACTTTAGAAGATAAAAAGGGCAAAATAGTCCATTAAATTATATTTACAATGACCTTTTGTTGGAGATAATAATAATATTTGAACTGTTAAAACACATGTGCCAATTACTCATACCAAAACGCTCACACCAATTATGGCTCACAGTTTAACAGATACAGAGAATACAAATCATTTTCCTGCATTTTGTTAATCGGCATGACAGTTTGACATTTAGCCTGCCCAACACACACAACCTCACGCCTCGCTTTAGCACAAACACTGTAATGATTAGCAAGTGGAAAACAATTATGAAATTATTTCACAGCCTAAAGAAACTTTTATAATGGAGCCGTGCCACATATGGATAGGCCAATCTGTCTAAGCGTATTTGACAATGAAAGTTCACAAATGTGATGTTTAGCATGTTCGCACATCGTGATCAGCAATTATATGTCAAGGTGAAAGACCTGCAATACTAAAATCCTTCTTCCCATTAAGCAAATGACAATTCTTCTTGATTGGCGGCTTATTATGCACCTAATTTGCAACTCCCCTAATTGGCTGCCCAAAGAAACACTGAAAATGTAAATGGAATGACTAACAGGGTAACTGCTCATCACCGAATCACTTTCAAGATAATTAGAACACTTCTATCAGCCTGTTCATTGGCCCTGAAGAAAGTGTAGCTAAATCTAATATCCACTCACAGAAGAGATGATCCAGTCCAACACACATTTCACTTACGCTGAACTCTTCTTCTTCTAAAAATAAAATATGAAACCTATGAACAGAGCAATATAGATTGGTTTATAAAAGAAAATAGTGTTGTTATCATTTTGAAAAGCTATATTATAATTCCGACTCTAAATTCTGAGCCGTATTCAAAGCAGTAAAAATGCAGATACATTCACACCTGTGACCATACATTCATTAATGCACCAAGTTGATGCTTGGCAACCATAAACTCCCACAGTTAGGATAATGATTAGGCTATACTTGGCAGTAAAATTATGTATTTATCATTGAGCTCTCAGCTCTACAATCCTAACTTCAATCTGTAAGTAAATCTAGAAGGCTAATTTCCCTCAGGAATGTCCAATGGTTTTTATTTTATTTACTTTCATGTTGTACCGCGTAAATGATCAAATGTTAATTTGAAAGCAGTTTGTTTTAAATGCAAGTTTTTTTTTGCTGTAATCTTCATGTACTTCACGGTTTGACTGTAATCATTTATATTGAAAAACAAAATGTTAAAGTATTTTCAAGTAATGTTCAGTTATAAATCTAAAACATTCTACAACGCCATTAGAAATTAATTTTTTTGCCCCCAATAGGGCTATACAAAGTGAACAGTTCTATTAATAATAAATATAAATGTGTGGCAAAACAGCTAAATAGACAGAATCACATGTTTTAAAGTCTATCAAGGGTATGTTTAGTATTATTAGTATATAGGCTATAGTATCGAAATCACACAAAAAGCACAACAGTTCTCACTTGTTATTGAACAGCTGTCAAAAAAAAGTTATTAACTTTTCCTGCATGCATTATGCTCTTTTGATATTGGTGCTTGAAAGGGTCAGAGAGGAACAGAGGCGAACCATTAAACAAAATTAGGGCTCAAAACACATTTCTCAGAGAAGTAGCCCTGCCTCAAAACCAATTCATCATGACACATTGAAAGATGAAATGAAAGGAGTTCAATGAAAGAAGTTTACACATCACAAGAGGATTTTGTCAGTTTTGTTTACAAACCATACTTTCAATATCACTTAAAGTCAAGCTTGAGTAACCTGATTCTTGAAATGTTTTGATATACTCACAATATAAAGAGCTATTGCGTTGGTGTACCTGCAAACACCAACAAACTGTTAAAGTCACTGGGATAAATATACTCACAAACCATGTAATTGTTCTTTTCCTGTGGGGAATTGGACTATTTTTAAGGTGTAACAGTCAGTGGGCTTGCGGAGCGTTTCGATGATCAGGGGACCATAAACTAGCGCACACAGCTTGATACGCTGAGATTGACCAGCATCATCAATGTCTTGCCAGATCAAGCGTAAACCCAGAAAGCCCTGTGAGGTTGAAAGGAGACAGGATTCAGTTGCTGTCTTTTGACTCGAGCCAAAAACAAAAGACAGCAAGTTTGTTGTGTTGACCAGATATATTGCACTGAAACAGCTTAAACACATTCGAAAAACCCATTTGATATATAGGCTAGATATATATGATATATTGATATTCTGTTTTTAGTTAAACGTATGCAATTGAAACTCTCTTCACACCCTGATAGCAATCATTAATAGAAGTGGTCTAAATATTAAAACATGTATATAAAGTGCTGGTCAGAATTATTTGCCCCCTTGGTATATATGATCACAGATGGCTGTAAAAAAAATACATCTGCATTGTTAAATCCTTTTGATATTTTATTAAAAAACATTAAAAAAAGTGGGGGGAAATTTGATTTTTTTTCTCCAAAACACGTTGGGAACAGTAATTTGCCCCCTTTTATTAAATAATTTTTGCAAACTCCTTTTTCCAAGATAACAGCTCTGAGGCTGCGTTTACACTTGGCATTAACGTGATCCGATCAAGCAGATCGGATCATAAGCCAATCAGGACACGGTGCGCTTACACCTGTCCACATCAAGTGGCTTCTGTATCTGGATAACAGATCGGATCTCGCATTCCCTAAAAAAAAATAAAAAAGGATAACAATTTTACAAATCTCACAAAATGAGGAGGATGAAGAGGCTGCAAGTACTAATAATGTGGATAAATCCCATAATGGGAACTGTAGCCTACAGAGAAACGTATGGGTCCGAGAACGTTGCCAGCTGTGGTGGGAAAAAATGTGCGTTGAACATCCCAATCAGAAGCGCATTTACACTTGTCTTTTCAATGTGTATGTGGACAACATCCGGATACAGGTCGCATGTTAATGCCATGAGTAAACGTAGCCTTAGTCTTCTCCTATAATGTTTGATGAGTTTGGAGAACTCCCAATAAGAGATCAGAGACCATTCCTCCATACAGAATCTCTCCAGTTCCTTCCGATTCCCAGATCCATGTTGACGCTTCTTCTCTTCAGTTCAGCCCACTCCTTTTCTATAGGATTCAGGTCAGGGACTGGGATGGCCATTGCAGATGCTTGGTTTTCTGCTCAGTGACCCATTTTTGTTTTGATATTGATGTTTGTTTTTGGATCACTGTCCTGTTGGAAGATCTAAACATGGCCCGTCATAAGATTTCTCAGAGGTTGTCAGGTTCTGATTTTTTATCTGTTGGTATTTGATTGAATCCATGATGTCATGCATCTGAACAAGAATGTCCAGGACCTCTGGCAGAAATTAGTCCCACAGCATTAAAGATACAGCAGAGTATTTCATTTTACACAATGGGTACTTTTTTATCCCTGAGTCCACCAAACCCATATTAGGTGTTTGCCACCAAAAAAGCAATTTTTTTTGTTTAATTTTTTTGTTTAATTTTTTTGTCCAATTATTGCATTCAGTCTGATGTCCTACTTGTCTGTCAACATATGCATTTCCTAAAAACTGTAAATAAAATATGTATTTCCATTCCTCAGCGCACCCTATTCGCGTAGACATCACACATCATCAGCATATTTATCACCCTGTGTATTTAAGCCCTGTGTTTTAGCCCATTTTTTATTTACACAACACCGTTAAAAAAAAAAAATGTTTTATTGTTTGCCCACAGTAGAAAATTTGCATTTACAGTATCACAACATAAAGTTCTATTCGTATTATGGGTGTACAAAACATAAAAGACAGGAATAATTGAAAGAAATTAAAATAACAACCACAGATAAACAAGGTCACATTGACTTAGAGCATCCTTTAGATAGGAAGTTAAAGAAAATTTGCAGAAATTAGAAGCGGTCTGGTATGCCTTTTAAGGGAGTTCCTATATTCCCAAAGGGGAGACCATATGAGCCAGAATCTGTCAGTTTTTTATGTTTTTCGTAGGTGAGCTTTTCAAGCGGTAACTAACCATGTAGCAATTTGTGATGTCCACATTTTAAAGGATGGAGCCTGTGATGCAGACCAAAGTAACAAAATGCCTTTTTTAGCTAAGTATACCAGGACAACAAATAGTTGTATTGCATCTTTTTTAAACAGAGTGTTCACAAAATTATAATACCGGTATTTAGCACTTTGAGTCTATTTTCTAGTTTGTTTTGGATGAACTAGAGTGGTGGACTTAGAAATTTTGACGATGGGTCCTGTCTCGACTTTCTGACTATTTTAGGATCGCCTCTGGGTGCTTCAGAGTGGCTGTCTATGGGCATGCACAAACATGTCGTTAAAACAACCCTTAACGTTCGTTTTCAAAACTGTGCAACTCACCGAGTGGTTAGTGGTGTTCGTTGATGATTAAAAACAAATATATACGGCGCAATGTATGCTTTCAATCCGTGTTATTTACTAGTGGAACTATATTTTCAGATACCTCACAACCGCGTATAAACTTCCGCTCGATATTTGAGTCTGAAGCGTTAGCACACTCCCGACCACTTGATGGCGACATCCACTTTGCCGCAGTTGCTCTGCTCACGCTAGCCTACTGAGAAACGGAGAACCGAGCGAAAAGACTACAACCAAATGTAAACAGACCCCTTTCGGTATTCGGTAGCGCAGTAATATAAACGAGCACTGAGTCCTTCAACAGACATCAATGGGATTTTAAAAAATGGCAAATAAAACACGACAGAAACTGTATTTAGCTACGCTAGTTACTTGTTTTGGAACATCAACGAACACCACTAACCACTCAGTGAGTTGCACAGTTTTGAAAACGAACGTTAAGGGTTTTAAGGACATGTTTGAGGATGCTCGTAGACAGAAGCGCTCAGAGGCGATCCTAAAATAGTCAAAAAGTCGAGACAGGACCCATCGTCAAAATTTCTAAGTCCAGCACTCTAGTTCATCCAAAACAAACTAGAAAATAGACTCAAAGTGCTAAATACCGGAATTATTTTAAAGGCACAATATGGAACTTTTCGGCTTTCAAAATAGCAAAAATAACTGTATCTATGTTATATATTTCTTTTAGTTGTGTACTAACATTATCCCAAAAGTTCCCACCAACTTTCAAATCCGGAGAAATTTATATTTTAATTTGAAGACACGGGCCGTGTCTTTATTTCCGTTTCGTCGCCCGTCTATGACGTCATATAACCTTTGACTCTAGTTTCTCTAACTTCGTGCGGATCCCGGCGAAAAACCGCCAAACGCAAATGTAAACACCGGACGCACGTCACTAAAATAAAAGAAGACGATAAAGAATCAATAGTTGGATATCAATAATGGACCATGATTATGCTTTGCCTGCACGTTCTGCTGCTGGAGGCAGATCCGTGAAGCGGAAACGCACGGGTGACAGAAATGACTCGAGAAGGGTTTGGGACAGGAGAAGAGACATGACTCGCGTTAACATTGGAGTTGCATTTCCACGAGCTTCGTGACAAACTGGAACTACAGAGAGATGCCGATCTCGCTTGCATTCTAATAAACAAGTAAGCACCCATTCAGCTAACTATATCTATCCGTAACTTATATGTTGTGAAACGATGATGGCATGTGCAAAACGCAGACGGACTAGCTCTCATGTACAGTATAATGTAAATTCACATTTGTTGTAGATATAGCTGCAGAAAGTAGCTTCATATGCAGTTCACCATCTTTTTCAATATCATAGTATAAACGTAATTATAATTATTAACGAAAGGTGACCGTGTTTTTTAACATCTATTAATACTAGCTAGATGGAATATTGATTCAATAGCCCTGATAATTCATATATCTCTCCGTTCGAAGAGACGTGATTTTAAAAACACTAAGTTAGAATGAGTGAGGAATGTGGAGAGCGACAGAGCGCGCGTGTTCATTACAATGGCATTACATAAAGTTAATAGCCGTAACTAAACGTAACAAGAATAGAGATATAATATAAATAACAACACATTACCTCGTCAGTGAACATGTTATCTGCTGGAGATGCTAGATGGCTGGGGAATAACAGATCGCGCGTGTCCCAATGAACATCGTATAGCTGGTTCGCGCGCGCACTCCCTCTCTCTCTCTCGACAACGACAACAACTCCCATGAGCACACGCTCTTTCACGACGTCATCAGAATACGTCTTTTGCTATTATTTTGATTGAGTGACCCCTGGTGGCCAAAAGTTACATACTGTACGTTTAAAGGGTCATTCCACCCATTTCAACATTAATCTTTATTGAAAGTGGCTCATATATGTAGTCGAAATGTAAAAGAAATTTTGAATTTGGTGCCATCTTGACCGAGAAAAGACAGAAAATAACTGAAGGGCGCATTTGTATGTAAGACAACAACTCCCACAATGCACCACATTGCACAGCTCCTCAAGCCACTCCCACTAATCCAGAACAGCGCAAACATCAGAGAAATCACTCTTCCTTCTACAAGGCTAACGTTAGCTGCCAAAAGAGTTTGAAATTCATTTCACACAAAATGTCTAGTCATACTTGCCAACCTTGAGACCTCAGAATTCGGGAGATATTCAAGGGGGGGGGGGGGGGTCGTATATCACAAACCCAACTTTTTTTTGTACAATATTTTTTGTATCTACATATATTTTGTATAATAGAGAGCAATTTTCACTGACAGCAGCCACGAATTATATATATCACAATCATATATCACGAACGCAAATCTTCTATATATATATCAGTATCTATATATATATATATATATATATATATATATATATATATATATATATATATATATATATATATATATTGTATAATAGAGAGCTATTTTCACTGACAGGAGCCACGAATTACTTACAAGAGAAGTGTAAATACAAAATGCCTACTTTATCCGTGTTTCTGCTTGTGCTTTCATCACACATCAGTCAGGGCTCTCAAGTGTCACGCATTGAGCGTGACAGTCACTCATTTCGGTCTTTTGTCACGCTCTCCCGCCACACATTGTATTTCTCACGCTGAAAAACTATTTGTAATATATTTAATATGCCGCAGCGCCCAAAACTCTGGCCGCGCCGCTCTCACTGTGGAACCGGCAGGAATCAAGCGCGTCTTCTCTGGTGTTGTTCGTGTTGTTAGCCAATCAAAAAATGTCACTCTCGCACCCGCACTCGGAAATCGGGAGAAATTCGGGAGAAAGGTCGGTCCGGGAGATTTTCGGGAGGGGCTTTGTAATTCGGGAGTCTCCCGGAAAAATCGGGAGGGTTGGCATGTATGTGTCTAGTTAGTTGGCTGTGGCGAGCAGGACGAGGGCGAGGGACATGAGAGGACGGCGCGAGTCATAATGAATGACACCTGTGAGACGCAGCGGTCTTATATCTCTCACGGAGGAGCGGAGGCATAAAAGGAACAGGCCTGATGTTATGTTATGTTTTGTTTCTGTTGTGTGTGGCCAGCTGGCTTAAACTTTTGTTTTGTATTTGTTTATTTGACTATTAAAATGTTTAAATGTTCGCCGGTTCCCGCCTCCTCTTACCACAACAACGAACCCGTTACATTGGCAAACTCATTAGCGAATTACTCCTCGTTTGTATTTCTTTCTATATGGTGAATTATTGCATGATACCTGGATGTTCAGTCAGAACATATGCGGTGCGAAACTAGGACGGTTCACATCACAACACAAACGTCCGTGTGCTCGTCTGATTTAGAAATGTTGTCCAGGAGAAATTGCCATCGTTGAAATTCTCTGCAGCAGAGCAGACGGACTCTATCTGTGTCCGAAGCGCACAGCGACAGCACAGGCACCAGCAGTCCGCCTCAGCTCGAGCCAGTCCGGGCTCAGTCCGCGACAAGCAGCCGCCTCCTGTTCCTCCATCAGCCTCAGCTGCTCTTCACTATACTGCGGCTCGTAAAGATAGCCACGAACATCGGATTCGAGCAGCAGAATTTCAAAATCCTCTTCCATATTATGTTTAGTTTATTCCGTCATTGTCGTAACTTCCTATCTCCACAGCGCTTGTTAGCTTAGCTTATAAACAAGATGGCTGATATTGATTTCAGCATCTGCAAGTGAAGTCCCACCCACTGATCTGTGATAGGTCTGTTAGTGCATTAGGTCCAACCCCCTATGGGCGGGTTTGAAATGGTGCTTGTAGTCTTTACAGAAATTCCCCCCTCTTACACTTCCTCCTACAATGACGTAAAATGATGATTTTTGCGTCATTGTAGGAGGAAGTGAAAAAGGTAAATAGTGGATTTCTCTCGTCTCAGGGGAAAATGAGAGAGTGTTGCACGACCATTCAATAGTATGACTTGGTTTCTAACAATGGAAAGCTTAATGCAAATGGGTGGAGTGTCCCTTTAAGATTCAATAAACACAAAGCTGGGGTCATATCGGAGTGTAGTCCAAGAAGAAGAAGATCAAGTTATATAACGCCATTTTTAACTAAAAAACAAAAAACTTTTTATGCAATTTGGCCGTTCATTTTCACAACAATAGTGTTTTGGGGTCCTCAAAATGCAAACTTTTGAAAATGAGTCTTGAAGAGCGTGTTTTTGAAAACTATACCGTTATTGTCTCTGTGTATACTACGAAAACACTAATTTGTGGAAACGGTGACGCCAGCATACTTTGTGTTCAGTAGGCGCATAGTGCTTCATTACAAAGTGACATCGCCAACTACTGGCCTGGCATGCATAATGTCTGAATGTCTGTATGGTCTGTGTGAATCCGTTTTAGTACATCGTTGTCGTGCAAACGTACCCTTTAGTCACTTCTGGTCGCTTCTTATTTGCATTTCTCCTGTGTTTACTATTTATTCTCCAACGATCTCCCGTAAGTTTAGTTTATTTAAATTAAGACTATGTTGTCTTTATAGGTGTGTTGACTACCACACCGTAACACGTGTTCCTTCAGAAATCATTGTAATATGCCGATTGGTGCTCAAGAAACATTTCTTAGTATTACGTTGAAAACACTTGCTCTGCTAAATATTTTTTTGTGGAAACCATGGTTATTTTTTCAGGATTCTTTGATGAATAAAAAGTACAAAAGAACAGTATTTATTTGAAATAGGAGTCTTTTGTTACATTTAGGGATGCACCGAAATTACGGCCGCAGAAAAAGGCATTTTTGAGTTTTGGCCGAACGAGAACGCTCCACTCATGTACAACTCACGCTCATCTGTAAACCAAAATCTGCTCAGATAATGTGCTGACGTAAAATTTCTCTGTAGACTTGTTTCTGTTTGCAATAGCCCTATACTACATTAACATACAGCATACTATTTCACTATATGTTGAAATTGCATTTTGCTGTAAGCTAGCATATATCTATAGATACAGGCTCCATAGCCGATTCCAAGTGATTAAAGGGGTCATATAATGGTACATGCACTTTTACAAGTTGACTGTACTGAAATGTGTGTTGGCAGTGCCTGTACACAGCCATCATATAATGATAAAAATCCATCCAGTGGTTTTGTTTTAATCTCCTTATATGTTTTCCCCTGCCTCAAATCAGGCCGTTCGAGCCTGTGACGTCACAAGCTCGCACGCCCCTCCCACGAGTGTTGATTGACAGCAGCGTTTCAACACAGACCCGCCCTCACTCGTGAGTGAGCTGTCAATCATAGTTCGTCATTGTTTTCACTGGAGCAGAATGGCTGCCGTCTAAGCGATTGTGGTGTTCTGTTCTTGGGTGTAATAAGGAACACAGCAGTCATTTTAATGTTCCTAAATCTGAACCGCTGAAGAGGCAGTGGCTGAGTTTTGTTTATGAAGGGAAAATTTTCAACGAGCAACGTCAATGCGCTCATGTTTGCGCAAATCATTTCTCACCAGACTGGTTTTTAAGCGAGGCGAGGGTCAAAAATCAGGTTTTGCTAAGAAGCTGCTACTGAAAAAGGAATCGGTACCAACTATTCGTGTTCCTGCTGGACCTCCAAAAGAAGTGAGTGTAACGTTTTATTAACCTTTATATTAATCTTTGCAAATCCCTTGCACAATTCACGATGAATGTGGCTAATGTTTACACTCAGGGTGCATTACGGCATGTATTCTATGTAGCTGCTAACGTTACGACGTTCTCAATATAATTCATAATCCCACGTTTATAATGAAAAACGCGTTATAGTTATTGTGTTATTAAAAACTGTATACGCAGGTGTTACAGCTAACATAACAGAAATATCAATGCAGTTACAATACTATAGATGTACTTAAAAGTTTTCTTAAAACATAAAACATTTTCGTACTGCACTAAACAAACATACAACAAATTCTTAGGTATCCTTCAACTACTGCTAGAATTATTACTGACATGACCTGTCAGTTTCAGTCACGATAGTTGTACTTAACTCTGAGATACCGTCACGCATCACTGACAAGCCTACATTTACAAAAAAAAAAAAAAGTTTTTCAACATAACGAACTAACCTATAGCTTACAAATGCTGTGTGTTTAACGTTACTAATGTATCTCACAACTCTAACGTTACCCTGCCAGTAGCCTACATACAAAAATAGATCAAAGTGACATTGTTAACCAACCATTCAGAAACGTCCTGTTCGAGCCTTATTGTCGAACTTCTTCGGGGCCGTCATCTTGTTTCGGGTCCGACTCCGGTTCAAACTGATACGATTGCACAGAATGTGTCCTCAGAGAGAATCCCGCATAATAAACCCTCAACTGTTGTCAAGGCAACACTCCCCGTGCATTGTGTCAAGGCACCCACAGAACAGAGGGGCGGAGTCAGCGAAGCTCATTAACATTTAAAGGCATTGCACTTAAACGGCGTGCTGAAAACAGAGCTGTTTTTGAGCAGGTAAAATGAGTGTTTTCTTAAAATACTAATGAGAATTTTTAATAAAAGTATATTACAAAGTTTTCATTTAGACCCTAAAGATTCATATTAGCTTGTACAAAAATGGCATTATTTGACCCCTTTAAGAGCAGTTGTGTGCAACGTAAGCAATGACGTACATCCGAGTGAAAGTAATGAAGGAAAGTTAGCAAGAAAAGGGCATAAAAAGATTGGACTTAAACGCAGCCCTAGTTATTCAATTAGAGGCCTGCTTTATACACTCTGAACATCTCGAGTCGCATGACTCACCATGTTGCCGTCATTTCTGAAGGAAATCCACGCAGATCGCCAAGATAAAAGGCTTGAATCGCTGGAGTAATTTTCTGTGCTAAAGGGGACACAAACCCCCACATTATTCGAAAGGTCACTCTTGGAAAATCTACATGCGTCACCTGAACGCAACATGCTTGCAACTTCCTTTTGCCACAGCGAAGCTTCGATAATTGCAATATGCTAAGCAAATTGTTTTGTGGAGAATGGACTCCAGAGTTATGACAAGACAGATAACAGAGATCATTTTCTCAGTGACAGACGTGGCGCACACAGCTGTTATTGGGGAGGTATGAGATGACTGCAATCAAACCAAGAGAAGATCTGTCATTTCCAACCGCTGAGGATGCTCTTACCTTGCCCCTCGGCTGATTGATGTCATCACAGACGATGATAATGAATGCCAATTAAATAACTTCAGACAAGCTCTGAAAATTCACATTATCCATTACCATTGGCTGCAGCAATGTGTTTTGTGTATCGGAAGAAAACAGACAGAAATATGAAAACGCAATTTTTCTATTGCCTTTATTGACAAGACACTTTCCTCAATTGCAATATGTAATGATGTAGTTATAAAGTAAAACATTTTCAAATGATCTAGTATTAAAATAAGTTAAAAATTCTCAGAAAAAAAAAAACACAGTCTCCTCCACAAATTCTAAAAGAACAGAGGACACCTTTGGGAAACAATACAAGGTTTTAACGATTGTTAAAATAAATAAATAAATAAAGATTTCTGTGCCATTTCTCAGCAGGCATTTCGTATTTTCAGTGTTTGACGTCAGCATTGCCCCATAACTTGAGGACAAGAGGCTTTGTTGAATTGACTCTAAATTTAAGACTGTCACCGCCAATCAGAGCAAAATTTGTTGACAAGCAGAAATGGATACAGCTCTATAGCATGATAAACCAGACTGACAGTTTATCCAAGAAAGCCTAATTCATCTCTCCTAAGCCTATTCCACTCAAAAGAGTGTTTATTTTTTATTTATTCCCACATTTAACAGAAGAAATATTTGTATCCAAAGCTGCGGTGTGGTGGTGCAAAATAAGAGATAAGGACCTGTGCTGATGTATCACCCACTTCTGTGGCACACACACACATCACAAACACACTTCAACCTTCAGAAAGTAAACCCTGTTATCTGACGAACATTCATGCCGCTTTTGAGTACAGAAAAGTCACCTCAATTTACGCACTGGGCCTAAAGATATTTGTCTGGATGTGACATAAGGGTTCTTGAAATCTTTGATTTAAAACATCATAGGAAGGTTGGTAGGAGAAGAGTTCCAATTTGTGGAGTTGTACACCTTTTAAATAAAAGGAAATGCCTTTGATCTTAAAAATAAGCCAAACACTTTCATCTACAGGATGTAACCTTTGTTTACACGCGTCACCAATTTCTGTAACTCAAAGCTAAATGTTATGAAATGACCAATCGACTTTAGATTGCGGGATCTTTTGAGAAAGCTGACAATTCTAGATCAGGGGTTTTACAACCTTTTAATGCCACCGGTCCCCATTTAGGACGAGCCCTTTTTCAAGGAACCCCCTTCCTAAAATATAAAGATAGATAGTTATACATTTTCAAACACACTGTAAAAAATATTTTAGCAATTTAGTTATTTCAACTTATTTTTTGTGTAGAGATAACTAGATTGTCCAGACAACAAGAAATTTTATGTTTTTCTTGTCCTCAACTTATCGAAATAAGTTAGTTAAACTAAAAAAAACCCATGCAAAAAGATAACTCAAAATAATGAGTTAAGTTTTTTACAGTGCAAAAATGTTTGGGGTTAGTTAGTTTTTTGTTTTTTTTTATACTTTAATACTTTTAATCCACAAACTAAGATGCATTAAATAAAGCAAAAGTGACAGTAAAAGCTTTTACACAGTAACAAAACATTTATATTTCAAATGCTGTTCTTTTGAACTTTCTCATCAAAGAATCCTGGAAAAATGTATCACTTTCAATATTGATAATACTACAGAATGTTTCTTGTGAAGCAAATCGGCATATTAGTATGATTTCTGAAGGATCATGGAACACTGAAGACTGGAGTAATGGTGCAGAAAATTCAGCTTTGCCATCACAGGAATTAATTACATTTAAAAATATACTCAAATAGAAAACTATTAAAAAAAATAAAAAAATAAAAGATTATATGAAAAGATTATATGAAAAGATTATAAACGCGCTTAAAATAATATCTGTAAAATATTTACTTTGTATTAAAGAGCCTATATGCGGTTTTCTGAACTCGCGACTGACACCTGTGGCCAAAAAACAGAACTGCTCTTTCTTTCTGCTCGCTCTCGCAGCGCGCACTCCTCATACGTGCACACTTCACAAGTCATCTGCTGCAAGGAGGTCAACATTATGTTTACAGAGGTAAGAACAGTCAAATACATAATATTGTTTGAGATAAGTTTGCATAATATTGTTTGAGATAAGTTTGCAAATGTATGCTACTTGCTGACTAGCGGTGGTGGCAGAGTGATCTGAAACGTTTAACATGAACGCGCTTGACGTCACATCCGCAGACAGCGTGGGAAAAATCCGACCCGACAGAAAATAGGAAAAATAGGATACAGGCTTATAGGTGCACCCACTGTGAGCGAACAAGGTGTCAGTATGCTCAACAGGAGATGTTTGAGTCATAAATGGTAAAATAAAAAGGCTATTGTTACGTTTATTTTGGGGAAAAAGTTGCATATAGTCCCTTTAACGTTGGCACTGAATCTTTCTTTGCTCTCCATGAGAGTACCGTTAGATGTACACTCACCTAAAGGATTATTATGAACACCACGAATACTGTGTTTGACCCCCTTCCGCCTTCAGAACTGCCTTAATTCTACGTGGCATTGATTCAACAAGGTGCTGAAAGCATTCTTTAGAAATGTTGGCCCATATTGATAGGATAGCATAGATTTGTGAGATTTGTTTATTTGTTTATTTGTTTATTTAAAAGGATCCCCATTAGCTGACGCCGAGACGACCGCTAGTCTTCCTGGGGTCCAAACAATACATCCAAAAGCAATAATCACAATCACAATTACTCATATACAAATATATCATATATAAATACACACAAATAAATAAAAAGAATAATAAAGAATAACATAGCACATACATAATGCAACCTCACACAACCAATCTAGATGATATTATGATGTTGAAAACCAATACAGTCTTAATCTTTTTTTAAAACCAGTTTTTCCCTTGATTTCACGAACCCCAACAGGAAGATTGTTCCAAAATACAATTGACCTATAAAACACAGTCCTCTTCATAGAGTCAGATTTAGGTAGGGGTAAAGAAATCTGTCGACTATTCACCCCTCTTGTGTAATGTGAATGCATATCAGAACAATAAATTATATTATCATAAAGAAATTTAGGAATCCTAATGTTAATAATTCTATGAAAATATACCAACATATTAACAGATAGTCTATGCTTGACCTCCAGCCAAGCAAGACGTTTATGCATCTCTGCAACATTAGTTCTCGAAGAACAACCAAGGACCAGTCTTGCAGCCTTATTTTGCGCCACTTGTAATTTTTTTAAATGCCTGCTTGATGCAGAAGACCATACAACAGAACAGTAATCCAAATGACACAAAACCAATGTACAGACAACACGACTAAACAACTGTAATTTTAAAAACTGTGCACATTTACGAACTACTGCAACACCTCTACCCATTTTAGCAACAACTTTGTTGATGTGATCTGACCATGACAATGTGGAGTCGAGCCAAAGTCCCAGAAGCTTCACCTTTTTTACTTGCTGTACATTTTGACCATTTACTTGTATATTAATTTTAGGATTATCAGATAATCTATACTTAGAACCGAATATTATACTCACAGTTTTTGAAATATTTAGAACAAGTTTATTTGTTTTGATCCAATTATACAATTTGCTAATCTCATAGACAGAACCTGATCAAGCTCTGAACATGTAGGGGCTGCATAATAAAGAGTAGAATCATCAGCAAACATAGTCAATGTAGCCTTACTGAGTATATACGGCATATCATTTGTAAAAATTGAAAATAACAAAGGTCCTAGGCAACTTCCCTGGGGAACACCACAATCCAGGGACTTGCTACTAGATAATGCACCATTAAAATAAACTCTTTGCGACCTCTCCGACAAATAGTTCTTAAACCACTTGATTGCTGAGAAAGTAAAACCATAACTAATAAGCTTAGAAATCAAAATTTCATGGTCAATCACATCGAAGGCAGCACTGAAGTCTAGTAGTAGTGTACCCACTAGCATTGAGTTATCAATTGATGTTAGCCAGCTATCCGACATTTGTGTCATTGCAGTGCAGGTGGAATGACCATACCTATAAGCATGCTGAAACATCGTAGTCAAATCATTGTTAGAAAAGTAATCTTGCACTTGCTCAAATACAATCTTTTCCAATAATTTACTTAGAATAGGCAAGATGCTAATAGGCCTACTATTTGGACCACAGAAAGTTGATTTTGTGTCTTTGGGTAAAGGAATTATCCTTACCCTCCTTCCAAAGTTTTGGACACACTCCACTAATCAGACATCTGTTAAAAATGTGACAGATTGGTTTAGAAATATGTCCAGATGATAACTTCAACAGCCGACTATCCAAATTGTCTGTACCAGCAGACCCACCAACAGTCAAAGATCTCAACAACATTTCCACCTGCACAACATTAACCTGATGAAATTCAAAACTACAACCGTTTATCTTTCATAATACACCTTTGAATTAGCTCATCTGAGTTGGAATCAACAGTGTATTTCATTGACTCTCTAAAGTCAGAAACCTTGTTAACAAAATAATCATTAAAATAATTTGCAATCTGTATTGGCTTAGTCAAATAAACTCCATTCAATTCAACAAAAGAAGTACAAGTCGATTTTTTACCCATGATTTCATTGAGTACATTCCACATTCTCTTACTCTCTGTACCACTGTCATCAATTCTCTTCTTAAAATATTCTTTCTTTTTCTCTCTGTTCACCTTGGTCACCTGGTTCCTTAAAATACAATAAAATTTTCTGTCCTTAAGAGAGTCAGAAATAACCGCAACCTTTTTAGCCTCTTCCCTTTGAGTCATTAAGCTCCTTAACTCAGTATCAACCCAAGGAGCACTTTTAGTTTTAACTGTAAATTTCTTTAATGGGGCATGATTGTTGACAACTCTCATAAAACAATCCATAAATAAATTAAGGGATACATCAACATCATCAATGTCACTTATCAAATTCCATTTAATATTCTCCAAATCATTTAGAAAAGTCTCCTCATTAAAACCTTATAAGATCTTTTCATAATAATTTTAGGACAGGCTTTAGGTAACTTAGTTCTCCTGGAGACAGCAATACAGTTATGATCACATCCAGGGCACGAAGCTCCCGTTCCACCACATCCCAAAGATGCTCTATTGGGTTGAGATCTGGTGACTGTGGGGGCCATTTTAGTACAGTGTACTCATTGTCATGTTCAAGAAACCAATTTGAAATGATTCAAGCTTTGTGACATGGTGCATTATCCTGCTGGAAGTAGCCATCAGAGGATGGGTACATGGTGGCCATAAAGGGATGGACATGGCACGAAACAATGCTCAGGTAGGCCGTGGCATTTAAACGATGCCCAATTGGCACTAAGGGGCCTAAAGTGTGCCAAGAAAACATCCCCCACACCATTTCACCACCACCACCAGCCTGCACAGTGGTAACAAGGCATGATGGATCCATGTTCTCATTCTGTTTACGCCAAATTCTGACTCTACCATCTGAATGTCTCAACAGAAATCGAGACTCATCAGACCAGGCAACATTTTTCCAGTCTTCAACTGTCTAATTTTGGTGAGCTCAAATTGTACCCTCTTTGTGGGGTCTTCTGCTGTTGTAGCCCATCTGCCTCAAGGTTGTGCGTGTTGTGGCTTCACAAATGCTTTGCTGCATACCTCGGTTGTAACGAGTGGTTATTTCAGTCAAAGTTGCTCTTCTATCAGCTTAAATCAATCGGCCCATTCTCCTTTGACCTCTAGCTTCAACAAGGCATTTTCGCCCACAGGACCAACAACCATGCCACACTCAAAATTGCTTAAATCACCTTTCTTTCCCATTCTGACATTCAGTTTGGAGTTCAGGAGATTGTCTTGACCAGGACCACACCCCTAAATGCATTGAAGCAACTGCCATGCGATTGGTTGATTAGATAATTGCATTAATGAGAAATTGAACAGGTGTTCCTAATAATTCCTTTAGGTGAGTGTATAAATCTGAGGAGAAAACTAACAAAACTATGGCTTTCAATGGTATAAATATGTATAATTAATCAATTAAATTTGAGAATGACAAATTTATTTTATTCATTTACATTTTTACATCATATTTAGAACATTTCCACTGGCATCCCCTCATTTGAAAACCTCAACAGAAGGATTTTCAACAGAAATTATTTCTGATCCTCACAACCATGGCTTTTTTTCCAAAAACAGTAAAACACAGCCAAATTCTCACATTTTCATCTATGATACTCCATTTGAGTCTCTGGATCAAGGAACAGTATTGAAATGCAGCAGCAGTATTTAGAAGTGAGCATTTTGGCCAAATTTATCAAATCAAATAAAATCAAATAAATAAACAAATACTCATCATCCTGTCCCGGAGGCAAATTCTCTATTTCTGTCAATTCCAGCTGCCCGAAAAATGTTGATGTTTACCGTGGCAGATTCAGAGTGGCACTGGCACATGGCTGGCTGTAATAGAGAGAAAAGGACAAGATTCCTGACCATAATAATGCAGGCTTAAGAAAAGCTTTTACTCAGCTTTCTAATAAAAGCATAAAGGATCATTCATGACCCAGACCAACATTAAAGATGCATGAAAGTGTTCCGTAAACGGCTGGAAATCAGCTAGCATTTAGCTAATAATAATAAAAAAAAACTTAAATATCTATTGTGCTTTCTCAGAAAGAGTTAAAGGTACGGTACATGGATCCATGTAACATCATTCTGCATTCTGAACCTAAAGCCATATTGACCTGTCCATGGTTAAAATGAAATCAAAGTGTCTGTATTGGAGCACATTGTGGTGTGGGATTCAAGTCCCTAACAACAATGATCTTTGTCAGCATACAGTCCTGCCTCCAATGCTGCTAGGACAAAAAGGATAAAGAAAAAAGAAAAAGAAAAGCGTGCTTTCTGAGCTATTTCATTGCTTTCGTGTCCCTGCAATTTCTGCTATCAGACTGAAAAAAAGCCATTCCTAGCGAACAATGTCAGGACTGTGGTTTAATGAGAGACGCTGATTCATCTATGGATTCCTGGCAGTGCAACCAAATTAAAAAGAGATAGCTTTGAAGGTGTTTTAAAGACTATCTGTTTATCTTCTATACTGAGATATGTGAGACGCATGACATCCAGCCAGCTTTGGAAGTGTCAGATCTGGCTAGAATTAGTAAATAATAATAATAAAGACTCATATTATCTGCTCTTTGATAATGAGGTGTTTATTAAACCAAAACAATATTGTTTGCAGCAAAGCAAAAGTTACACCAACATCACCATGCTGTTTTTGTGATGCAAATCTATTTATCATGGTATATGCATTCAAAGGTGCGCAGTCAGTCTGTTGACAGAGTGATCTCTCCAGCTGCTGTAAAGACAAGAGACAACATCTGCCTGAATCTTAATCAAATAGCACCATCTCACTGGATTTAAGTTGGTATCAAAGGCGTATTACAAATGCAGGTGCTTCGCTGGACAGAGGGTAATTATCCCTATTATTCAAATGACACAAAGGCAGGCCCTTTCATATTTCATGGCCTTTTTGTTTTTTGTTGCCATCCCTAACGCAAGTGTGCACTTTTCTTCCAGCGCCACACAAAAGGGCTTGATTCTGTTTTCCTTCTCGATGTTCCCTTTTTTTCCCCTACCGGAGAGTCCTGAGGTCTCTGTTTTGCAAACCGATTCACAGCAATCAGGGTCTCTGGCGATTAATTAGGCGGTCTGCCCAAAGCAAGGCATGTCTGTCACAACAGGTCAGCATCACCTAGTTCTAACATATCATACCACAACCAAGCAACCAATAGCAAACACACTAATCTTGAATGATATATGGCAAAAATTACCAATTTACCACTAAACAGTAGACAGACAGATCGATAGATAGTAGATAGATCAGATAGATAGATAGATAGATAGATAGATAGATAGATAGATAGATAGATAGATAGATAGATAGATAGATAGATAGATAGATAGATAGATAGATAGATAGATAGATAGATAGATGGCAGAAAAGAGCGATGCAGCTAGAAAGACAGATATGGATGGATGGATTCTCTTAAGGTTCAAATGCATGGCAGAAAAGGAGCAATCGACAGCTAGAAAGCTATATACAGACAGACAGATTATTAAGACACATGCATATACACAAAAATGTAACCACAATTTCACAAAATTTATAATGCTATGGACAATGAATTTATAAGATCTGACACTTATTAGCTCAAATGGCTGAGTAGAGGAAGGCTCAGTGCCAATTTCTGTCTTGCTTATTAGTGTTACTATGTGTGAGATTGCTAGTAACATTCACAGCTGGTCTGCTTCAATTCTCTCTCTCTCTATCTCTCTCTCTTCGTGTGTGTGTGTGTGTGTCGTCATATGAATCTCACCTGAGCACTCAGATCAGCACAATGCTTGTCAACACATCACACGGGCAGTGTCAGGAGAAATAAGTGACGCAAGAATGAACAGTCGATATTTTTATTCCCTACAGAGAGAATATTTGAGCTTTACCACTTTGTTAACGATTTGGCAAATCATTTAGGTAGAAAAAGGTAGCAAGAGGTGAAACCTTGAAGGCAGCGCCCCCTGTTGTATAAGATGCTTCAATACATGTGGAAAGAAAGAAAGAAAGAAAGAAAGAAAGAAAGAAAGAAAGAAAGAAAGAAAGAAAGAAAGAAAAGAAAGAAAGAAAGAAAGAAAGAAAGAAAAGAAAGAAAGAAAGAAAGAAATTGTCTGTGGGGTATAGGTGCTTCTCAAATCTATATAAAAAGATTGCATATAGGCTAAAATATTTATTTTGGCCACACTATAGCTGGAGTCGGTAACAAACATCTATGCCTGTAATCACCATAACATGCTGTAAAGTCAAGCAGGCAAATTATGCGGTTATAATGTGGAGATTTCCAATGAAATAATAATTAGGCTACTATTTATGTTCTTCTTATAGCCTATGGAAATAAATAGAAACGACATTAGCCTACATCCTCTATTTTAATTCAAACTAAGAAATAATCCAGCATTCGGGGTGTTTTTCTCCTTTTAATCAAAGGGACATTGATGAACAAATGTAGTCCACTAATATTATTGTTTAAGTACACTTTCAAAAGGACCTTCAATACACAGCGCTCGAGGAGAAGATTTAATGTTTTCACACCCTTTGACGCACAAAAGACTGTTGGTTTCGATACACGACGACCCAGGGACATGTATCCCTTTATGGATCACAAGGACACTTCAAAGACCCAAAGGACCTCACAGACCATCAAAAGACTTCAAGTTTCTATAAGTGAATTAAGATGGCCTGGCAGCACTCATGACACTCACTTTCCAGGGGACGGTGTAGGAGCAGGATCTCAGAGACAGGCTATTCCTCTGCGTGGTGGATCTTAACCTAGATTTGACATGAGGTGGTTTATCTGCGGGGTCCTGAGCGCAGTTCTCGCGCTGGTGAACTCCACAGTGTCCTTTCCTGGATTCCACGATGCGTTAAGGAATAGGATGCGAGCACCTGGGAAGAGCGGCGGAGGTCAGGCGGGTCAGAGCCGACACACCAGCAGGTATCCGCTCTACATGATGCACCTCTACCGGACCTTTCTGACCGGAGACGACAAACAAACCAGCCACGAAAACCCAACTCTTTACGAGTCCGATTCGGTCTTGAGTCTCTTCGCCAAAAGTGAGTAGGCCTATGCATTTTTTATATATATTTAATTTTAAACACATTATTTGTACATTATAGGCCTACAACGTTTTACAATAGAATGTCGATATTTTTCCTATTTTTTTTTTAGATGTTTCCGATGATAATACATAGCCTAGGCCTATACATATAATAAATTGAAATATATATATTTTTTTCTATAAACAAAGATGAAATACAGCGACAGGGATTTTATTGCACGATCATTCGGTGGTGAAACATTTAAAGTATCGCCAAACGGAAAATCTTCCTACAGAACTCCCGTTCTACCAGTAAAACAAATAAATAATACTAATTAAAGTTTAAAACAATATTCACATTTATTTCGTAAGTAGCCGTGTATATGGCAATATGTAAAGTCAGCCGCCGGTCATTATCGCAAAACAAATCTCTTCAGGTTGATACAAGACCCCCGGGGAAAATAATTTGATAGGTAGTAGTTTAGCTGGTTCTAAGCTATTAGCCAAGTCACGTATTATGTTTATTAGTTAGCGTGTGTATTAGCTGCAAGACGTCTGTTTCAAAGTGTCTTGGGCAGCAATACACATCACAACAATAAGAACATTCTACTTTATTAATTGCTTGTCCCGAATATAGGCTACTACCCATGTGTGAAAACATCCTTTAAGATAATTAAGCACCACACTTATCCTTTCTAGACTGTTTAACTAACTGTCCCTCGACCGGTAACTAATTTCTTGTCCAAATATTTTTCAGGTTGCCATCAGGTTGGTGACAAATTAGCTGTGACATTTGACATGTCCTCCATATCAAGAAGCGATGACGTCCAGCGGTCTGAACTTCGCATTCGCCTTCCAGAATTCACCTCTGAGATTGCGGTGGATATCTATCATGAATCCAAACGAGAGTGCGACCGAAGCCCCTGTGACGAAGTACGCCTTCACCTGGGCAGCGTGAAAGCCAACCCAAGTGACCCAACCTCCCATTCCTCCTGGAGGATCTTCAACATCACAGCGCTGCTCAAGTACTGGTTGCACCAGGTCGAAGCGTATCCTCGGAGGAACCCCTCCAGAAGTCTTCAAGTGCTGAGAAAGAGGGGCACGAGAGTTTCCAGCATCTTACAGCCAACAGGGTCATGATGGTGGTTTACTCCAAGCAGAACCAGGCAAAGACGTCCACCCTCATCCAGACTGCGGAGCACTCCAAGTATGTCGCTCTGGACCGGCCCGTTGGTGGAGGTGAACCTGTGCCTCGGCGTCACAGGAGAAACCACAGGACTGACGACAGAGTGCGAGACGCAGCAGCAAGCATGATTCCAGGTAATCCGCAAGAAGGGGAGAAGAAACCTCTCTGCAAGAAGGTAGATATGTGGGTGGACTTCGATCAGATTGGCTGGAGCGACTGGATCGTTTATCCGAAGCGCTACAATGCCTTTCGATGCGAAGGTAACTGCCCTACACCCGTTGACGAGACCTTTACTCCAACCAACCATGCCTACATGCAGGTAAGAATCTTTTTAAACCTTTGATATAGTGATTATTACTTATCGTAATAATGTTTTCTATTTGCTAGACTGACTCTAATGTTTGTTGTCTCGTCATTTCAGAGTCTTTTGAAGCTGCACCACTCAGACCGCGTCCCATGCTTGTCCTGCGTACCCACCCGTCTGGCTCCTCTCTCCATGCTCTACTACGAGAACGGCAAGATGGTCATGAGACACCATGAAGGGATGGTCGTAGGAGAATGTGGCTGCCACTGAGTCTCCGAACCCCAAATGAACTCAACACTAGCACTTCGGATATGCTGCTCAAACCAGGAAAAACATATTTAAGCACGGATGAATACAAATAGTTTTCATTTGTACAGTATTTTCACTTGGGCATCCTGCACTGAGGCACCTGGATTACTTGATGCTATTTTTTGAAAGCTTTGTGTGTTTACCTAATTTGTAAATAGTAGAGTATGTAAATTACCAAATGTAATAAAATGTTTTCTTAATGGTTATGCATCGTGTCTTATGAGTTTGAAATCATCAGCAGCAAATGAATAAGCCAAACACTTGTAAATTCTCTGGTGTTTATTGTTTTTTTTTTTATGCTTAAATGTCTCTTCAGTAATATCAGGGAAGTTAAGAGAACTTCATAGCAAAAAAAAAAAGGCATTTTACATTCTGTTGAATGACACTTTAGGTGAAAATACTCTTCAGGATAAACAAAAATTAGATTTTATCATTACAAAAAGTATCAATGCCAGATGGAAAGTGGTCAAATTCAGGTATGCTAAATTTATAAGAGTTGGCATCTGGATTCTCCCTCCACATGACTTTTGTTGAGACAACCACCAAGAAGAGGTGTTGCTCCCCCTACTGACCATTCTGCAAAACTACACAAATCTGTATCAAATAAACAATGTCACATGGTGGCCTGTTGGATGTCCCCCATGTCTTAGGCAAATGTATAGAGCTTGGGATGCACTATCTGACATCTGAGATAGTGGCTCTTTCAGGCACAACAGTGTTAGCTGATGTTGAGAATCTAAGTAATGGCTTTGTGCGCATCTTGAGCGACAGCATCCGTACAGAAAAGGAAAATATCATTTGGACAGTAGATAAATGAAAGAAAAAGAAAGAAAGAAAGACATGGAAGGAGAAGTCTTCTGTGCATTTATCCTCTCAGGGAACAGTTGTCATCACAGTAATATTCATTACAGTCGTCGCCTCCTTCGTGTGGCAGGTCCTCTATTGTAGTTAGATATCCATTTCAAACTGGGCATCCTCCCCTTGAAAATCACAGAACAAAATTAATATTTATTGAACATATGTAATCCTATAAAGCCTACTGTATCTTATTTTATAGACAATTTCACAAGTCCTCTGAATTATCAACATGATCAAAACTTTGCTGAAAACCTGCTGTACACAATCTTCTTCATGATCTGATAGTTTATACTTTTTTAGCAAGCAAAATTACTTTTAGTATAATAATAAAACTCCGTGGTCCACATCTTTTTGCTGTGAAATCTTTAATGATTTTTATGAAGTAGACACAAGAATAACTTTTAACTTCGTAATATTTCAAAATGAACACTTACTGGACTAAAGAAACTTACGTTTACTTAATTATCCTTTTTTTTTTTTTAAGAAAATTAATGTTAAAATGAGAGTATGATGCATTAGGCTTTTGAGGTATGTTCAACTGAACAATTTTTGTATTATCATTGTATATCTTGGCAAGGCATTATATGTTTAGCCCCTCAAAACACAAACTACAGCTTTGATCATGAAGCCAAGCATTTAAATATGATTTTACAAAATCTTATTATTGGAAGATATTTAATAAAGAACGCATTGATTTAGATTACAAGCTATCAGAATTTCATCTCACTTTTTGAACATACAAACATTAGCAATTGCACAAAATAGCATTTTGCTAAGTTTGGATAATGAATATGAGCTCCATATTTTAATTTATCACACTATACAAGCCAAAAAGCTCAACATAAAGCATGTACACAAATGTTTTTTTTTTAAAGACGGTGTCTAAAGGCTCAATAAAATGCTCCATTTCAAATAATTTGCTTTTTTTCTTCAGATTATTATTTAATATGTCAGTCTTTACAGGGTTAATAACTTTTATCTTCAGTGCACATTTGAAAGTTGCTTTTACCTGCGCTCTTGTCCGCCAGGGGGCTGATGCTGTTATTATTGACCGTCTGTTTGGGGTGGGCCTTGTCGTTTTTAATGGTGATCGAAGGAGGACTGGTCACCCCTGGAATGTCAGGGAGGCAGCAGGGCGGTGTGCGGGCCAACGGGGAGCTGCGACACTCCAGCAGGAACTTTCGATCGTAGATGATCCGGGTGCCTATGTATAATTTAGAAATCAAATAAAATACAGCTGAGGTTAAGCTATGTTAAGGAAACGATGGTCCTATATCAGGGTACAAGAGCAGAGTTCACCGACAAGCCTGTGAAAACATGGAGGCCAGCCAGGTGCGTTTGAGCTGTGTCATGTTAATGTTGCGAACAGCGTTCAATCCCAGCATGTCTAAACATGTTTCTATGACGGTGCATTTTATAACAGTCAACAACAGTTGCATCATTAAAGGGTTGAGCTTTGTAAAGCGTCAATGTTTGACAAACTGCTTTCTCACATTTTATCCTAATCAGAATAGTGTTAGGAGAAAAGCACAAGTCAACAGGCTGAAAAGGAGCAGTGAGAACACACTATCAGCTCTACTCATATCAGCCCTGTTGAACCTACTGTGAACCCACACACACACACACACACACACAACACACACACACCCTTGAACTACATTCACTCAGTAATGTACGCTGATGAGTGCATTACAGCAGCACACAGAAACACCCGTAAACATAACACATAGGTTTATGCATAGAAATCAAGCTTGTACACCAATGAAAACACAAATGATAAACATGACACACTATTTAGCCAATAAATAGTCACATGACAAAAAATGCCCCAGGGCAATATAACACACACCTAATTTGTCCCATGATGTATAGAGTGATACATCATGGCTGAAATGATGATCTGGACGGACAAACAAACAGCTATTGATACACTGTTTACAATAATAAGAACAGTCGCCCTTATGAGCTAGAAAAGCAGAAGTGCGGTGTACTTTGGAAAACCAACAGTCACATGCTTCGGGTGCTGTCACATCCTCTTTTGTGGACGGGTTACAATCTGTCAACTAAACATAAAAACTATATACACATAACAGACATTATAGAATATGCATTTAAATTCATTTTTTTACAATTATTCAAGAACCTTAAACACCATGTCAGCATATCTAAAATCCACTTGAAGGTCGTTCAAGGCCATGATGTTTACTCATAAATGAAACGGTTTAATTTTACAAAATTTCAAATAGGGAGATTCTTATATTAAGGTCCCTTTTGACAATTTATAATTATTTTAATTAATATTTAAATTAACCACCCCCTGTTTCTACGTTCACAATTTTATATTTAAACATTTTTATAACAATATTTCTGCAATTGCAATGTCTGAGCAGACCTGCAGAACATTGTTTTGCTAGACAAATGCAAGACGCAGTCGTGTCAATAAAACAATGTTCTTCTTATCGTGACGATAACATCCCTGCGTGTATTACCTGTTCACGGCTACAGTTAAAAGGCAAACAATACAAGACAAACAGGCTGAAGCATTTCGAGCACGCGCACCGCAGTCTGTCAAGCAGCACAAAGACAATGCGAGCGGTGCGCGAGCTCTGAGATGCATCGCTATGTCGCGATCAAAACAAAAACAATGCCTGCACTGCGACAGCGACGAACGCTTCCAGACTGCAAGTTCGTGACATTTACCTCCAGGAGTCGTGCTAAAAAGGGTCCCTCCGGGAGTTGTAGAGTAATCATGAGGCATATGGGCCGCATCGTTGATTGTGACTCTTCTGGTGGTCGGAATTGCCTGACTGGTGGTCTTCTGACTGCTCATGGACATTTTCAACACTATTGCAACCACAAACTCAGTCAGCTGCCTTTATCAAATAGTGTCTTTGCACCTTGAAGTAAAATAATAAAACAAGTTAGAACAAATTTTACTGGGGAAAAAATATGTTAACAGCACTTCAACATCAAGTTAACGTTACTTTCTCTAAATATTTACCTTGTCCGTTTGTGGCAAACTTGACTACATACAAAAATAAATACTACTATATATTTGAGCCTGTATTACACTTCATTCACACACTCACACTTGCAAACTAGCTAAATGCTAGGCTTCTCCGCGACCACGTTTTCTCTCTCACTCCCTCATGCACACAACACCACGCACTCAACAAAACATGAGCAGGAAAGGGCTATTTGAAACGGAGAATTGATGCAACGGCGCCCCCACTGGTATGCGTTAGTACTACAAGAGAGCGATGGGAAATGTAGTTTTTCCAATGTTTACAGGAGCTTTTTTTCGTTTCAAAAAACTACTTATCATTCGTTGTTGTTTTTAAAATTGCAACATTTCCACTGAAATTAATCAGAGATGATCACTATCATATATTTTCTATAGAATGCGATTGATTGTCTAGAACTTATTTGATTGATTTTATCTTTATCAAATTAGGCTATTCTAGTTAAAGTCATACTCACCCTCGTGTTGTTTCAAACCTTCTGCTGAACACAAAAGAAGATATTTTAAAGAATGTTGTTGGTAACCAGACAGTTGACGGCATCCATTGTTTTGTTTTCCTACTATGGAATTCAAAGAAATTCATACAGGTTTAGAACAACACGAAGGTGGGTAATGTTGACAAATTTTTCATTTCGGGGTGATCTATCCCTTTAAATTCATGTACATCAAATTTAAGGCCATAAAGGTTTTAATTATCTTAAATGGTATAAGAAAAGTCTCAATTATCATTTCAAGAGGTCTTAAATTTGGGGACAGAAAACAGGAATCGTGATAATATGGCTTAAGCGATGATTAAACATCAAACGGCAATGATTTAACCGTTGTTTCAAAGTAAAAGCACGACGTGTTCGTTCCACAGGCTCACGGTTTCAGAGCAATTCACAATGAATATCGCACATTTACTGTATGCCAAAGCGATTGCTTTGATCTAGCTACTGTTGATTAATTTTGTCAATGAGTACTTAAAATGTGTTAAAGGCTGAAATGAGGTTTAGTAGTATAAAACATTTTGTTTTTGTCATATATTATTTGAACTGTAAAGTTGTTTAGGCTAAATATTAGTTTCTGTAATTTTATGGTTTGGATGTAGACATTGTCCTACCTCGTTCATATGGTAGGCTATTGTATTTGTGCAGGTCTTAAATTTGATTTTATAAACCCTGCAGATACCCTGAGCTACTGCATTTATGTTCAATAGCCCACATGTGTTATGCAAAATATGACTATTTTTGCAATAAGATTTTCTGTGTGAACTGTGGTAATTCAAGAGATGGAGCTGAAAATAAGTTTGAACCCATCCTTTAAATATTCTATATATTCATCATTTGTTAAAACTATTTATAAATAAATATCAATATTTGGCACATTCTCTTACACATGCACACAGTGTCACATAGGTCACATCTTTCTTTATTAACTTATGTAAATGATCTGAGCTGGTGTGCAGGATAAATGGTCTATACATTTCTTCATATTAGAATGATTCTGAATAAAAGGCTTGTATACATATTCAATGTTCGTATTTCCTCTCTCCGTTACAATAATAATAAAAAAGGAAATGAAAACATGTTTAAATAGCAACAAAGCCTCTACATTCCCCATGACATGGGCATGTTCATATTACTGGATTCTAACTAATTTACTTAAAGTACAGCCATAACAACTCTAATAAGGGTGCATAGCATTCTAATTAAATATAGTTTGTCATATATTTATACATATATTCTTTATTAAAAACATCTTTTTCTGTGCATGTGCGCAGTTGCATTCCTTAGTACAGAGTAATATGATATTGCGTTTATAATGTCATTAATCCATTCTAAAGGAGTATAGGTGAAGTCTAGATTTTTGCAACAGTTAAACATTGTACATAAACTCTTTTTTTAATACATAATGATTGCAATGTCAAATCGTTAAATGAATGAAACAGGAATTTTGTCTCGATCAACAATTACAGCAGCGATAAGATATTGAACATGAACATGTCCTTCATCACTTCCATTACGCATTTCCCAACACCCATGATAATCCTTATACCTCTTTTTAGTGGACATAGGATTTACTGTTAAGTATGTATTAACTAGAATCATGGAAGAGAAATCATCTGTTAACACAAACCTGAGTGAACTGTAGAAAACAATATACAGTGAGGCAGAACTCATAAGTGTTTTAATGCGTTGGTGAGAAGGGAAGTGTGCAGTCTCACAAAGCACACTCATTGACTAAACCAAAACACTAGGATCTGATTAAACACTTTTCTTAAATATGAAAGTACAATCATTGTCATTCGTCCAATTGTCCATGCATTCCATAAATATTTGTTTGTAGTTTGGAGGATAAGTTCATTCATTCATTCACTCACACTCACTCATCGACATCCATCGAATTAAACTACATGAGTCAGTTTATCACGGTGTGCTCGTGACTATGTAAGCTACTGTGCTGTGATTAAATGCTGAGCACCATACCTGATTTCATTATGCTTGCCAGCCGTTCAAAAAAAACCCATTAATGTAAACAGCTACCGTTCAGTGAACTCGAGTTGGCATGTAGATCACGTAATTGCATACGGTGTGAGATACTCATGCATGCTGTTATATCTCTTGAATCGTATACGTCTTACAAATGCTACTAAAATGTCGGGTTAATAGAGTATACACTGAACACACAGGCGCTCGTAGACCGAAAAACACACGCACGCACACCGACAACAACGCAGTATTCCAACTGTTGCAGCACGTTTGATATTATTGCTTTGGTAGACTATACTTCAAGAGTTTTTGTGTATGTTTGGGCTCTTTCATAGTAAAATAAAAAAGAATAACGGTGAAAATGCACATGCGAATGACGTTAATAGGGAACCGGTTACATGAGGTTGCAGTTTAAGCTTCTCATTGTTACCATAAAACCTTGTTGGTATGTGTTGTGAGACATCAGAAGCCAAAAAGTGAGACAGACAGTTGTGAGTTCACAGTTCAGGGGTCAATTTTAAGGTGGACTTTCACAGTGCTGTCTGTATATTTATCGGTCTATTTTTAACTGTACATCTAAATGAAAAAAAAAAAAATACAAACAAAAAGAATAAATCAAAGAGCATCATCAAAGTTTAAAACGTTTCCTTGTCACATAACTCAATCTGAAATCCCAAACATTACAAAGGCAGTCACTCAGAGATAGTCTCCAAGCCCCACACGTCACAGCTACAATCGTTTTTTTTGTGTGTTTTTTTCTTCACCAGCACATCTTGATTAATAATATAAAATCAATAAAAATGTCCGGGCCGAGTGCAGGCCCAAGAGAACAGCATGAAAAGCGGTGTTAGCCTGCATGCAATGCTACATTAGTCTCTGGAAATGGTCTGACATGACGGTTTTATTTGAGCAGCTGAGCTATATATGAGGGTGAATGGATGGTCGGTAGGTCGGAGGTTAAGGTTGTGAACTGTCAGACAGAGAAACACGTGCCCTTACATAGGTTGCCATTTGGGTGTTGTACGTACGAAGCTACGCAACCTCCAACAAACCAATCGGTTCGGATTTGAAAGGAGGGGGTCTTTGAATTCAAAACAAAGAGATATAAAAGTAAAAGGTGGCTGACAGTTCAAAGGAACACGGATACGGAAATAAACACACGCGGACGCTCACGAGCAGGAGAGCACAGTGGCTTGTTGTCATTCCCATGGCAAACACCAAATGAGCTCTGACCGATCTGGAAAAAAAAGCTCAGTACCAAGCCAGAAGCGAGTACACATGCGTTAGATACCGACACACACACGCACACACACCGACGCACATTCACATAGCATTAGAGTGCATATATCACATTGAAGAACAGGATAAAGGGCCAGTGGGAAATGACGTGACGGGCTTAGCATCCACTATGCTGCTGTGTAATGACAATCTGTTTGACAAAATAAAGAACTGTTGCTTTTTTCAAGAGTCTCTCATTTTCAAGATCAAAGGTCCAAAGTTTTCCCCCTTCTCACTGCCAGTCCTGGAACGGCCCTTTACCTTGTACCCCTTCAGTTTTTTAGATAATGACAGCTCATAGGTCATGCACCAGCAGTCAGTCATGCGTTTACAGTTGACAGGAAGCACTTTTTGTTGCTTTTTTTGGTGGTTTTCTTCATGTTTTTGTATAAAAAGTTCATGCCCTATGCTAGTTGTATGTTTTTATCTTCTTCTGTTAAAAATGTTACAAAACTACAGGTAGAGAACGCCTTGTCCTTGTTTTCCAGTGACACTCCGTGGTTGCTTGACTGTAGGACTTGGGTGCGATGTGTTGTTCTTTCGCTGCGTTTTTTTTTTTTTTTTTTTTTTCATCGCTCCATGTATCGTTCTGTCTCCCAGTCGTGCGTAGGTGAAGGATGGTTTGGCAGTGGATGTTTGACCCTGGAAGAGCAATCCTTCATGAACAAATAGCTCCTTCAAAGAGACATTGTCTGAAGCAAAGTCACTCTAGCTAAAACATAAAACTGATGGCTGTATCGTTCAAGTTTAGCAAAGCTAGCTCGCCCCATGGGTTTTAAGTTGTTCCTTATGTAATGCACCAATCATTTTTCCTGTCCCGTACCTTCAGGACAGTTTGTGTTTATTTCAGTGCTTTAATCTCCGCAGACTGGAGCGCTTCACAGTCTGGACATCCCTCTTCACATCCACACCCAACTGGAGAAAAGGAGGAAGAAAAGAGAGGAAAAAGATGACCAAATCGGGTTTGAACAAATTTCATGAGCTGACATATCCTCACAAATAAACAGTTTCTTGTTCTCCCTGGCATGTCTAATGAGGACTAATGCATCTTTGAGCCTAGTAAAATACTTATGTTCTGTTAAAATTAGATAATCTCTAAGACTTTTACTTGAGTCGTATAGGAATTGGTGACTTGTATAAGGTGTCTCTACTTTTACTCAAGTATGGTTTTCTGGTACTCTTTACACCTTTGTAAAATATTTGTAGACAATAAAATCTTAATAAAGGCTAAACATACACCTACTGGCGTAACAATGTATCCTACACAAGGGGCAACTGAACAAAACATTGAACGAATCTGAGAAAATCTTTTTGGTGAATGGGTTCAAAAGAAGACACCACCACTACAGGACAGCCAATAGCCAATAAAAATATAGACATACTGCAAGTAAGTATGTAACTGTCTCGTAAAATAACCTTAAGTACATTGTGTGGTATCAAAATGTACCACAATTTTTGTAAATAAATATATTCTTCATCATAAGTGTAAGTAGTGTAAGTGAAAGTAGACATTTATAATGTTATAAAAAAATTATATTTATCAAAGAATCCTGATAAAATGTACCAGTTAAAATATTAAGCAGCACGACATTAATGTTTTCCACATTGATACTAACAAGAATTCTGATTTCTTGAGCAGCAAATCAGCATATTAGAATGATTTCTGACGGATCATGTGACACTGAAGACTGAAGTAATGATGCTGAAAATTGAGCTTTGCCATCACAGAAATAAATTACATTTTAAAATAAATCCAAATTCTATTCGTATACCAGTTATTTTAAATTGTAATATTATTCCACAATAGTACTGATTGTACTGTGTTTTTGATCAAATAAATGCAGCCTAATTTAAACAAAAATTACAAAATATATTAGTCCCAAACTTTTGAAAGGTAGTTTATATAGAATAAGTGTAGTTTAACAATAACAAATAGACAAAAAAGGAACAAGTTAAACAATTATTAAAATAATATTTATGAAATATTAGAAAACTACATTACCCGTCAACATTGATGAGGATAATCTCAAAAAGGTGAAATATAATCAGCCAGATCAATCAATATATTGATTCATGAAAGAAAACTGAGGACCCACCTTGGTCACGACATTCCCGTGCTCATCAGTGAACTGCTCTTCATGTAGATGATCACTGGTGAGGTCTATCGGGTCATCCTTCTGCAAGGAGGAAAAAATAGTTCAAATATCATTATTGACTAATTGAAGTCAAGACTGTGTCCAACAACATGCTCTTTGCTCAGACTGGACAGGACACACCTGTGCCTTCCGCCTGTCCTGGTCCCATGCCCGTAAATCCCCCTCCTGATGGGAGAATCCTAGCCCTTTATCAAAGGGCTGAGTGCCCAGCAGACGCCCCCGCAGGACCTCCGAATGGCCTGTATCACATACCGGTGTAAGCAGGGCCTCCTGTGCTACACGGGACTGATTGTGGTCCTGGGACGATGACATCATGGCCTCCATGGTCGGCCTGGCTTTGGGTTGAGACCAGCTTTGGAGGGGGTCTTTCTCCTGTGAGTAAGGCTGGAAGGCGCCGCCCCCGAGCCTGCGGCGGAGGGATGGATAAAGATGGAGTAAATGCTATCTGTCTAAAGGGCCATTCACACCAAGAACTATAGTGATATCTATATCATTTCGTGGCATGTTTGCTTTCAACAATACTTTTGTAAGGGCAAGAAGACTTGTATTATTCCTTAATCACCAGAAAAACTGCCAGAAAGACATGGTTCTCTATCTTTTTCTGAGGCAAGTAAGAACTATTTGTTCAATTCTCAGACGATTTTCACACGTATGACATTATTTAATGTTTAACCGTGATTTCAAGGTTAAAATTATGGCCAGTGATAGAAGAAAATGCAAAAATACAACATCTGTGGGTGTTTTACCACATCCAAACAGCAACAGAAATTTTTGCGAAAAAAAAGTTGTTTTTCTGGAAAAAATACAGATTTTGTGAAAGAAATTATGTTTATGCAAAATTCCTTGACATTGATTGGAGTATTTACTAACATATTTGTCCACTCCTTTAAAGATTGTTAAATTAGTTAAATGAAACATTTTGAATACTTCGTTTTGTCATTTAAACAGAAACTTTTCATGGCTTTTAAAAAAATCTTCATTCTTATTTTGTGAAAAAAACTAAGTGATTGAACGTTTTTATTTATATTTTCTAACATCATCGAATTAGGTACTATTAGGCCTTTAGAAATCATCATATTTTTCCCCCTCCAAGATCCATGGCTGATATGGTGAAATTCTATGAGAATAAGGAAGTCCACATCACAACTATAACGATAATGACACAGAGGAACGATATAGTTGGAATCACTTTCAGAACGATTTTCTTTCCTGCAGATTAAAGATAAAAACATTGACAGCCAATCAGAATCCACCCGAGTTTAAAGAGTTGGAGCATTTAAAGCGTTGTTGTGTGTTTTTGTGGATGCCAACACAGTTAGCGTTCTTGGTGTGAACAGACCGTAATGCTTGTGGAGTAACATGGGATACTAAAGTGATCCATACCTGTCCCCGTTGTGTTCTAGCGCTCGGGTCAGTCCAGTTCTCTCGCATAACTGAGCGTAGAGCTGTTGCCCTGTAAGAACAGAAAACTTTTCCTCTGAACTTGCCCCTTTTCCACCCTTTCCTCCTCCTCTAGTTACACCCATCACACTGCCGCCCGCCGCCGCCGCGCCAACTCTGTCCTCTTGCCCTCCGACCTCTGACCTCCAGCCTGCCCGTTGTAGTTTGCCTTTGGGACGGCACCACTAGCCCATGCCTTTTCCGCACTTGCGGACACTGGCTCGTGGTGTATGTCGTCTTCCTCAAGCTCCTCTTCCTCCTCCTCCTCTTCAAGCTCCATGATGGAGCCGCTGGCCCCGCTGGCTCCGCTGCTGGGCCTCCCCAAACTACTGCAGGGCAGGCTCAACGTGTTGGCCTCGGAGTCGTCTGCGCGGCTGCTGCCGTCCAGGGATGAGTCCTCCACGGTCACCAGGGATGGACTGACCCCCGCCGGCCACACCTGTACATCCGACATCTCCATCATGGTGTCCTCCTCAGTGGTGGCGATGGGCGCGCACTCCAGGCTTGACACCTCCTGCCAGTAGGGCTCCGTGCCGAGCGGGGAGGGAAGGCTGTACTGCATAGAAGCGGGGGAGAGCAGCTCCTCCTGCACCAGCCCGTAACCTGAGGGATGGCCAGACAAGAAAGGCAACGCTAACACCACACAGACACAGTGGGGGTACGTGGGAGTCCTGACCCTCTCAGAAAGGTCATGCAGAACACAGTGCTCGGAGTGCACTCAAAGTCTGTAATCATATGTGAACGGATGTGCTTAAATGCAGGAGTCGTGATTTTAGCATTAGCATTATAACAAGGCCACAGAATGGTCATTCTGCAGGTCATTCTTGTTCACTCACAACAAGCAATCCACTTTCAAAGTAACCTTTAAAAGAACATTCTGGGGTTTTCAACCTGGGGGCGTTTGAAAAATGACACTTTAAATAAAGACTTTAGCATGGTGCATCCTCGCTCAAACAATGTGCTGTTTCCGTGATTGACCAATACAGGTGAAAATGATGCACACAATTGGGTGTATGTTGCCGTAACATTCTAACTTCACATTGTTTCACACTACTCTAGAGCAGGGTTTAATAACCACAGTTAAAAAGCAGTGCTAACCCCAGGGTTAAAAGCAGGGTCCAGAATGCTAGAATTAACTGGGTCCAGAATATGCAACCATATCACTCCAGTTTTGGAATCCTTGCATTGGCTCCCAGTTAGGTTCCGAGTCGATTTTAAGATTCTGATGCTTACATATAAGTCTTTGCACGGTCTGGCTCCAAATTATATATCTGAACTGTTACACCCCTACACTCCGAATCACAGATTGGGCTCCTCACATTCGAGCAGCTGGTGGTTCCTAAAACTCGCTTAAAGTCTATGGGTGACAGGGCTTTTTCCTACTATGCACCTGTCCTTTGGAATTCTCCTTTGAAAAAAAAAAAAGACATACTTTTTTAAATTTGCATTTACCTGTGGATGTGTTTGCTTTTAACAATTGTCTATTGTGTGTACAGCGCTTTGAGAAGATGCTTTTAAAGGCGCTTTATAAAATAAAGGTTATTATTATTATTAGAAAGACAGGGTCTGGGTCTTGGTTCAAGCCATCAGTTATTGACTGGATGGAGCTTGCGGTCGATTGTAAGAAAGGGGTGGAGCTTATGCTGATGAAATGATTGGAGAAGATTGAGTTATGACATGTTAATTAAACATTACAAGGTTCGAGTTCGAGTCCAGACTCAAGGTTCTTTCCTGGTCCAATTCCTCTCTCTCCTCTCCCATGATTTCCTGTCTTTCCTCCTAATGTCTAAACTTATCTAAATAAAGGCAAAGAGCCCCCCAAAAAATAACTCAAAATTAGATTAATAACATGAACTTACTAAATTGGGTGAATTTTGATTTCATGACAACTTCAATGTATTATTCATACGCTACAGCAATAAAACTTATTTAAAAATTTAATTTAAAGTAAACTGAAATGTTCCCAAAACATTTGCAAACAATGAGGTTCATTTAAAATATATCAATATGTTGAAAACCCAGAATATTCCTTTAATATACCTTCCCCCTTACCACATACACACTAATATGCTCGGATTCAGGATTGACTCATGTCTGATCTTTCTTTCTTAAATATGTATGAAAGTTGTGTACATGACCAGCTTAATGAGTATGCAGCAATGGCTTGTCTCTTGTATGTATGGTCAGAATGTAGGATATACATTCCTGGAAGTGTTCAAATGAACATGGAATCGCAATATATATAACTGATTTGTATTTGCATGATGTGCGCAATAGTATGCATGATTAATAAGAACACACAAGAGTACTAAAGAGGCATTCTGCAGGTTTTATAAAGGTACATTTAAGACCTTTTAAGACCAATAAGGAAAGTCAATATATTCTCTAAATGTAAAAGTCTAGAAAGCACACAATGATTAGTATTCGCAACACTTCAAAGTTTGAAAATACAATTTCCAACAGATCTCCACTTCTTTATACAAAAAAAAAAGCTTAACGTTTGAATAGCTCTGCTCCCTAACACTAGATTATGGATAACTTTTACTGTACCTTCCGATCACACTGCAAAAAAAGTGATGGTCTTTTCAGTAGTTTTGTTTTGTTTTCCAGTGCAAATGTTTAAAAGATTATGATACATTTACTTGAGAAGCAAAATGACATAAGATATCTTGTGAAAATGATATTATGATTAAAACAAGAACACATATCTGTCAATGGGTTCAGAGAAAATCAACTTAATTCAAATGAAAAAGAAATTTTATACCCATTGACAGATACTTGTTCTTGATCAATTTCTCTGGTTTAAGCAAATTTATAAATGACATATGACTGTGTACTTCAATTATTTTTTTAGCTTCACAATGTAAGCATATAAACAAAGTATGCAGATACATAAAATATATTTGATGATATGACGTGATAGATAACTGATTCCTCATCAATTGTTTTCTTGAAGCATTAAGCTATCATTAATTGTATTAATTTATCAAACCACTGGCATCATATGAGCAAATGTTGTAGCTGTATGTAGGTGAATGGATGGTTTCATGATTGGATGGATGACGTTCCACTGTTGTAAGGAAATAATAATGAAAAGAAGAAATATTGAAGAAGAGAATGAGGATGATTTATAGTGATGACTTAGTGGAGACCTTCACTGTGCCCCCAGTAATGAGAAAACACACACGTGAGTCAGACACACACAGTGCACACCGAGAGACACAATTCATCTACTGTCACTCAATTACAAAAAAACAACACAACATGTGGCAAATGTGTAAAAGCTTCCTTGATCGTACAAAAGCCACATACAAAGACATACACCTAAACACACACACACACAGGTACGCGTGCAAATAAATGTAAACACACTCAAACACACATCACATTACAGCACAACACAAAATCATGGCTCTGAAACATCTTGATTTCACACACAACATCATTCTGAGTGATCTGATTATGGCCTGTCAGAGAGGTTAGATATTTACACACACACACACACACACACACACACACACACACACACACACACACACACACACACACACACACACACACACACACACACACACACGCACGCACGCACGCACGCACGCACGCACGCACGCACGCACGCACGCACACACACACGCACGCACGCACACAAAATTAGGACTGCATTCACATCTTTATATTTTAATAATATTGTGCATATTTTGCAAATGTTGCTTCTATTGTTTAATTGTTCTATGCAACCATTTTAGCCAGATCTCTCTTAGATTTTAATCTTAAGGGATTAACCAGGTAAAAAAAAGGTTATACAAGTGAAATGTTAAACGTGATCGATTCAGTTTTTAGCCACTAAGGGGCCCTAATGGCTACACAATTTCCTTTTTTTGTGAGTACAGTCCATGACATCAGCAAAATCACAGAGCCCTGCAGTTGAAAATGGTGTCACACAATCATTGCGTGACACACACACACAAACACGCTGGAAAGACACCAACAACAGCAATATATCAGTTACACATAACATTCCAAAAATGCTTCTGCAACATGATATGGTCACAGATCCATTTTCCAGAGCATTATGTAAACTGTTGACAACAGAACGGCAGGGCCTAAAACCACAACATCAATATATTCACCAAAGATGAGAAGAAGAGTTACTGAGATTCAGGAGTTCAAGCGCCACTCGGTGAAAATATAAACAGGAAGAAATCCATACGTTGAAGTCATGCCATGCATACAACAAGTTTGTTATAGAGCAACACAAACGAATGCCTCGTTTTACTTGAAGGCACCACCAATACCTTTTTCCCCAGAAAAGACAAAAAATAGCACGTCAAGCAGCATGCGCATGCATACAGACACATCACAGGTCCCACACAAATAGGAATTAGATAACGAAACAAAACAAAAACTAGAATGACAGGAAAAGAGGAGGCCCAGAGGAGGTCATTATGAGGTCGGAGGTCGAAGAGGAGAGCTGTGAGGAGGAAGAGTAGGGCGGCTGGGCTGCAGATGACATGTTTGGAGAAAGAGAGGAGGAGGCAAAGAGAGAAGGAGAGGTGCAGGCACAAGTATGGAGGCCTGTTGTCTTCTCTGTAAGTAATCATCATACGAGCCTACATACTCCTATCTGTGCCTCACTGGCATATTTCAAAAAACACACTCCAAAACACATTCGATTTGTTTTCTGGAGCATAACTGCTACAATATCACTCTCGCTATTTACTTACACAACTGCTCCGTCCTATGTCCTATTTGCATGCTTTAAATATAAATATATGGGCCTGGTTTCACAGACAGGGCTTAGATTAAGCCAGGACTAGGCCTTAGTTCAATTAGGATTTAAGTAGCTTTTACAAACATGCCTTAAAAAAAAACACTTCTGGTGTGCATCTTGAGACAAAATAGTGGCTCATATTGTAAGATATATCAGTGCAAGTTGCTTTCAGTTAAAACAGCTCAAACATGCATTTTAGCCTAGGACTAGGTTTAAGTCTCGTCTGTGAAACCAGCGGATGATTTGTTTTCGCAATGTCATTTTTGCCCAATGTCATTTTTCTATATAACATTTTATTGAAATTTCCAATTGCATTTCACCATAATTTTACTATTATGCTATGCGTATTGCAATTGCACAGGACCTTTTTGGAAGTTTAAACGAGAAAATATTATGATAATGGGAACCTTTTTAATAAAGGATATAAACTGTATAACATTTCACACACACACACACACACACACACACACACACACACACACACACACACACACACACACACACACACACACACACACACACACACACAACACACACACACACACACACACACACACACACACACACACACACACACACACACACACACACACACACACACACACACACACACACACAATCCCACTCCAATGTTCCCATTATCATAATTACATTAACTTATATATATTTCCATGAAAATTTGTATTTGCATTTGTTATATGTACCTGTTGCACTGAAGCAAATCTCATATTTGTCAAGTAATGCCATCACGTGATAACAGTTTTTACCTACTGAGAGATTTGTTTAGTAATAATGAATGGAAAAGGCTGAAAATGGTGGCATTGCCATGGCATGCCTGATTAATCAGTGGAGAAAAAAAATAGATAAATCGAAAAATTAAATCATCAAATCCTGTCTCATACCCAAATTTCATGCTCTAGATTTTGGGAGACTAGAGCTAGTATGCAATTAATGGCCAAACCATGCAGCTTCAAACATCTAAGCCTTGGTTTACATGGAGTCTAATGTCAGTTCATTGATAAATGCACAGAGGATTAGAGGATCAGTGCAAAGCTGCAGTCTGTTCTTACCATTGATGACACTGGGTGAAAGCAGAGTGGAGTCCCGATCATCCAGCCTACATGCTCCTTCCTCCACCGCCTCGGGAAGACCCTGTGGAGCCTGAGCCTCCAGAGACTTCACAATATCTGCCCGGTCAATGTTCTTCAACGCTCCATAAAGGTTCTCCACTGAAGATATGGTGATGGAGGAAGTGTTATAGTAGCATGCAGAGACAAGGAAACTGTCATAAAGAGTCGAATTAGTTTCTTTAAATGAGATAATTCTGTGTATGTTATAGTTTTGTGCTTGTAATTTCAGTTTAGCTTTAGTTTATTTCAGCAGTAATTTTCATACTTGCAGTTCAATTTCTGGCTATGACAACTTTTTATGGCAATAGTTTTGCTTAGTTTATAATAATAATACTGATGTATCCACCTTATTTTTTTAACACAAGAGCAAAAGCGGATGCGGCAATGTGTAAAAGCAAGGCTTCTAGTCTCATCCGCTTTGTTATTTTAACTGGACAAAATCAGTCCATTATGACACGCTGGTAAGTAGCGCAAATAGTTTTACTTTGTTATTAATCTGGTTACTTCCCTATAGCGGCTAATGAGTTGGAAGTCTCGCACGTTCACACAAAGTAGCTTACTGACATTTTGCAAAATAACCCTAGTGAAAAAAACCTATACCAAAATGTTATTAAAATACATTTATTTCATACTAAGTACACTACAAGTCCATTAACATATTTACTGACAAATCGCTTGTGACTGATATAAATATAATAATTAAACTTTATTTGGAGTACCTCTTTAATGTACAATGCACATTAAGCCTAAAATGTGTTCACTATTAGTATCACTATTAGTACGGATAGTATGCTCTCTGTATAATATCATTCTTTAAATTAAATAAATCACATTATTTGTTCCAATTTAGCAGACTTTAAGCATACCAATTCAGTATACTAAAAGTACAGTTGCAGGATATTTGTTATGTATTTCAATGACATTTTAGTATATTTATTTTTCACTAGGGAAGGTGGATAAAGACACAAAGTGGTAGATTGTTTAATTACAGATCCTCACTCTTGGCTTTCTTGCCCTCTCGGCTAACCCACAGGTTGAGCAGAGCCAGACTCTGGTCCAGGAGAGAGTTGGGATTCTCCACTCTCATCCGGTTAATTTCATCCACACTGAACTGCAGTTCCCTCCCAAGTTCTACAACGAAAACAGACGGAAGCAATTATAGAATGTGAGTTGAGGGGAAAAAGACTGAGAGGTAATGAAAAGAGATACGAGAGGCAAAGCTCTTACCGGTCCAGCTCAGTCCTAGCTGTTCTGCTATTACTGTGATCTTTAGCTCGGTTCTCTCCATGACATTTACAGTGGCTGAATCAAAGACAAAATATACCACAGTTTTCACAGACGGTCCAATGATGAAACACTTTAATAACATACCCAGCTTACAACTTTATGCTAGTGGATAATATATATTACTGTGGCTTTTCCTGAGAAACCCAGAAGACTTAATATAATAAACACTCTAGAACACAGTAACAATATAACCATATCCTTGGGTTGGTTGATATATGGTCTTATCGGTCATAAATAAATAAATAAATAAATAAATAAATAAATAAATAAATATATATATATATATATATGAATAATGAACATGTTCAGTAAAGATCTTGTCAATAAACACATGAAAAACAGGAATGTAATGAAAACGTCCTCTTCTTGAAAGGCATCCATTATTTTATTGAGAACTATATATGAAATCAATGTAATGACATTAAACCCCCTATACTGTATGGTAAAACATCCTGTAAAAATGACCAGATCCAGTAAAATGACTAAGATTAGTTATAACTGATGACTGAGACTATAACGTTGATTGATACTTACCAAGAACTGGTCAAAATCTGCACACTACATACATTAGTTCGCTTCATCCGCTTCGAGAACAATGAAGATGTGATGCGTTTTCGGACGGCAAAGCCACCTTGAACCTCCCGAACCCCCTCTATAATCACTCCTCCACCTTCTACACGTCTAAACAGGCAACTTTTAGCAGTCCTTTCCCTTTAAAGCTCATTCTCAAAGCTAGAGTTTGCCATGCTAAGAGTATTTACTCTGGAATCAAACCAGCACCATGCATTTCATTACTGCTCATTCGCCCAGTAAATGTAAGGGCCACCCGTTTCTCTGAATTGTTTGTGTTAGATGTTGCCCCTGTGAGTGCAAACCAGCATCACCCTCATAAAAGAGGGCAGTGCTCAGCATCCAATGCCCAGTCACAGCCATGCATGAGAGATTGGGCAGGTATAGAAGCAAGGATATGGGTACAGCATTCAGAAGACCCCCTCCTCCACAGCTAAGGGGACGTTATGTCTTACCCAGGCCGGACTCGTTCAGGGCACTGTACCTCTCCCTCAGGGCGAGAGGGGTCAACGTTCTCCGCCGCTCATCGCTACCCACCACCTAAGAGAAAAAATTTAGCATGTACAGTGCTACAGCAGTTTTGTCTTTCATACAGTATTTCTTTGGAGCAAGTAGCTCTATACACATCAAGGCAAAGTGCTCATGTATAAAAATAGCTTGAATGTGTTGTAATACACAGGAAGAGAATCTGAAAACAATATTACATCTGAAACACCAACTGTACCAACTTAATTTTTTGTCTCAGTATTTTTTCCTGCATTTTTTCAGAACTATAGTGTAGTCACAGACATTGAGGACAGAGGGAATGAGAATAAGTCAAGCTCAAACCTCCATCACCTATATTAGCCCCAAAGCTTAAAGTATTAGGAGCAAATGCGCTGACTGCTGTGGCATGGCCACAACTTCTTATTCAATTTTAATCCATTTTAATAGATTTTAATCAGTTTAACTGGAATGACAACTATTTATGTAGCCTGAACAATACATGTACCTTTAAGAAATATCTTGAGATATCTCTAGATATATCCTAAATGTCATGTTCACAAAAAAAGAACGACAATTTCTTAGTTAGAGTTAGAGTAATCTAGACAACTCATTTGACAACCAAACATTTGCAAATAAATAAATACATTTCTTAATAAAAAAAACATGTTATCTATAAATAATATATATATTTAAAATAATAAGTATTTATTTATATGTTTTACATATGATTTATTTAGGTAGTTAATTAGTTATTATTTTGAAGTACAATATTTATTTTAATCTTGTTTTAATGTTGGATGTGATTCCAGCAGATAGTCCTTGAACCATCGACTGCTATTTACCAAGAAAATACATTAAAATTCACATTGAATAGTGATATATCAGCAATCACAGACATTCAAAAGCACATGGAATTGGATTTCTCAGAGGCCGGCCAAGTTAGTACAAAAATCAGTAGGTAATTTGCTTATTTTAATTTATTTATTTTACTGAGGTTGAGTGACAAAACACAGCTGTGATCAATTTGTTTCTGTGAAACAAAAACTTCACGTCAGAATAGAGTTCATGAGATCGTGTGCAGGTGTAAGTGATTACAGAGGTAATGAACAGCGACAGCACCTTGACACAGGGAGGCATGGTGATGTTGAGGTTGCACAGCACGTGTTGCGTGTCCTCGTACTTGGTGGACTTGCGCAGGAAGGACAGGAACCGGTGGCTTCCTTATTGCCGTCTCTCACCTGATGAGCCAGGGGAAATGGAGAGGGAGGGAGAAACAGATGGAGAGAGGAGAACAGGATGAAAGAGAGGAGGGGAAATGAAGCGAGGGTCAAATAAGAACAAAAGAGAGGGGGGAAGATGAATAAAGGGAGAGAAAGAGAAAGAGAGAGGTAGAGAAAGAGAAAGAGAGAGATTAAAAGGTGTTAGACAGAGCAGCTGCCCGGCTGAGACTCATACAGGTTGACGGGAGGTGGGGAAGGGGATGGAAGCAGTCCATAGGCAGGCGAGAGACAGAGAGATTTACCTTTACTTTTACCTGGCCGTCTGTGAGATCAGACAGTAAGTGAGTGACCGTGAGAGAGAGAGAGAGAGACAGTGAGACAGACATACAGACAGGCAGGCAGGCAGGCTAGAAGGTGAAAGAGTTAAGGGCATGCTCACGTGACTAATACAACAGTTACGAGGTGAACCACTACGCCACAGAGCCAAAAATACAACACAGAGCAGCTCGTCTGTGGCTGACCAATCACAGAAAGAGATGCAGAGTGTAAGCCACAATGACAGACACCAAAATGAAGGGAGGGAGACAAGTGAGAGAGAAAAGACAGCACTGGGAAAAACAGAGACACTGAAGACAAGGGCTGCACGATTTGGACCAAAAATATTGACAAATATTGCGACTGTGATTCCAGCTGCAATATGATAAAGATGTGACATCTCATATTGCTTACTTAAAGAACCAAAGAGCATAACATTACATGGAAACGGCAGCTCTCAAAAACTAGGCAAACAATGCCTTTTGGTTCAAAATCCAGTCGTTTTCAACGCTCTACTGCCAGTAAAAAAAAAAGTGTTACTATTTAAGGGTGTTCCAAAAGTGATACAAAACTGAACTGAGTAAAAAAAGTACCCAGTTCTGTTTGGATTCACACTGGAAGTGGACTTGAAAGAGGACACACATATCTTTATATCTTTTGTCTAGTCTTTTGACCACATAAAAAAAACCCCACTTTAACAGTATTATTCTAATAATAAAAATACTACTACTAATAATTCAATATTATAATACTAGCTATTAATTTTACATAGACTATTAATACAACAGAATTTGTATTGTAACAATTAAAATAATAATATATTATAAAATAGCATTAATCAGCATCTGTAATATTCCTGTTATAATTTCTAGCTTTGACCCAGTGGCACATTATTAGATTTTAATAACTTCTATAGTGACAAAATGTTTGAAATTGCATTATTTACGCTTACAATGGACACTATAAAGAAAGCGCAGTGCAAGTTTTAATTGAACGCTCTGGGTTCACACTAGGCCATTTTATTTTGAATACATGTGCAGCCCCACTGAAGACATTAGGGAGTACATAAAATTGACAAGATGATCAAACAATGCTAACACACACACACACACACACACACACAAGATGACACTCAATGACACAAATATGTGTAGGTTGACCGAAAAAATAATATTTTTAAAACAAGGGAAGTCTTCATGAACTTATCAGCCTATATTTTCTAAGGCACACTCACGGATAGACATAAATCGATAGGGAAAGACAGATGTACAGACCTTTACAGAGACAGGTAGCCGGTTGTCTCTGAAGGCCTGGAAACTGAAGCTACGAGGCTGCTGGGTTGCTTTCCTCACAGGCACCAGGTTTCCAGAACATTCTAAGTGCAGCGGCATCCCCTCCATCACCTGTGGGAGGAAAAGGAAGGAGAAACACAAGGAAAGCAGCGATTCAGAATGAGTCAGAGACTTAGCGTTAATGTAGCGAGTCGACGTCATTGTGTACAGTACATAGCTGCATCATAAACTTGCATTTTATTCCTTTGAAAATGCTGAAAAATTTGTTAAAAATGAGATCTAAACTGCATTGTAAGAACAGAATTCTAGAAATTAAAACTTTAAGAACAATTCAAATGAGGCAAGACACATCATGCATTGCAAAATGCACATCAAACACATTCAGAAAAGACACTAGTGTTTAGCACAAACAATGCTAAAAGAAAATCGATCCTATTTATTTTTCTGATTTTTTTTTTAGTGTACATCAGAAAAATATATATGACATATACATATGCTTTTATGTCAGCTAACCTCAATGTCCCTGCTGCGGGCCACCTCGGAGAAGTTCTCGTGCAACTCAAGGGTTTTGTCTATTTTGTCATCAGTCATGCAGTAACAGCGCAGGCGGCCCTCTCTGGCATCGTTCATCTTAGCAAATACAACAAATTTGGCCATGTATGGAACTGACATCAGCTCACGGTACAGCAGGTTGGCGAAGGTCACGGCCTCTGCCGTTCGTGGACAGTCCGACAGCCAGAACCTGCAGCGAAACAGAGGACAGACACACGTACAATAGAGGGGGAAAATGTAATGTATACACATGAAAATGTGTATAAATATAAATGTGCTGTAATGGCAGCTGCCAGGAACCTGATGGGGGAATTCACCAAGAATGAATTGTTTTCAGAGATGTTAATTGTGCAAGGAAAATAGTGCTGAGGCTTTTGAATAAAGCATAATTTATAATGAGCCTAATTTACAGTAAAATGAGGTATGTTAGCGATGAAAAGAATGGCAATGACTTTATATTATTTATGGTACAGTGCTATTTTAAAGGGTACCTATCATGGAATTTTGAAAATTACCTTTCATGTAGTGTGTAACATAGATCTAAGTGAACAAAAACATCCTGCAAAGTTTTAAATATGAAAGTTCACCGTATACAAAGTTACTGTCTCTCAAAAGTAAGAGTCGACTCTGAGTCGCTGATATGAATCGATAGACAAACGATGCATTTTCTCTAACTTTCGTACGTCACTTGTACAAGTTATTTGAATAAGACACGCCCACTCATTGCGCGCGCCGAGCAGACAGAGAAAACAGTGAAAACATCATGTCGACGAGACGCTGTTCTGAAGTGCGAATCAAAAGCAAACTTTTTTTTTCACTGCCCAGGGACAAGCATGTGAAGACTCAGTGGCTAGAGTTTATATTTACAACTATACCACACAAGAATAGCCACCTTGAGCTGTGTTCTCATTATTTTAATGACGATTGCTTCACAAACACAAATGCTTTCAAGTGTGAATTCGCGAGTCGGCTGATATAGGAAGGTTCAATACCAAGTTTATTTGGATCAGCTTCCTCCTCCGAATCACAACCTGTAAGTACTATTAATAATTGTTGCTTTTATGTGTGTGTGTGTGTGTGTGTGTGTGTGTGTGCGTGCGTGTGTGTGTGTGTGTGAGAGAGTGAGATACGCTCAGCAGCTTCTAGGTCTCCAATGTCATTTTTTTTGTTTTTTGAAATATGTGAAATTATGTGAAGTGTATTGCAGTACTGCAGTGCTTTATCAATATGTTTAAGCTTTGGGCTAACGCAAAATATAACTGACTGCGTCATCTGACCAATCACCGCCGATTAGCGTCACGCAAAGGAGGGGTTTGGACAAATGAGTCGTCAAACGAATCATTAGGGAGTCGGTGAGCAAATCAGGTAAAAATAAATGCATATTATAAGACAACAAAAGTGTTTTTTGTCATTGCATGCATGTAAAACTACTTGGTTACTCACGTAACCTCAGTTCCCTAGTTAGGGAACGAAGTATTGCGTAGCTATACGCAGTGGGAAAACTCCTTTTCCTCGGTTTTACTGAACCTTATGTAAAACGCATTTGCAGCTGCACAGCTGACGCCCTGAGCGTCTTGCTCGCTCATAGGCTGTGCTGCAGCAACTGCATATCCAATGGCGAGGACGACTCTGACGCGCGACCAATGGGGTCACTCCACGTCAGAGCCTGTCATAGGGGCGAGCCCTAGGCTATATAAGCCCCTGAACTCGCCAAAATAGCAGGTTTATACGACTGAAGCGACAAACCCCAGTTAAAAAAATGCGGCCGGCTACGCAATACTTTGTTCCCTAACTCAGGGAACTGAGGTTACGTGAGTAACCAAGTAGTTCAGGGAACTGAGGTTACGTGAGTAACCAAGTAGTTCCCTTTCGAACGGTCACTTCGTATTGCGTAGCTATACGCAGTGGGAACGCTATGCAAAACGCCGCACTGAATAACTGGCTGCCACTGCAACTCAGGAACCCCTGAGCAAACAGAACAAGCCATAAACCATTTATATGCATACACTAAACCCGACACCGTCGGGTTTAGGTGAATACATCAGTAATTCCTGACAGGGTCAAGAACATGAACATCACCAGCCTTAGCGGGTTTATAATATGAAAACTTTGTATCCGGCAAGAAGCGGGTTATATACATACATATAGAGAATGTGATTATGCACAGTAACAAGTCATGACAAGGCCAGACACTGTCAGGGCCATAATCATACCGAAAGCACCCCTGCCTGAAGGGAGGGTACTTCCAGATTATAGAATTTCATAAATGTGGACGGCGAGGCCCAGCCGGCCGCCTCACAGATATCATGAATGGGAAAACCCGATAACCACGCCCACGACGAGGCCATGCCTCTGGTCGAATGGGCTTTGACACCTAACGGGCAACTTTGGCCCGCTGCGGCGTAAGCCACAGAAATGGCCTCCACTATCCATCTAGACAGCCTCTGCTTAGTGACAGGGTCCCCTTTGGACCGACCACCAAAGCAGACAAAAAGCTGTTCTGACTGTCTAAACGACGCAGAACGCTCCAGATAGATTGTCAGCGCCCTGACAGGGCAGAGAAAATTAACCTCCCCATCCTCTGAGGAAGGGGGAAGGGCTAACAATGTCACCACCTGCGCTCTGAACGGCGTTGAGAGCACTTTGGGTACATAACCATGCCTGGGCATGAGAATGACTCTGGAATCACCAGGACCAAACTCCAGACATGCCAGGGTCACCGAAAGAGCCTGCAGATCTCCCACTCGCTTGATAGACGCCAATGCCAACAGGAGGGAACTTCTCTTTAGCAAGAGAAGTTTAAGATCAACCGACTGTAGAGGTTCGAAGGGCGGACCCCTTAGAGCCCCTAGGACCGTAGATAGGTCCCAGGATGGCACAGAAGGAGGTCTGGAGGGGTTAATCCTCCTAGCACCTTTTAAAAATTTTACAACCAGGTCGTTCCTACCCAGTGACTGACCGGCTACCAGAACGTGGTGAGCTGCAACAGCGGCCACATACACCTTGAGCGTGGACGGGGAGCGACCCGCGTCCAACAGCTCCTGTAGGAATGAGAGAACCACTGATATGTCACATGACTCTGGATTCAGACGGTTTTTCGAGCACCAGCCGGAAAAAAACGCCCACTTTGAAGCATAAAGGCGCCGAGTTGACGGGGCCCTAGCTTCAGATATAGTGTTCAACACCTTCACAGGAAGGCCCCCGGATACCGGTTCAAGGGCCACACATGAAGGGCCCACAGGTCGGGTCGCGGATGCCACAACGACCCCTTCGCCTGTGTGAGGAGGTCTTTCCTCATCGGGACAGGCCATGGAGCTGTGTCCGAGATCTGAACCAGCTCCGGAAACCACGGCTTGGACCTCCAGAGAGGGGCCACCAGAAGGACCGGGCACCCGGTCTCCCTGACCCGTTTGATGACTTGTGGAATCATCGAGACAGGGGGAAAAGCATATAGGGGACGGTTGGGCCACACGTGGGCCAACGCGTCCCTGTCCTTCGCGAAGAACAGATTGCAATGGGTGTTGTCTTTCGAGGCGAACAGGTCGATTTCGGCCCTGCCAAACATCTCCCATATCAGACTGACCGTCTGCGGGTTCAGGGCCCACTCGTCTAGGGGAGTGTTGCCCCGTGAGAGCATATCCGCGCCCAAATTCTGGACGCCCGGGATATGCGCAGCCCTCAGAGAGCTCAGATTGTTCTGCGCCCACAAGAGGAGATCTCTCGCCAAAGCATGCAGGCCACCTGACCTGACGCCCCCTTGGCGATTTATATAGGCCACCACTGACATGTTGTCCGTTCGGACTAAGACGTGATGACCCCTGAGGCTTGACAGAAAAGCATTCAGGGCCAGACCAACTGCTTTCATTTCCAGACAGTTGATGTGTAAGCTCTGCTCCGTGCTCGACCAGAGGCAGGCGTGCCCTCGTGTAATGCCCCCCAACCCAGGTTGGATGCATCTGTAAAAACCACTTTCCTTCTGGAAATGGTCCCCATTATCACACCCTCTTGGTACCAGTCCCGCGCCCGCCAGGGAACCAGGGTCCTTAAACAACCGTGATTCACTCTGATGCGCAAGCTGCCTGACTGCCATGCATATGTTGGCACCCGGCGTTTCAGCCAGTGCTGCAGTGGACGCATGCGCAGCAATCCCATGCGGAGCACCGGTGATGCTGCTGCCATGAGACCCAGTAGCTTCTGAAATTTCTTCAGAGGCGCGCGCTCCCGCTCTCTGAACGAGGATGCGAGCGCTCGCACTCATTGACATTGAGTCTAAAACTATGCCCAGAAAGATCACATTCTGACAGGGGGATAATTTGCTCTTTGAAACATTGATCGTGAGACCCAAGCATTCCAAATGGCCGAGAATCAGATCTCTGTGAGCTATCAGTTCGCTTCTCGACTGTGCTAGCACCAGCCAGTCGTCGAGGTAATTCAACACACACACTCCTCTCTGTCTCAGAGAAGAGAGCGCCGCATCCACACACTTTGTGAACGTGCGGGGTGCCAGAGACAAACCGAACGGCAGAACCGTGTACTGATAAGCCTGACCCTCGAAGGCGAATCTCAAGAATGGCCTGTGGCGAGGGTTTATTTGAATATGAAAGTAAGCGTCTTTCAGATCCATCGTAACAAACCAATCCCCCGGGCGAATTTGCGCGAGGATCTGCTTGGTAGTCAACATTTTGAAGGGACGGCGCATGAGCGCCTTGTTCAAATGTCTCAATTCTAGTATGGATCTGAGACCGTCGTCTTTTTTCGGAACCAGAAAATAACGGCTGTAAAAACCCGCTTGCATCAGCGCAGGAGGGATTAACTCTATCGCCCCTTTTGCTAATAATTTCTGCACTTCGGTGCGAAGCACGTGACCCACGTCGCTTCTCACCGAGGTCTCGATGACCGCCTGAAACTTCGGGGGTCTGCGAGCAAATTGGAGCGAGTAGCCTCGCTTTATAATGTTTACGACCCAACTCGACACACCGGGGATAGATTGCCAGGCTAGGACCCGTGTGGCTAGGGACTGACACACTGGAAGGGGGGAGCCACCTAACACAGGGGGATCTGAAACCCTTATAATGTGATTTGTGCATACATCGAGTGCTTGACTGACTGTACAGGCATTTGCGTGTGGGGAAGTCAGTGTTATCACAGGGGAGGGGCCACCTATCTGAGGGGGACCGTGAACCCATGCATTGTGCTTGTGAAACATACTCTTTTTGTGATTTATTTGGGTCGCCGTGAAAACGGCGTTTGGTTGTAAAGACACACTTACTGCGGGCCTGTGTACAGAAATAAAATCCCCATCCACCTGAACTGAACAGGGGGTTGTGGGAAGTCTCGTTGGCTTTTTCGAGGGTGGTCCGGCCAGCGCGGGACACTGGCCCTCTCTCTTTGTGCCGCCTGCTAGGACGACTTCGGCGGTGCTGCCTCGGGCGCAGCGCTGGTCCGTGGGCCTTGGCGCCGGGGCATCGGGAAGCGCTTCGCAGCTCTTGTCGGGCGCTGGGCATCAGCCGCAGGGCGGGGCTGAGAGGCCTGCTGCTTCGGTTTCGCTGGCTGAGGCGTAAATGAAGCGGGTTTGGGTTTGCTCGATGCAGAGCTAGAGCGTTTAGGCAGGAAGTGTCGCATGGCCTGGGACGCCTTCTGCGCCTCGGTGTAACGCTCCGCGAACCCCTTCACCGCTGGGCCGAAGAGACCGGTGCTGGTAACCGGAGCGTCGAGGAACTTGGACTTCTCAGAGTCCTTGATGTCGGTGAGGTTCAGCCAGAGATGGCGTTCAGCCACGACCAAGCTCCCCATGTTCCTCCCGATCGCCTGCGCTGTAGCCTTGGTAGCCCTCAGGGCCAGGTCCGTCGCGCTGCGTAGGTCCCGAAAGGCCTCTGGATCCGGGCCCGCCTCGTCCATAGAGCGGAGGAGTTTGGCCTGGTAGACCTGCAACACGGCCATCGTGTGCAAGGCTGAAGCAGCCTGCCCGGAAAGGGAATACGCGCGTCCGAGGAGGGCTGACGTGTTTCTGCATGGCTTATTGGGGTGCACGGCTCTGGTCCGCCAGCTAGCGGCCGTGTTTGGGCATAGATGAGCGGCTACGGCCTCGTCGAGAGGCGGCAACGTCTCGTAGCCCTTCTCCGCCGCACCGTCCACCGAGGAGAGAGTCGCGGAAACTGCGGCGCCTCGTGTGGAGTATGGAGTGCGCCATGACTTGGTAAGCTCCTCGTGAACCTCAGGGAAGAACGGCGCTGGTTTATGGCGAGGGGCCTGTTGGTTTCCCGGCAAAAACCATCCATCCAGCCGACTCCGAGGAGGCTCGGCGGGCGCGGCCCACTCGAGCTCGAGGTCCGCGACTGCCTGTGTCAGGATCCGAAGCATCTCCGCGTCGGAGTTAGTCCTGGTAGCAGGCGCGCTGGATGCTGATTGAGAAGCAGTGACAGGGTCAAGCGAGCCCGGCCACTCGTCCTCAGAAGCATCGATGGACAGGGTGTCATGATCGCTAGGCCCGCCGAAGGAGACGAGGCCCGCCACATGGGGGGGGCGCTGATCTCATTCAAACCAGACCGGAGACAACCGGGCGGGAGAAAGCGAGGCACGCGGGGACGTGGCCGGCGTGCAATCGCTTAGCTCCATGCTCTCGGGCTGCCGTTGACTGCGGCGCTTCTTCCTCCTAGGTTGAGGAAGAGTCGAGGGAGGAGGCGCGGGCGAAGCGGCGTCTTCGTCCCTGGCAAGAGCCAGTTCCGTCCGCAGCGATGAAATGGGCATGCTCTCACAGGCCGCACATCCGCCGGAGGAGAAGGCCTTCTCCGCGTGGTCGAGTCCCAGGCATGAGATACATCTCGCGTGGTGATCGGCCTCGTGCAGATGGCGCGCCCACGTGGTGCAGCGAGACATGTTGTAGAAGAATAAGGATTTCGCCGGATAGCCACAGGTGAGACGGCGTCAGGGGACGAACGGCTGAAAGACGCAATCCGCTGAGATAATGCTCGCTCAGGCTGAAGTAGACCCCGAAGCCGCCGCCAGGCGCCGCCATTTGCGCCATTTAGAATTTCAGCCGCCGCCAGCCAATAATTTCGTAAGCCAAATTGAGCCGCCATCTGATAAAGTTTGGCTGAGCCGGCTAGAATTATTTGTATCAAATAATAATTATATCACATAGAGACATACACACACGAAATGTAACAATACACGAGATCTATTTTCCCTCTGGATTTATAACAGCACAGTCTTGTGCTCGTTGCTACGAGGGGTGACATGCTGACTCGCGATCTTTGCAGTAGACGCGCAAGAGAGAAATGCACATTTTATACGGATTACATAAGAATAGAGTAGTAGGCTAGTCTGTTTTCTTTCGTTTTGAATTGTTCTGTTTAAAAGTAGACATGTCTGTGAGGCAAGTAGCCTAGGTTAGGCTTCCTTTATACGCCGACTTTCGGTTCATATGAGACGAGCTCCAGTTCACGCGCTGGCGTTTCGTAATAATCTACCGTCTGCTATATTTACTTATATTATGTATTAAATCCAGGCAATTGGTTGATAAAAAATTGATTGAAATTAAGATACAATTAATACAAAACGAAATTCATTTTAAAGAAAGGTTTTGTGCTTTCTGTTTAATGTTTTTGTGAAAGTTTTAAAGCATCTTTTAGTGCCGCTTTCAGAGCGCTCACGTCTGTAACGGAGAACTGTCATCGTGTACCATTGTTTTTTCCTCATTTAAATTCCTCGGGCGTCCAAGGCGGAGCTGTGGGACCCTCGGGCGTCCAGGGCGGAGCTGTGGGACCCTCGGGCGTCCCGGGCGGAGCTGTGGGACCCTCGGGCGTCCAGGGCGGAGCTGTGGGACCCTCGGGCGTCCAGGGCGGAGTTGTGGGACCCTCGGGCGTCCAGGGCGGAGCTGTGGGACCCTCGGGCGTCCAGGGCGGAGCTGTCGGACCCTCGGGCGTCCAGGGCGGTGAGAACCCTTCGGGCGACCATGGCGTTGAGGACCCTTCAGGTGACCATGGCGTTGAGGACCCTTCAGGTGGCCACGGCGGTGAAGACCCTTCAGGTGGCCACGGCGAAGACCCTTCAGGTGGCCACGGCGGTGAAGACCCTTCAGGTGGCCGTGCTGGTGAGGACCCTTCGGGTGGCCATGGCGGTGAAGACCCATCAGGTGGCCACGGAGGTGAGACCCCTTCGGGTGGCCACGGCGGTGAGGCCCCTTCGGGTGGCCTATGGCCCCCCCCCAAAAAATTAATGGGGAGAGTGACTGGATGAGGGACAGGCTCTGGGACAGGCTGGGCAGACGTGACGTGACTGACGTGGACCAGCGGTGAGGGCTCGGCAGGGCTGGACGGGGACCAGCGGTGAGGGCTCGGCAGGGCTGGACGGGACCAGCGGTGAGGGCTCGGCAGGGCTGGACGGGACCAGCGGGGAAGAAGTCTCTGGCAGGACGGTCTCTGGCAGGACGGTCTCTGGCTGGACGGTCTCTGGCTGGACGGTCTCTGGCTGGACGGTCTCTGGCTGGACGGTCTCTGGCTGGACGGTCTCTGGCTGGACGGTCTCTGGCTGGACGTGGTTGGACGGGACCAGCGGCGAAGACTTGACTGGGCTGGACGGGACCAGCGGCGAAGGCTTGACTGGGCTGGACGGGACCAGCGGCGAAGGCTTGACTGGGCTGGACGGGACCAGCGGCGAAGGCTTGACTGGGCTGGACGGGACCAGCGGCGAAGGCTTGACTGGGCTGGACGGGACCAGCGGTGAAGGCTTGACTGGGCTGGACGGGACCAGCGGTGAAGGCTTGACTGGGCTCTTGGTTGGCGACAAGGGCTCAGGCAAGACGTGGACATCAAGGTCAAGACTGCCAAGAAGATCCGGCATGGCGTGGTGATCAGGCATGACGTGATGCTCTGGCTGGGCGTGGTGTGACGTGAAGCTCTGGCTGGACGTGGCTGACGTGAAGCAGTGAAGGCTCTGTGCTGGACGGGCTGACGTGGAGTGCTGATGGTGACATGGCGTGCCACGGAATGAAGCTGTCCAGACATCTAGAGAGGGCCTCTCTCCAATCCAGACCAGCGATGTCTGGGAGTTCCCGTGGATCTACCTCCTGGGCCCCAAGCCGGTAACAAGCCTTTATCACCTCGTTGCTCAGAGAGGAAGAAGCAACTAGGGGAACGAACCCCCATGTGTATTGGAATAGATCGTGGCTCTCCATCGCCAAAGCCGTTATCTGTCCAACAAGCTCCCAGCTCATCTTGTTTGTTTGGTTGGTCGTTCTGTTAGGGTTGCTGCAGGTAGCTGAAGACGAGGACAAGGGCTTCAATACAATAGATTTATTAAACAAACTTAAAACATCCAAAAACAAACAGGAACAAAATAACAGACTCCAGGACTTCAGGATACACAACCATACGTAGACAACGACCAACAAACACTGAGGGAAAACACAGGCTTAAATGAACTGAACCAAACAAGATAATTAACTGAAAACAGGTGCAGAGAATCTGAACAAAAACGAGGAGCGGGAAAACTAACAGGACTAAACCAAAATCACAAAGACAGGGGGAAACAAGATCTTAAAACAAAACAGAACACATCCAAAACGTGACAGTAACATTATTGCGAAATTGATTTCTTATAGGCTATTTGCTATTAGTAGTCTATAGTAAATCCTTATGTTTTTATCCAACTAAGCTATGTGTGGGCCTTATGTAAAATACGGGACAAATCGCGTCCGTTATTGATTTGATTTTACCCAGACTTTTGTTAAATCTTCCGGGCATGGTTGCACAAACACTTGAATCAAAGATTGATGTTATGAACCAAATATTCAGGAACGGAGAGATTTATAGCACTGGACGTGATTACTGCAGTAACAAACCATCGTTTCCACATTGATAGCCTAATTCACAACGCATGCTTCAGTGTAGGCTATAGCCTATTGAAGGGAAATGTGCAAAACTTTGTCCAAAATAATAATGATAACAGTGTGTGTTTATATTAAGGCGAGACACGGCAGGCAAAAACATCGTTTTTTTTTTTACTGGTCAATTTGCTATTTTTGGATATTTGTCTTCAATAACAGGTCTTCTTTCAGACTTGTGGTGAAAAAAAAAACGAAATACACATTTAGCTCTTTTAGCCTAGGCTCTATACACTTCGTCTGTTTGCGTCTGTAGATTTCTCATAAATTCAACAAAAGTTTGCGTTCTTAATCAGTGAAGTGGCAGCTTCAGCCATTTGCAGCTATGAAAAGTTTGGCGGCTGCAGCAGCCATTTAGGTTTTGGCTGAGCCGGCTAGCCAGCCAATAACTTCACCAGCCAGCCATTATTCTCAAAACAAATGGCTTCGGGCTCTAGGCTGAATGGCTTGTTCAACGGCGAAGGCTCAGTGAAAAACAGTCAGAGACGTAAAGTTTGTCGCTGAAGGAGTAAAATCTGCTATTTTGGCGAGTTCAGGGGCTTATATAGCCTAGGGCTCGCCCCTATGACGGGCTCTGACGTGGAGTGACCCCATTGGTCGCGCGTCAGAGTCGTCCTCGCCATTGGATATGCAGTTGCTGCAGCACAGCCTATGAGCGAGCAAGACGCTCAGGGCGTCAGCTGTGCAGCTGCAAATGCGTTTTACATAAGGTTCAGTAAAACCGAGGAAAAGGAGTTTTCCCACTGCGTATAGCTACGCAATACGAAGTGACCGTTCGAAAGGGAACTGTTGTTGGGGACTCCCAGAACATTATTAGGAACATTTTAAATGCCATAATAGGTACCCTTTAACACATTCAGTGACTGCTTAAAACAGATATAGGTGTTAAATATATAAATACATTTAATAAATGTGCCACAATGTAGAGCAACTGTTCAGTAAATTCGCTCCTAGATGCTTTATCCTTGAATGCTTTTGTGTCTCACCTTGCAGACACATTGGTGGTGAAGTTGGCACAGTTGTGGGAATACATGAGCTTGGTAGTGCCAGTGATGTCTTCCCACTGAGCTGGAGCGGTGCCACCTGCAGAAGGTTTACATTTTTTTTAAAAATCCTTTTTTTCAACCAACACCATCTGGAATGAACTTGCTGAATCTATCTTTATCCCAGTGTCCCTCTCCAGGCAGGACACCAGTCTGTTTCAGCCTTTTCCAAGCAGCCTGGCAGGACAGCTACATCAAATCTGGCCGAGGCTGGAAAAGACTGGCGTTCAAGACAATCTCCCTTTCTCTCAAACACAAATATCAATTTCCGACAATGTTTTCTTTGAAATATATATCAGAACCGGACTGTACCAATAACACTGCAGAGGAGACGGAGGCTAGTAGTGTCTCCTTCGCCGGCATCGCGTGCACTCTCCCTCCAAGATGGAGGTAAAGGGATACGCAGCCCAATTGGTCGATGGAATTTACGCCGACGAGGCTCTACTGTCACAACGGGACTGAATGTGGCCTGGTTTCCTAATTGCCGAGTCAGCAGCTCATCAGGGATTGGCTGGGCCTGGGTAGAGACAAGAGAAGAAGAAAAAGACACAAAGATTCATTAATCCGTTATTCTTGAGATCATTTTCAGTCATTCTCCTCTGAATTTATGGACCAACCTTGAAACTATATTTTAAATTGATATAATTATAATTAATATGATCTTATTTTTGACAATGTATACAGCACTTTAAATAAACGTTTTCCCCTACAATACATAATTGTCAACTTCATTATCAAAGGTAAAAAATAAGAAAGTTGCACTCATAATCAAGTTCAGTTTAAATGGGCATGACGCTTCTGGTTCTAATCAAATATTTAGTATTAAATTTAATGTGTGATTATATTGTTTTTCTGTCATTCTCTCTACATTCTGAAAACTCACCTGTAGGCCAAGTCGGACCCTCTTAGTGACCGCCGTGTCGGGGAAAATGGCCTGGACCTGGGGCACCAGCTTACTCATCAGCTGACCTCCCTCTGGGCCAATAAGATCGCTCTCCTGTTGGACACGTGACACCACAGCAAAGTAAAGAGGGAAGTCTGTGGAGATTATGCGCCGGATTCTTTTCTTCTCCAGCTCCTCCTGATTTTCCAGATCTGATGAAGGCACCCAGAGAAAACAAGGTCATAAGGTCAGTCATACAGAAATAATTGTGGGGGAAATGTAAAGTGATATGAAATTTGTCTTCTAGTACCTCCTTCTACATAACTGAAAGAGAAAATAAAACTCTTTTCTCTTTGGGCTTATGGAAATTCCTTTGAAACATGTGAAACATAAAACCTACCTTCATCCATTCCATTGAGGATGGTCTCCAGAACATCATCACCATAGCGATTCCGATGCTCTTTCCATACAGAGCCATTCTCACTTCGCAGAACCACTAGTTCCCGATCACCTCGGCTTAAGGAAGCAAAATGAGGGATCTCCACTATCACTGGCCTGAAGGGAATGATGGGAAAGTGCAAAAGCATTAGTTGAAAGTATCTTTATTTGACAACAGGACTGAGTGAATACAATAAGAATGGATTAACTCAGAATGAAGAATGGACTTTCTCCATTCTCTCTTTATCAGGCTACATCTACATGAATCCAGATACATTTGAAAATGGAGTTTTAGTTTTAAAAACCCGCACACAAAAGTCCACATTGAAACATCAGAAACTACTTAAAGGATTAGTTCACTTTTTAAAAAACTTTTGCTGATAATTTACTCACCCCCATGTCATCCAAGATGTCCATGTCTTTCTTTCTTCAGTCGAAAAGAAATTAATGATTTTGATGAAAACATTCCAGGATTTTTCTCCATATAATGGACTTCAATAGTGGCCAAAACGGTTCAAGGTCCAAATGAGTTTTCAGTGCAGCTTCAAATGACTTCAAATGACGATACCAGACGATGAATAAGGGTCTTATCTAGCGAAACGATGCGCCATTTCGAAAATAAATAAAACAGTTTAAGTATTATTAGCACAAATGCTCGCCTTGTTCTGTCCTGAGATGTACTTTGTGATTCTCCTGTTCGAACTCGTTCATTAAAATGAACAAATCTTTTTTCGAGTCATTTTATTCATTCAACGAACGAAATGACTCGAAAAAAGATTTGTTCATTTTGAAGGAGTCTTTTTTCGAGTCATTTTGTTCATTCAACGAACGAAATGACTCGAAAAAAGATTTGTTCATTTTAATGAACGAGTTCGAACAGGAGACAGGAGAAGCGCATCGTTTCGCTAGATAAGACCCTTATTCATCGTCTGGTATCGTCATTTGTCATTTGAAGTCATTTGAAGTCATTTGAAGCTGCACTGAAAACTCATTTGGACCTTGAACCGTTTTGGCCACTATTGAAGTCCATTATATGGAGAAAAATCCTGGAATGTTTTCATCGAAATCATTAATTTCTCTTCGACTGAAGAAAGAAAGACATGGACATCTTGGATGACATGGGGGTGAGTAAATTATCAGCAAAAGTTTTTTAAAAAGTGAACTAATCCTTTAAATCATTTAATGCACGTGTAAAATGTGATAAAAACTTATTTAGATGACACCAGACGTAATAAAGTTCTCATGTTATTCTACTAGCATGATTGTTTTATTAGCAAAAAATCTCATCACTTACTGGTGCATCCAGGTCACACTCAAAATCTCTATTACATGTATGGTCTAAATTGCAATTGCCCTCAAGTTTTGCCACAAGACAGCAATTGCAAGTACATTTTTTGTCAATTTGTTTTTGGAATGTAATATGAAGATTGTAATGTAATATGAAAACACACAGCACATGCCGCTATAACCATAGAGATCTATTGGTAAAATATGTCACATGGCTAAACATGCATCATCGTTTTCAAATACCTCCGTGTTCACACTCACAGTCCACACTACAATGCCAAAACGAGTTTTCAAATGAATCCACTTGTGAGAGCATCTTCAAAAAGCTGTTTTTGTGGACAAAAACAACCAAAAAGTAGAGGAAAAGATGCATTTTCAAATGTATCCGGATTAATGTAGGTGTAGCCTCAGTCCTACTAAAAGAATCATTCATGGTATCACAACTATCCTTATTGCACGCACACAGGCACACACTTACCCTAGAAACTGCATACTGGAAGGCCCTAGAGAGATAATACGAGATGCCAGTCCCTCTCCCTCCACTAGAGGAGGTGGGGTGGTGAGTTTCTGCGGTTTGACCAGACGGCAGGTGATGCGTGTGGGGGCAGCGCAGGTGCGTGGCGGGATGATCACACGCAGACCATTATGCCTGCTGCCCCGCATGGACCCGCCTCTCGCATCCACCATGAAGCTGACCAGAAACCTGTCAAACAACCGGTCGGTGAGCAAATCAGGCACAATGAATTTTCAAAACAGCCGGAAGCCCAGTATAAATCTAAACCCTCTTCAAAAGAGCCTACTCCTAGACACAAGATGACAGTGAAGACAGGTATAAAAATAAGCATTTATGACCAACAGATAAATACGGAGATAAAAGCGGTGAGAAGTGTCCGTAACGTCTGTTTACTGGATTTGTTTAAGCTGAATGTGAATTATGTGCACTGACCCAGTGTGGATGGGGCTGGCCACTGGGCTAACGTTGTCTGAGGTCTCTGTGGCTGGACTACTGGGGATTAGAGAGTCCTCGTCATACTCCTTTGGCAAAGGGACAGGTGTGTGCTGCAGACACACAGGAGGTAGCACAGACCACACAGACACAAAGACACACACAAACAGAGATACAATGACAGCTTTATGAGCATAAAAGAGAGAAAAGGTCAAATCTGCTCGGATAACCAGGTCATAGTAACTGGTCAAGCTGTTTAGACATACTGTAGGGTTAATTAACTCAAGCTTCTTCCAGCTTAGCCAAGCTGATTTACCAGTCCTAACCAGCTTTAAAAAAGGTTAACCAGGTTAGATCAGTGGTTCTCAACCAGGGCCTCAGCAAACTTTCAGGTGGGCCTTAAAATGACTTGAGGTCATGACATGAGAAATCAAATTTGCCTTTATATTTTGACATATAAGAGGTCTTTGTACCATTAAACATCCTGCAAGTTTCATAGCTTAAAACATCATTCTCATTATGAACAAAGCATTTATTCAACAAACCTACAAAAATGGCTTTTGGATATTGTGGGATTTGTGAACACTGGATGTGAGCATGAGTTGAATTGCGTCAAAAGCACACAGAACCAATTATAATCACTGATGCTGTCTACACTGGATACAGATGTGCGTTACTGCAAGCACTGAGTCTGTCGACAACAGGACAAATGGAATAGTAAAAGAACGTTTGCTTTGATGCATTCTGCTTAAATAGCTTTTACGTCTGTACTGACTTTAGAAGGATCCCAGCGTCAGAAACAAGTGGACGGTTTATTTTAAATGAATTCTGGATCACGTCGGAGGATTATATGTTTGTTTGGAGCATTTTGTTTTGTCAATGAGACATAACTGAAGCAGCCAACTGTATCGGATCTGACAGCATCTGCATCACAAACCATTAGTAAATGATTTCATGAAGCTTTGTCTGTAAATGACTGTTTTATACGGATAATGTTTTCAAAGCACTTACTCACGTGCAATTTCCTATGCAATGACGTTAGCCAATCATAACAGTGATAATTTATTAACAAGCCTTAAAGGAGCCGCTCTTTAAAACAGATAGTTTCAGACAGGGTAAGAATTAAGGTTGAAAATAACAAATAATAAAATGAAATAATAAAAAAATCTATACATTTTTCTAGTTATGCAAAGCTCTAAAATATTGTATTGGATACAAATAATAATAAAAAAATCTTCCTTAATCTTTATCCAGTAAACCCTGAATCAATGAATGGGAAAGTCATGTAAATTAATTTGTTAAAAGACTAGGAACCTTGCATAACATTCAGTACTTAAAACCTCTGGGATACAACATTTTTATTATTTAAATTTTTGTTTTAATTTACAGAAACAAGAAGTGCCAATAGATTAAAATAAGTTTTGACCAACACGTTTAGGGCAAAGGGGGCCTTCAAATATTGTTGTGGACTATAGGGGGCATTGAAGTGAAAAAGGTTGAGAACTGCTGGTTTAGACTATCAAATGAAAATCTTTGACCATTTAGATAACACCAGACCTGGATTTTTCAGCAAGGAACATTTCTTATTTCAGCACATAAAGCAGAAAAGTACAATACCTGGTCCAACATGACAGTTTCAGGTGACACACATGGAATTCTGGGAATTGCGGGTGAGTAAGGTCTGGAGAGAATGAAGGAAATAGTTGTAATCTGACTACTTTATTTTAAAGTAAAAAATGTTATTCTGTTCTAGCATCTTAGCTTCAGGACAAAATCGTAGCATTGTGCTCTTGTGACCTACGTCGTGCCCATCCCGCTCTCAAAATCTCTCAGGGTTTTCTTGGGGGACAGAAAATCATCATCCTGGTCTTTTAGGTCATCCAGCTTCAAATAGCGAGCCCCATCCATCCCGAGAAGTTCATCACCTACATACAGCACAAAATATTTCACAGACACTGATGTACAGTAGGAGGTTTGCAGGAAAAAGGATGATTAAGAGAAAGGAAGGAAAGCTCAGAAGTCATTTCAGCATTCACAATCTATCATTCCCGGTCGAGCACAAACAAGAACCTTCACTCATTCACCAAGTTCAAGCAATGAAGTCATACACACAGAGAGCCAATGGAAAACATGAAGAAATCAAGAAATTCTGTAAGATTTCATGGTATTGGTTACTGAAGTGGGCATGCCCGGTAGTGCAGAGAAGATCACACTTCTGCATGGGAGAGGTTGTTTGATGTTGTAGGGGCTTAACCACAGGTGTTCAGAGACGCTTAAAACATACACTGTGTCATTTTGGAGCCCTCTGCTGAGTCAAATAATCATCATCAATTAGTAAAATTATTCACTCCCAGTGTGACTCTCTTAGTGTTTGGATAAAGAGAACCTCATCTATGGGTGTTCCTTCAACTGCGGTTGATTTTTATCGAAACAAACACATTTAAAACGTTTTTTCATGTCTACATTATTTATTTTTGATCATTTCCCAATACCGTTTATGTATAACTTTTAGTTTTACACATTTTTCAAAATATGAAAATCCTGTATGTATGTGAAGAGCTCTTTTCCAAAACGCGATAAACGCCATTTTTAAAAAAAATGAGTTTGTCATGTCATTTTGCTGTGTTCTGAAACTAATCACTGCTCCATCAATGTTTCATGCCAAATCGCTATATTTCCTTGTTTAAAATGTACTGCAAGATGCAGTTCTTTTCCAAACCGCGATAAGCGTCAAACCTATTTTTAGCCTAAACGCGATAAATCCTCTCTCGACAATCAGAATTCGGTGAGCATTCTCGGCGCGCTGAACAGAGGTTTGTTCATTCATTTCTCAAAATGAGTGCTTTAAACGGTGATAATACTTTTGATGGCCTTGATGAGCCAGTGAGACCTACACCTGGGGGGTAGATGCTGCTGCCAAAGGTTTCTGTCTATTTTATAATTTCTGTCAAAAATGGCATTCGACGATCAAGGAGCAAAAGTCGACTATCGTTCGAAAATCGATTTTTTTTATTTTATTTTTTATTAATCAACTGTTTTCTGTGTGTCAGTGTCTGCAAAGATGAAATTGACGATCAGCATCTCTGTAGTGAACGCGCATAGAGAGAAATGCGTGTAATGGATTACATAATCAGAGGCTATTTATTTTCGTTTTTAATTGTTTCGTTTAAAGACATTTCAAGCTATCTATATAGATATATTTCTCATGTCTGCTGTGAGGCATAGGCTACGCTGAATTTCGGTTAATTTATGATGAGATGCGCTCCAGCTCACGTGCAATGCAAGTGACGGCTGCGGCGCCTCCATGTCATGATTATATTGTCTATTTGCTTCTTATTTTCTAAATCTAGGCAATTGGTTAATGAAAACATTATTAAAATTAAGATACAATTTATACAAAACGAAATTCACTTTAAAGAAAGGCTTTCTACAAAACAAAACTTAATTAAGTGGGCAAAATCCATTTTTTTGTGTGTGGATTTATAGCGTTTTGAAGAAAAAAAATTAACTTTGAATTTATCATCAAAAATATTGTTGTTTGATTTAATAATCATTGTTCAACATGTTCAGACTGAGGGGAAAAAAAACATTTTAACAAGATAAATTGAATATTCACAAGATGTGTGGGTCTAGGTAAAAAATGTAATTTTCCTGAAAACTACTGAAATGGATTTATCGCGTTTTGGAAAAGAGCTCTTCATATATATATAAACACAAAATATAAAATTGTTAATAATAATTTAATAAAATAATAATACAATATTAATAGGAGACCGGTGTCTCAAAATATGAAAATCTATTAATTTTTTTTTTTATTAAAATCAACTAATACACAAATAAACACGTTGAATAATATAAATGAATCTAATCTATAATATAAAATAATAATGTGATGGAAACAAAAAATGTCTGAATTCTCCTGTGATGCCTGTCTATCTAATTGTTGTGAAAAGTATGTTTTAAGTCTGTTTATTTATTGCACAAAGCCAAAAACACCCATAGTTGAAGAAACACCCTGGCACAAACAGTGTATAAGTAATTTCAGATGCAGTCCTGTTAATGATGGATCCACAAACACGTTACTGTCAGTAAAGGAAAAGAAACATCATGACCACACGATAATGAGGGACCAACGCCGTAGTAAGACAAAGCGAAATGTTAAAAATAGAGAGCAGTTAGAGAGACTTGAGGGTCAGAGACAAGATGAGAGTGCTTGAAATGGAGGCACACGTTTCATGAACCACTGAGTACCGGACAACCAAGCCAGAAAGTGGGAGACACGCCTACCTAATGTTAGCTGAGCAACTCCTACAGCAGGAAGGAAGAAGGAACATTTCAGGCTGGCGATGCTACCGTAGTAGATTTAGAATATCATGAAATACTTGCTTTTGCTTTTTCATTCCATTAAAGTCCTAAATAAATGGAAATTTATCAATCATCTATCAGAAGAAACAAACACATAATGATAAGATCCAATGAAGCTTAAGGGGATAGATCAATAAAAAATGGAAGTTCTGTCATCTTTTAATCATTCTTTCCAAACTTTATTTCTTCTGTATCCTTCAAAACACATAAGGAAAAAGAATGTCCAAGCTGTTCTTTTCCTTGCATTAAAATTGAATAGAGACCAATTGGCTGTTGCAAAAACAGACATTAAAGCACCATAAAAGTGGTCCATTTTGAATCAGAGCATGTGAGCAGAGCAGTAATATTTAAACAGTAAACTTAGATGAACAACAAAAAAACAGTAAACTTTCTGAAGATTCCGCTCAGGGCCGCTCACTCAGCCCAGAATGCTCTTTGTGATATGCTGGTTCGAGAATATGTGAAATAAGCAATAGGTCTAAGGTTATGGAGTTCAAATATTGTTTTATACAAGTTGCGAACCTTATACATAGCCTAAATGCAGAGTAAACACCAGTTAATAATGAAGTAGGATCTTATACATAAAAACAAGCTTATACTACTTTGCAGCGTTAACAAACATCCCAAAGTCCACACTGATGAGAGCGCCATTAAAACAAATAGGTAAATATGTGTTTGTTAATGGTTTTAATTTAGTTTTAGTTCATGATGATAATAACCCTGGTCAACATTCCCTTTCATTGTATGGAAAAGAGCAGCTTGGATCCTGCTAAAAACTGCTTAATAAGGGCCTCGAAAGACATGGGGTGTGTAAATGATGACATCTAATTTAATTTAAGCAACTGATCCTAAATGTGTAAATCACATTGTGCAGTCAAGTAAGTAGTCTTTGAGTGTGATATCATCTCTAATCGCTAGTTCACTTCAGACTGTAACTTTTGGGATATGACCCACCAACCCATCTGCCAACTGGCTCATGTTTTTAATTGAGTCTAGCACCAACCTCATGGTACTGAGACCTTGTCACAGCAGCTGAGATTCAGCGTTTTAATGTGGTATTTACTGCAGTATGATCCTTCAGGCAAAATCCAATATGTGCCACACGTACGCACCTTCATCTTCCGACACATCCAGTATTTCATCCACCGTCTCTGGGAAACTCATGCGATGCTTCTCAGTGGTGATCTGAGGAATAGAGAGGGAATATATGAACAAGTCAAGATGGCAAATGTTGCACAACTCACAGAAGACGACCAGATTAACAAGAGATGAAGGATGATGTAATAAAAGCCACAAATCAAGCTTTGAAGATAAAAATCTCATCTGAGATAAGATAAAGTTCATGAGAATGCAAACGACTCTCACCACAGATACAGATTCCTCAGTCACCAGTTTGAGCACATCAATGACAGAGATGTAGCCTAGCCGCTTAGCGATACCCAGGGGTGACGTCCCATTCTGCCACAGATAACACAGTCAGGTCAACAAAACTCACATCTGTATCTGATAATATTCTATCTGTTTGATGTGGTGGGAAAGGAATATATACAGTATATAAAAAAATAAGTTGCAATGCAATGTAATTAATCATTATAGAAAATATTAAATAAACAATATATAATATAATATAATACTAAATATACTTTTTTTAGGGCCACTGTATGCTGTATTCAGCAATATAATTCCCAAATAACAGCTTATGTTTACTGCAGAGGCCTGGCAGCATGACAGCAGAAATTACCCACACCAAATGCTCTTCATCAGACATTTAAGCAGTGTATCCTATTTTTTGGTGAGAAGAATTGTCATATTTCAAGTATGGGGGAAGTGGGTCTGCTCACAGTGGTGATCTCATTAGGTAGTGCTCCATGTTTCAACAGCAGGGTGACAATGTCTGTATGACCCTGCTGGGCTGCTTGATGTAAAGGAGTGTATCCCAACTGGAAAAGAAAGATGAGGGAGAATGAGAGTGCAATGGTACATATTAACAGTGAAAAGTGTACAAAAAGAGGCCTGTGTACAGTATATCCAGATGTGTAGCACTGACCCTGGTCTTGCTGTTAACATGTGCTTGCAGCTGGAGTAAGAACTTCACCATCTTTATATTCCCATAGTGGCACGCCACATGTAAGGGTGTGTAGCCCATCTGAGAGAGACAGAGATTAAAAAGGGTGAGAAAGAAAAGAAAAAGCAAATGAACAGCTAAATGGGTAGTTCCAGTGCACATAGACAGTCAATGCCAGCTAACATTGTAACGCTTCAGACCCTTAGATTCAGAGCCAGAATGATTTAATGGGGTGAAGAATGGATTATGAAAAGGTTAAAGCCACTCACTGTGTATATCAGCACATATCACAATATCCCTTTAGTAGTTGTGTTTGCTAAACAAGCATTATTATTACTATTTCTGATATGGTTAGGGGTTTCGTTTTTTCAGACAAACCACAAATATTAACGCTACATATACAAATGACACCTGAAGCCTAGCAGCTTACATTGAAGGAGGGATCTGAGCCATATTTAGGTATCAGAATATCAAAAAGACCTGAGGGTGGGCTTATCTGACCTGATCTGGTAACAAAACCCTCTGAGCATCTTAGCAACTGGATAGCAACATAAAAAAAAACTTAGAACAAAATAGCAACTAAAAAACAACAACATTAAACAAAAAACTCCTTAGTGACTTCATAACAACGCCCCAGAAAATCACGACACTTTAGTAACCGCACTGCAACACCCTAAAACTCTCATAACACGTTTGTAATTGCATATTAACAACCTTTAAAAAAGAAATCAGAAAACCTTAGCAATTGCCTAACCATGTCAAAAACACTAAGGGCCCCTTAGCAACTCTATAGAAACAACCCTAAAACACTCAGAACATCTTAGCCTCCACATACTGCAGCCCTAAAAAATACACAAATCATAGCATAGGGATGACAAGGTTTGTACTGGCCAAATCCACTCATATTTTCTTCAGATGATGTGAAGATTTGGTTCTGTTTGTCGATTTAGCTCTAGCATAGACTACAATACACAGGGTTTTGGGGTCTAAATTCTAGGACATTCTACAGATGGCACTGCTGTGTGTGTGCATTGAAGTGTCTTACCCTTGAGGCTGCATATACTGAAGCACCCTGCTTCACCAGCATGTCTGCAATGCCCACATGCCCTTCCTGAGCAACCAGGTGCAGAGGTGTCAGTCCACTCTGTACAACACACACACACACACACACACACACACACACACACACACACACACACACACACACACACACACACACACACACACACACACACACCCCACACACACACACACACACACACACACACACACACACACACACACACACACACACACACACACACACACACACACACAACACACAGGATGTCAGAAAGACATTAAATGCATTTTTTCCCATTCCTCTGGTTTCATTTTTTCTCTCAATGAACTTTACCAAATACCTATTAATAAAAACACTGTATCACCTTGTTGCCCAGGTTCACATTGGCCTGCTTGGAAATGAGAAGAGCCACCATGTCAGGTTGCCCCTCCTGTGACGCCAGGTGAAGCGGGGTGATGCCCTGTAGTGACTCTGAGTTGGCATTAGCTCCATACTGCAGCAGACTACTCGCCACTTCTAGTTGGTTCTGTTTGGCTGCAATATGCAGGGCTGTGTAGCCATTCTGTAAAATGGAGGAAAAGTAAAAGCGACTTTTTTTTTCTTAAACTGCTTTTAAAATACTTAAATAGACTGCTAGCTCTAACGTCACAGCTCAGAATAGTCACCCGTCAAGATCTTCTAAGAGTAAGGTGTATGTAAGGTGTATATGTGTATCTTACTCTCGCTGTGCTGTGTGGAGAGCCGCCCTTGCTGACCAGCAGCTTGACAACATCAAGGTTGTTGTGATGGACGGCCACGTGCAGAGGGGTCAAGCCATTCTGAGAGGGGAGAGAGGAGGCACATGGCCTCAGTTAGCTTCGGCTGACTGTCATCTGATATTAGAAGACAAGTACTGAGATTTCAGATGCTCGTCTTGATGAATTACCTTTCCGGCTGCATTGGGATTGGCCCCTCTTTCCAAAAGCAGCTCCGCCACATCCACTTTCCCATATTTACATGCTACATGAAGAGGGGTAAATCCTTTCTGTAAGAAAACGCAGATAAACATACTAAGAATGCAGGTGTGCATATTTATTGTCATAAATTACCCTTTGTGAGGCTCCACCCAGTGTTACTGTTGCTACCATATTTTTGAATAATTTCTATAAAACACACAAGACTTCAACGGACACCAATAGTTTCTAAGGTGTGATTGGTCGGTATCATTTTATAATCACCAATGAACAATTACTTTTTTTGCAAACAATTTATCCGTAACTTCCCTTCAATCTCACCTCTTCTCTAATAACTTGTTTACTGAAGTGAGGGCGGGACAACCTGTCACTCACATGAGATTACATCAATAGCAAACCATAACGATCCAGCAATCCAATCAAACACAAAATCAAGTCCCACCCTACATTTTTGTCCTGTTTGAGAAGCTGTTTCACACTGATATATACGTCACAATAGGGAAGAAAAAACTATTGTAACTTCCATTTCATGCCGACTTTAAGGCAGGGTTTAGCAAAGGGTTAATTGAGAGGAGAGAACCTTGGTCATTTTGGTTTGTTGGGCATTCCCGTCGAGCAGGATGCGTGTGGTTTGGCCGTGTCCCTCGCGGGCAGCGATGTGCAAAGGGGTGTGGCCTGCCGTGGTGGCCGAGTCTGGATTGGCCTTATGTTCCAAGAGCAGCTTCACCAACTCCTTATGTCCCATTCGAGCAGCACAGTGCAAGGGGGTTTGATCATCCTGTGAAAAGAAAGAGAGAGATAGAGGAAACATGAGATTTTTAAAACTAAAGAAGATAAATGAAGATAAAACAGCTTGTATGATTGGCATACCTTCGCTTTGGCATCCACCTGTGCATTGTTCTGTAGCAGGAACTGAGCCACCTCACAGTGCCCCGCTCTGGCAGCCATGTGCAAAGGGGTCTCCACTTTCTACAATGGCACATTTTAATAGTCACAAACATTTAGATTGAAAAGAAAACTGTGATTACTGTCACCATCGCTGCTAAAGGCATTAGCTAGTTTGGAAAGCAGAATTGCAGTGCCTTGGGGATTCAATTGTTCAGTGTATTTGAGGTGCCAAACAAGTACACCGTTCTTACCACATTAGAAGCGTTGGGTGAAGCTCCTCTCTGAAGAAGACTCTTCACTATGTTGAGATGCCCCATGAAGGCAGCCACATGAAGTGGGGTCAGACCCGACTAAGAGACAAGAACAAGCATTTTTGCAAAGACTTTAAAGGGATACTCCACTTTTTTTGCAAATTTTACAACTCCCTCAGAGTTAAACAGTTGAGTTTTACCATTTTCGAATCCATTCAGCTGATTTTCTGATATTTAGAAGAATATCAGTAACCAGACAGTTTCTGGTCCCGTTGACTTCCATAGTATATATTTTTTCCTACTATGGAAGTCAATGGGACCAGAAACTGTCTGGTTACTGATATTCTTCTAAATATCAGAAAATCAGCTGAATGGATTCGAAAATGGTAAAACTCAACTGTTTAACTCTGAGGGAGTTGTAAAATGAGCCTATTTCCAAAAAAGTGGAGTATCCCTTTAAGTGTGTTTGAGGGTTCTGTTATTCAATTGAAATATTTTACAATTTAAAATAACTGTTTCTTATTTTACTATATTTCAAAATGTATTCCTGTGATGGCAAGGCTAAATTTACAGCAGCCATTACTCCAGTCCTCGGTGTCACATGATCCTTCAGAAATCATACTAATATGCTGATTTTGTGCTCAAGAAACATTTTTGTTTATTTAAATGTTGAAAACAACTGCTTAATATTTTCGTGGAAACCATAATCCATTTCTTTTCAGGATTATTTGAAATTCAAATGTTTTGTAACATTTTTACTGTCACTTTTGATAAATTGAATGCACCCTTGCTGAATATATTTCTATTAATTTTTTTAAAGAAAAAAAATCATAATAACCTCAAACTTTTTAACTGTAGTGTATAATGATAATATATTCTTGTCCAAAAGTAATCGTGAAAAAGTCATTGCTCATTCCTTCATAGTCTTTCTATTTTCTACAAGGGTCAAGATAAAGGAGTAGATGGTGCAAACTGAACAGAGGTTATCCATCAATGTGACAGCCAGAGAGTAATCTGACCTCAGTCACGGCCTCCAGAGATGCTGAGTGCTTCAGCAGAAGGTCCATGGACCGCATGTGGTTCTTCTTGCAGGCAATGTGCAATGGAGTGAATCCATTCTAAAAAGATACACCAAAAAATCAATTAATACATTCACAGTGAGCAGCTGTACAATTAATACTGCACTAAATGTATTATATTTATCTTATTGTCTCTATTTACTTAATTCAGCTATTTGTTTTACAGATGGTAATCAGGGTTGTCGTCACATTAACTGGCAATATTAATTAAAAGAGATAAAAAAATGAAGTAAAAGACATCTAAGAGAAAAAGACTGATAAACTAACCAGAGCGCGGGCATTAGCTTTTGCCCCCTTGTCCAACAGCACCTTGACCATGCGGTGGTGCCCACAGTGTGCTGCAACATGCAGCGGGTCAGGTGGTCGAGGGTGATGTCATCGATCTCTGCGTTGTATTGCAGCAGCTGCCTCACGCAGTCCATGTGATCGCCCTGCGCTGCCATGTGGATGGGCGATAGACCATTCTGCAAAGGGGAACACATTATTATCAAATGATCAGCATGATTACACCATCAATAATGCTTAAAATCTGTTACAGTATGGCCCATCTTAGTAATAAAGTTTGGCCACCTTGGTCTTGGCCTGAATGGGAGCGCCCTGGTCTAGCAGGATCTCCACCACACGTACATGACCGTTCCTGGCTGCACAATGCAGTGGCGTCAGCTCATCCTGCACATAACACAAAGAATAAGCATTCTAGAAATTTGTCAGCCATGTTTTAATGTATCCTACATGAGCTGCATTTTCTGTCCTTATTCATGAAAGCATTAAAGTATACCATTAAAACAGCAAGTGGTCACAAAGAGAAAATACCTGTTTTTATCATAAGGAAGTAAAATAGGTCATTCTCCATGAGCTAGAATTAAGTAAGTCGGATTCAGCAGTCTCAGCAGTGTGTGATTTTTCATCTCAGCCAGTAAATAATGTCACTGTGAGATGTGATTACGGCTGGATACAAGAGGATTGACTATTAGATTATACGAAATCTAACTTTGCAATGTTTAATCCATCTCATTTTATTTTGTTATAAACAAAAAAAATCTAGGTCTATATTCTGACCTGTTAAGCACTGCTGCATTTTATGAAAGATGTATTTAAAACATATACATCTGATAAAACATGACAATCTGGGGCTCAGGTCAGGAAGCAGACAAACTGGCTAAACCGACCGTCTGCTAGCGGCCTCGCGTCACCAAGGTCAGATAAATCTCATCACATAGAGACTCTTTCACCTAGATATCATCATATAGAGACTGTGTCTGTTCCCCGAATTTGGAAATCCAAAAAACTGCCAAACTTTTCTAAGGTTAAAAATCTAATTGATGTTCAACAAATAAAAAACAGATATAATACAGATGAGCAAACGATAAAGCTTGGGTTGCTGAATATTCGATCCCTTAATTCAAAATCGCTCATAGTTAATGATAAGATTAAAGACTATAACCTAGATGTGCTGTGTTTGACAGAAACCTGGCTAAAACCAAACGATTACATTACTTTAAATGAGTCCACTCCGCAAGATTATTGTTATAAACATGAGCCTCGTCCGAAAGGCAAAGGGGGAGGTGTTGCTGTAATTTATAGTAATATTCTGAAAACCACTAAGAAATCTAGTTTTAAATATACTTCTTTTGAAGTGTTGGTGCTTAATGTAAAAATTTATAGTGTAAACAATAAATCACGTTTGAGAATTCTGCTGGCTACTGTATACAGGCCACCAGGGCACCATAAAGATTTTCTCAAAGAATTTGCTGACTTTCTATCAGAATTAGTATTGGCTGCAGATAAAGTCCTAATTGTTGGTGATTTTAATATACATGTAGATAATGAAAAAGATGCATTGGGATTGGCATTTAAAGACATTATAAACTCAATTGGAGTGAGACAACACGTGTCAGGACCTACTCATTGTCGTAATCATACTCTTGATCTAATATTATCACATGGAATAGATGTTGATGCCGTTGAAATTCTGCAGCAGAGCGACGACATCTCCGATCACTATCTAGTCTCGTGTAAATTACATTTAGCCAAGGCTGCAAAGCCGACTCCGTGTTATAAATATGTTAGACCTATCACTTCTGCCACTAAAGATTGCTTTATCAATAATCTTCCAAATCAGTTTCATAATCTCAGCATCCCAGATAGCTTAGAAGAACTTGATATTGCAACAGAAACTTTTAACTCTCTCTTTTCCAGCACTTTAGACACAGTTGCTCCGCTGCGCTTAAAGAAGATCAAAGAAAATAGTCCAACGCCGTGGTACAATGAGCACACCCGGGCCCTTAAGAGAGCAGCCAGAAAAATGGAGCGAAACTGGAAGAAAACAAAACTAGAGGTATTTCGGATTTCATGGAAGGAGAGCTCGATTGCTTACAGAGAGGCCTTAAAAGATGCTAGAACTAATTATTTTTCAACCCTATTAGAAGAAAATAAACATAATCCTAGGTATTTATTTGAACAAGTGACTAAACTAACGAAAAAGAAAGCTTCAAGCCCAGAAGTTTCCAAGAAACACAGCAGTAATGACTTTATGAACTTCTTCACTTATAAGATTGATAATATCAGGGACAAAATTATAACTATGCAACCGTCTACTACAGTATCGCATCAGGGAGTATATTGTAGTCTCTGTGAGGAACATTTTGATTCATTTGTTGCTATAGGAGAGGAAGAATTTTGCAAAATTGTTAATTCATCTAAATCGACAACTTGTATGCTAGACCCTATACCGACTAAGCTACTGAAAGAGATGCTTCCAGAGGTCATAGATCCTCTTCTAGATATCATTAATTCATCTTTGTCATTAGGATACGTACCAAAAACCTTTAAGTTGGCTATGATTAAACCGCTTGTTAAAAAACCGCAACTTGATCCTACAGAATTAGTCAATTACAGGCCGATCTCGAATCTGCCTTTTCTGTCAAAGATACTAGAAAAAGCAGTATCCTTACAACTGTGTTCCTTTTTAGAAAGAAATAATATCTGCGAGGATTTTCAGTCCGGATTTAGACCGTACCATAGTACTGAGACTGCTCTCATTAAAGTCACAAATGATTTGCTCCTATCATCCGATCGTGGTTGTATCTCTCTATTAGTGTTACTTGATCTTAGTGCTGCATTTGATACTATCGACCACAACATTCTTTTAAATAGACTAGAAAACTATGTTGGCATTAGCGGAATTGCACTAGCATGGTTTAAATCATACTTATCTGACCGATATCAGTTTGTAGCAGTAAATGAAGAGATGTCTTATCGATCACAAGTTCAGTATGGCGTACCACAAGGCTCAGTACTAGGACCGCTGCTCTTCACTCTGTACATGCTACCATTAGGAGATATAATTAGGAAATATGGAATTAGCTTTCACTGTTATGCTGATGATACTCAGCTGTATATTTCTTCAAAACCTAACGAAACTTACCAATTCACAAAATTAACGGAATGCATAGCTGATATAAAAAATTGGATGACCAGTAATTTCCTATTACTAAATTCTGAAAAAACAGAGATTCTAATCATTGGACAAAAAACTTCCTCACCTAATAACCTAGAATACTGTCTAACACTTGATGGCTGCTCTGTTAAGTCTTCGACGTTAGTTAGGAACCTGGGTGTGCTCTTTGATACCAATCTTTCATTTGAAAGTCACGTGTCTAGTATCTGTAAAACCGCATTTTTCCATCTTAAAAATATATCTAAATTACGTCATATGCTCTCACTGACAAATGCGGAACAATTAGTTCATGCGTTCATGACCTCAAGGCTAGATTATTGTAATGCTCTACTGGGTGGTTGCCCTGCACGCTTATTAAACAAACTACAGCTAGTTCAAAATGCAGCCGCTAGAGTTCTTACCAGAACCAGGAAGTATGACCATATTAGCCCGGTTCTGTCAACACTGCATTGGCTGCCTATTAAACATCGTATAAATTTTAAAATATTGCTGATTACTTACAAAGCACTAAATGGTTTAGCTCCCCAGTACTTGAGCGAGCTCTTAACGCATTATAGTCCTTCACGTCTATTGCGATCTCAAAATTCTGGCCAGTTGATAATACCTAGAATATCAAAATCGACTGCTGGCGGTAGATCCTTTTCCTATTTAGCACCAAAACTTTGGAACAATCTTCCTAACACGGTCCGGGAAGCAGATACAGTCTGTCAGTTTAAATCTAGACTAAAAACACATCTCTTTGGCTTAGCATACACATAACACATTATAGATTTCTATAATTCAATGTTAGGCTGCATAGATTAGATCAGCCGGAACCGGGAACACTTCCCATAATTCCTGATGTACTTTGTACATCATAAGAAGGATGGCGTCTACGCTAATATTAGTCTCTCTGTTTATCCCGAGGTTTACCGCAGACCGCCGGATCCAGGGCATATCCAGATCTGATGAAGGACCATCACATGGACACAACGACACGCATTATCAGGGCTGTGAAGGCCCATGGACACCTCACCACTCATCTCCTCACCGGCCGGATGACCCAACCCAACCAGATGAACTGGATAATATCGTGAAAGTTCTGATCCCATCTGACTCCTGCCATTATGCTGCCTAACTCATAATCATACACTGTTCATTCGTTGGCCAGAGGAGGACTGGCCCCCCGACTGAGCCTGGGTTCTCCCAAGGTTTTTTTCTCCATTCTGTCACCTGATGGAGTTTTGGTTCCTTGCCACTGTTGCCTTCGCCTTTTGGCTTGCTTAGTTGGGGACATTTAATTTTCATTTAATTTTCAATTGAACAATACTATTACAACATTGTTTTCCTGTTATCTCTGTAAAGCTGCTTTGAAACAATTTGTATTGTAAAAAGCGCTATATAAATAAAGGTGACTTGACTTGACTTGACTATTTATTATTATTATTATCATTATTACAAACACATATTGAGACACTTGCGCTCTGATTTTTTCTTGGCTATATATACATATATATATATTATATATATATATATATATATATATATATATATATATATATATATATATATATATTATTAAAAACTATTTTTAATATTTGAATTAGGTTTTATTTTTGTTTCATTACAATTTTAGTTTAAGTTCTCTATTTGTATTTATTGATTTATTAATATTTAATTATTTCTATTTAGCTTTAATTAAAATTTATTTCAGTTTTAGCTTTTTGTAATTTTAGTACTTCAACTTAAACATAAGCTTTATTTCAATTAATGAAAATGACATTAAAATAGTTTTAGTTTTACTTAAAAATAACACCACTGCAAACTGCAGACTTTTCGATTATGAAAATATTTTGCACATCCCTAATGGATACTGTACTGTACCTTTGTCTTGGCATCTATCTGAGCGCCTCTGTCCAACAGAAGTCGCACCATAATCACATTCCCCCTCCTGGAAGCGATATGTATTGGCGTGATGCCATTCTTCAAGAGAAAATGAGTAAAAATTAAAATTCATGTAATCTTTTATGTAGAAGGAAGCGGCATTTAACATGAGAGTTAGACTGACCTTCGGCGTGAAGTTCACGTTGGCTCCTCTGTTTAGCAAAAGCTGTGCGACACTAAGATTCTCATAATGGGCTGCGATGTGGAGGGGAGTAAAGCCGGTCTACGGGAAAAGCGTGTAACATTTCATTGATTCAGTATATGTATAAAACAGTAACACCTACACTGACAGATTTTTAAACAAACTCAGTACTGTTTATCTTGTCACATAGTCATCTCTGCAATAACAAGCCAAGAGCGGCTGCACTGAGCTCAGTGAGTCATGATGCGTAATCCCGCTCGTGGTGAGATAAAACCTTTTAGATGTGTACAAACACACATACTTTGCTGAGGACGTCTGGGTTTGGGTCGTTCTGCAGCAGTACGGCAGCAGTGCGCGTGTCGTCATTGCGTGCCGCGATGTGCAGGGCCGGCAGACGCACTTTGCCCTTGGTGCCGTAGTTTATAAGGAGGGCCACCACGTTCTCGTGACCCTGCTGAAGTGCTACCGCCAAAGGAGTAAAGCCATCCTGGGGGATGAAATCGAGAGTTGTAGGTTCATTTGGGTTTTATTTCTGCTGCGTTTGATTTCAAAGTGTCACTCACCTCGGTTGGAAGACTCTGATTGGCTCCATGTTCAAGTAGATATTTCACCACTTCCAAGTGGTTCTCCTGTGCTGCCATGTACAGGGGACTGAAACCTTTCTGCAAAACACAAAATAACAACAAAGAACAAATTAATTAAGCTTTTCATCTACACAATTCTATGTTTGTTGATTCATGTCTTGAGGCTCAGACCAACCTGAGACTGGGCATTGACGTTGGCACCATAATTTATCAGTTCTGCAACCACTTTCTCTTGACCGGCCAGAGCAGCAATATGAAGGGCGGTATTCCCTTTCTGCAAAAATAATAGTCATGTAAATATAGACAAATTCAGACAAATTTATTTTGCTTTTATTTTTGCCCATGTTGCACGTTATTGGGTTTTTTTCTGTCTGATTTTTTTTTTTAAATGGATTTTTTTAATGCTGTCTTTTTTCATCTAAAATGTCTTATACAGAATTTTGACCTGTGGCGCACTTTTACCTACATTTCATGTGAAAGGTGCTTAGAAATAAACTGCATTATGATTTATTATAAATATTGATTTAAAAAGTATTATTATTTGCTACTTGCTATTGTTAGTGGGTTAGTCAGTCGGAGGGACTTTCTCATTCTCAAAAAAAATATTAAAGAAAGTTGAGACATCAATATTTTGGAATCATTTTCCTAGAGGAGAGAAACTGCACACATTTGTAAAATGGTAATTTTGTCAACTTTTAGAAGTACTTGTCTTAATAATATATATAATATGATAAATGCCAATGTTCAATAAGTAGTTATTTATTAAAAGAGATATTCAGAATAAATATTTATTCCACCAGGTAAGAGTTAATTCTTAAGTTCAGCCTTAACTGTAGGCTAATGACTGTTTTAGGTTGCCAAACACACTGTAGCAACTCAGCCCATCAGAATTTAAGGTGCGTCCCAATTTGCATACTTATTATGCACTATTCTATGACATTTTATAGTATAAATAATGTGAGTAGAGTGTTCACACTCAAAATTTGAAAAAGTACGTTATACATACCTGGATGATGCACTTAAAGGATTAGTTCGAACTCGTTCATCAAATGAACAAATCTTTTTTCGAGTCATTTCATTCATTCAACGAACGAAATTACTCGAAAAAAGATTCATTCATTTTGAACGAGTCTTTTTCAAAATGAATGACCTGCGACCCGACAGAAAATAGGAAAAATAGGATACAGGCTTATAGCTGCACCCACTGTGAGCGGACAAGGTGTCAGTATGCTCAACAGGAGATGCTTGAGTCATAAATGGTAAAATAAAAAGGCTATTGTTACGTTTATTTTGGGGAAAAAGTTGCATATAGGCCCTTTAACACATGATGCACATTAAGTGTGGAATATTGGACACTTCATGCACTCAACTGTCACAGCTTTAATTACATTACAGAGGGGGAGGGGCTATCAGACTCTGATGTCGAATGACAGAATAACCTTACAAAATGCATACACTGCACTTTGAGCTGAGTACATACAGTGTACTCAGTAGTGCATTATAAGTGCATAGTGCACAGGGTGTCATTTGTCACACAACTTTAGAGTCTGAACTATCTCATTTATAAACCTGTTTTTGGCTTGCCAGAGGAAGTCTGACTGACTTAAGAAAGTAGATTTACCTTTGTGTTAGTCTCCAGGTCAATGCCATTGTGCAGCAGCTCCAGCACCATCTTAACATGACCTTCTTTGGAGGCCAAGTGCAACCCGTTAAGCCCATTCTGCGAATACAAGAGAAAACATTAGGTGCTGAAAAAGTCAGTCTCAAAAAACAACAAAAAAACCCCACCCTGACACATCTTAAGTCTATCTCTTTATCTCTCCCCGTCTACCTGTCAAATGACTCACTGAGAGGAGGGCAGTCTAAAAATAACACAGTGAAGCACTGACTGAGAAATCTACAGATCTGTGAAGCTCTCAATAAACAGGGCTTGGAAATAGAACGACGGAGGAAACCGACAAAAAGGCCGGGCGAGGTAAAGGTTGATCGGAGAACGGTAAATGGTACAGTGTGTGCTTTTGAAGGGATGGTAGGTGTGTAACCAGATTTGGCCATAGGGGGGCTCTACTCTGCTAGTCTGACTGGAATCCCCTTCATACTGCAGTGTCACTCATCTCTAATGAGCTCGTACTGCAGCTGCACGGTGCATGCGCAGAGGAGAGGAAGACAGAATGGAGAAGGAGGGGTGCTTGCAGACGGTGGGGAGGAGTGCTGATGAAAACTGCCACACGTGCCCACTTGGCATTAATATTCTCTAGACGTGCCTCATGATGTTTTAGGGAATATCACAGTATTTATGTGATATCAACAGTATTGTTCTACGTGCATAGATCTTTCATTTTTCTACATATAAATTACATTTTAAAAATAGAAAGTAGTTATTTTTTTTTACATTATAATAATAGTTTTTACTGTATTTTTGGTCAAATAAATGAAGTCTTGGTGGGAATAAGAGACAAGATCTTACTGATCAAAAACTTTTAAATGATAGTGTATAAATATTTCAGACAAGTTAGGCCAAATTCCTAAATAAGGTCACAATTGTTTGAATGACTTTGTTCCCTCCGTTAAACACAGAAGGAGAAAATCTGAAGAAATTCTGGTCATGACATTTTGAATGGGGACTGAAGTGTTCAAGCATCTACGGACAAATAAGCATTACAATTTACATTTATGCATTTGGTAGACACTTTTATTCCACAAGATTAGTGCAAAAGAATATATGTCAAGATTTTAAGTGGATAATGGCAAAATAATTGGTCCATATGGACAATTTTTCTAATTCTTAGATTATTTTTGGCTATATAATCATTAGATGTTAATATATAACATGGCTAATAACTTTTAAGGCTATTTACAGCCGTTACTTCATCACCTATAAAATAAAGACAAATTACACTATGACAAGATCATCAATTGTCTAAAAATCTCATTAACAATACTTTAAGCTGAGGTGGAAATTAATCACACGCTCTGAGCTTTAAAATACAGTTTTGCTGATTTTCAGAATTTTCTCTAGTCCCAAAGCATTTCCCATCTCACTGTCAAAAACAGTCTAAGCTCCTCACAGAATGTGTTGCGGCAGCACAGAGACTCTGATATCAACATCACAAACGGGAAGTATACTTCAGTTTATCCAAACACGTAACTATAAAAATCTCCAAGACGCATTGAAATTTAGTCTAGGTTGCATACCGTAGGCCGTGACAGGTTCCCAATGGAATCCTGTCAGTGAATGATGTTATAAAGTGGTGTAGTAGTCGTGTGTGTGTGTGTGTGTGTTGTGTGTGTGTGTGTGTGTGTGTGTGTGTGTGTGTGTGTGTGTGTGTGTGTGTGTGTGTGTGTGTGTGTGTGTGTGTGTGTTGTGTGTGTGTGTGTGTGCAAGAGAGAAAGAGAGAGAGAGAGTTCAGGATGCAGTAATACAGAGTGGGCGTTCATTTTCAGAGCTTTTCAATGCGGGAAGCCAGCCAACTGCTCAGGTCCATTCACTAACCCGTCTCTGAGAACCAAACATAGCTCTCCTGCAAATATCACAATATGCTATTTAAAGCAGGTAAGCAAGTGTTATGATGCAACTGCTTGCAAAAGCATGACCGGTGAGGGGGTTAGAGGAGGAAGACATGCTGGCATGGTTAATTATGGCAATTTACTGATTAGGGCATTGAACACAGTTCTGCATTGACACTGTAAACACAGCTGTACTGTCCGACCACAGGAGCATTGGGGGGTTAATACACAGTCTCGAAAACATCAACTGGCACAAGCAAGCAAAACACACACACACACACACACACACACACACACACACACACACACACACACACACACACACACACACACACACACACCACACACACACACACACACGGATCCTAATCTACAATGTGATGAATTTATAGCTCTAAATAGCAATCTCTGAATTTAGCCAGTACTATTAATGGGCTTCAAAGTTACTTTGGGCTTTCAAGGCGTGGATGTGAGACTGGTGTTGTCATGCAGTTGCTAAATTGTTCTTATATATTTCAAGCATGTTGCTATGGAGTTGCTAGGGTGTTTTGTGTAGTTGTTAGATGGTTTTTACTCCAAAATAAATCACATAATTGAAAATGGAAAGATTTTTTCTTAACAAATTCAATGATTGGAAATACCATTCATATCTGTAATAATAGTAATTTGGTAACACTTTACAATAAGGTCTCATTTGTTAAAGACTCCCTATGGTGAAAATATTTTTAAAAGTATTTTGAAAGGTTTTTGTTGTTGTTTATATCTGTCTATGTGGTGTTTTTAATATGCTTTAAGACAAACCGTGTGCAAATTTATCAGTCAACACCATTGCCGAATATTTAAAATTAAAACTGCAGTGAACCAAAGACAGTCACAAAAACGCGGTTAGAAAACGCCCCTTATTTCTACGTCACAAACTTGTAACCAATCCCGTAAATGTGCAGGCGGTGCTTTTACTATCACTATTTCTAAGAATGTAGATTTTTAGAAGGCAGCTGTCTGACTCTGAGATGGAGAACGGGAACATCATTTGTGTAACATTAGCAACACATTATAAGCTGATTGATAACGTAATCAAACTAAAGGCTAATTATATCAATTACCTTTATGTGTCATCTTTTATTCAAACAACTTTCTCTTCTTCTCTTCTCAGCAGAGCAGAATTGGTGCATTTCCTCTGTGAAATTCAGGTGTGTGTATGTTTTATTTTATCTATAAAATCATTACTTTTTTTTAAATCATTTTATTTAATTCCTACTGGATGCAATGTGAGTCACCACAAGTGTCACGTGACGTGACACGTCTGTCTTTTCGCTGATTGAAATGCCTGATGCCTTGCATAAAACACCCGACTTTATTCCTAAAGATAATGAATATAATTAATCTGGATGATAAAATGTCCTCAGAACTGTGCACTGTTTGTTAATTGGCAGGTTATAGAATCAGTCGTGTCGCATCATCTTTCGGCTATGAGTGAAATGCAGGACAGCGGTCTGACGTTCGAAGTTCCCCCACAGAGTGTGAGTCCAAGGCACGAGAACCACCGCTGATACGGTGGAAATTGGATAACAGACCGGTTTATTACACTTGAATTACTTTTTAAATTTTTAGTTTTTACTTCTAATATTTTGTTATATGAGTTTAAATGTAGGAAATGGTGTATACATGTTAAAACAATGTTAATGTACCAAATACAATTACTGAGATCTTAAGATTTTACTTCATTTACTCAGTTGATATGGTATATAATACCATAATTGATTTAATTGATTCAAATTGAATCAGTATTTTTAAGGTGTAAACATGTTTCACCAAAAAAATCGAGTAAATCATAGTAAATGTTTTTAGAGTGTTGGCATTGCTCACCGCTACAAACGTATATTGTAAATAGAAACATTTGACACTCTCCAGAACACAAATATGTACCGAAGTGTTTACCAAATCTGTTTTGTTAATATGATACTATTACAGTATCAACTGAGGGTGCTCTTGCTGTCATCTGAGGGTGTTTAGCATACCTCAAGCACACCATACTAGAATGTTTCTAGATCAAATATATATGGCTGATTTAAACCAATATTTCCACTTGCCACTGTGTAGTGTTTACTACAGTTGAACAAGTGGATTGGGAAACTGGTGTGAGTGAGTTGAGGAGGGGACTAATTTGCATATTCATGGTCTACGTATACTAAATGAAGCAAGGGTGTAGAGTTGCATTCAAACTATTTTAAGGCATGAAGAAATTATTTTCATCGAAATTTTTTAAATGTTATTGTGATTATCAAAGATGAGTTTAAATGATAAAATTCTTGACTGAAGGGGGACTTTAACATTAGTTAACATGAACAAAGAATAATCAATACTTCTAATGCATTTATTGTATCTGTTAACAGTTAATGCACTGTAAACTAACATGAACATTTTTATTAACTAGTGTTACCTTATTGTACAGTGTTACAAATCATTTTAAAGGGGGGGGGGGGGGGTGAAATGCTGTTTCATGCATAGTTTTTTACACTGTTAAAGAGTTGGATTCCCATGCTAAACATGGACAAAGTTTCAAAAATGAAGTTGTAAGTTTGATGTAGTAATTCTGTTCCAAAAGTACTCCTTCCGGTTTGTCACAAGTTTCGGAAAGTTTTTTTCGAATACGGGCCTATGTAACGTCAGAATGGCCGGAATTTCCTTATACGGGTTTCCTTATAACATTTGGTGTACAGTGTGTGTGTGTACAGTGTACGCCTATGCCCGTCAGAGCGCTGGGCTCGGCTGCGCTGCAATAAAAAAAATGGCACCAAAAAAGTGTGTTTTTGGTTGCCAGGGCAAGACAACACTGCACAAATTTCCAAAGAACCCAGCGTTACGGGACCTGTGGATGGATTTTGTTTTTCCAGAGCAGCAACGGAGTTGTGCAAGTGTTCTTGTTTGTTCCCTTCATTTCGACGGTTATAGTTATAGGCCCAGTTCGACGCCGGATTTGCAGATCGCCTAATACTTAAAGATGGATCAGTCCCAACGATAAAGGTTCACGGTCGTGCGTTGGAACTGCAGGCGGTGAGTAAAACTGCTTCAAATGTCTGTGTGTTGTTAACTATCGGCGTGTAAGCTAAGCACAGCAAGTAAACAACATGATCGCGTACAGTTAATGTATCTATGGAGCATGCGGTGTATGGTGTGTGTGTGTGTGTGTGTGTGTGAGTGTTTGTGTGTTTAAATACATTTGTTTAGCTGGCCACTGTAGGTGTCAGTTTGTTTATTGTAAAAATAAATCATGTCCTCATAAACCACAAGTCTGTCTGTTTACAACACACGCAAAAGCTTCGCGCGCTCCCGCCCACACGGCACGCCTCCACCCGCTCGGCTTTTTCCGGAAAGACTCGGTGCAGCCTATCTTTCTTTTATAAATATAATAAAACTAAAGACTTTTTGGAGATATGAAGGATGCAATACTACTCTATAGGTACTCAAGATTAACATGAGATTGAGTGAAACTGAGTGTTTCACCCCCCCTTTAAACATATTAAACCCTAAGGGTAATACTTACACACACTGTACACACACACACACACACACACACACACACACACACACACACACACACACACACACGCTTGATGCTTGACACTGCAGGATGGATTTTTCTCTCACCTGATTGGCTATGTTGATGTCTATTCCATTTTTGATATGGTCCAGAGCTTTTTCCAGATTACCTGAGCGTGCAGCACGGAGAAAACTGGTTGTTGTATCCGCCTGAGGGAGAGAAAAAAGAAAGGAAAAATAAATGCAAATCTGAATAGGAAAAGGGATTGGTAAATTGTCATAATTTTTTTGCTCAAGGGTTCTGGATGTTTAGCACTTAATAAAACATCAGTTAACACTCTGACGTACAGCACTAATTGAGATTTATTCTGTGTTGTATTGAGTATCTGGTTTCAACTGGCTCAAGGGACACATAACAGCGACCCAACAGTTACGGAATTCGTTTTTTAAAACATCTAATTTTCCAAAGTTATGAAGTGTGATGTTATATTCAGGGCTGGTTCAGCTCATAAAGACATATCAGCATTTGCTTTAAGACTGAAGTGTGTTCTTGTATCCCAGCTTGTTTTGTAGAGACAAGGTAAGCATTTTGTTTTTTCCCTAGCAAAGTGTGCTGTGAGCTATCAAAACATTTCAACCTCTCAACCATCCCATCATAGTAACATTAAATCAGCAGCCATATCATACATTTTAATACATTTCAGGCCAAGACTGGTTGCCCACTGAAGCTAAGCAGGGCTGAGCCTGGTCAGTACCTGGATGGGAGACCTCCTGAGAAAAACAGGTTTCTGCTGGAAGAGGTGTTAGTGAGGCCAGCAGGGGGTCTGACCAGGATATGCATTGACGTGGCAAAAGAGCCTGCTGCGTGACTTATTTAATAGAGGAAACTGTGAAAACGCGAGTAAAACAAACGATTATCATTTAATAGAGGAAACTGTGAAAACGCGAGTAAAACAAACGATTATCACTTTAAACTAAATGTTGGACTCGATATAGTGTTCCTTACAACTTACCAAAGATCCAGTGAGCCATAAATACTGACATGCAACCAGGAATCGTGTTTCCTGACATTTATGTGCCTGATTTAGACACAGAGGAAATACATAAAGAAAATTTGCCTGTGAACAATTTATATAAATACAATATAGGTAGGTCTAAATCCGGGTGATCACTTATATTAATGTTATATATATATCATCACATCGTCCAGCCCTAAAACTTAAATAGTTTTTTGTCCTTGTTTATTTAAAAACATCCAATTATGCAGAATATACAATGGCAAATATTTAATTGATGAGTTGTCAATACAATATATAACAATACAATATATAGGCTATAATTTTACCCCTAAATTTAGCGTATTGACACAAAATGATTGCTGCAAATCCACCTTTTCCAGTTGTTTCTATGAATTGTAGCGATCCATTTGCTTCTCTGTTCTGTAGCATTTGGCAGTCTGTAAAAATATACCTCAGATTTCTTGTCAAATCTAGTTGTACAGTCAATCGCAATGCTCTTTCCCAATTTAGACGTGTTTTTTACGGCGTTCGCGCTGAAAACAAATGCTGCCGCTCAGTCTTTTTGCCACTCAGTGGACGTAACTGCAGTCACTCCAGCCGACGGTGACGTCACGCGCATACCTTCTATAGTGATAGGGACACTATACTGTCAAAAAGCAGTCCTTCGGATGAGACGTTAAACCGAGGTCTTGACTCTGAATTGAACTAATGTTCTCTGTTAGTCCAAGTTCTTGACCATTTTTCATCGGTCATCCGTGTCTGTCTATCTATGGCTGTACTTTTCTCAGTGGAATAGCTAACAGCCTCCATACCTGTACCCAACCCTCCCTTTCTCTCTCCCTCCTGTTGTGTTCATGCTAACGGGTCCAGAACAGAGAGCTTTTCAGATTCCCATCTGCACTGCAATATATCAGAAACATGACTTTATCCTGCTGCTCTGTATAGAAATCCATGAGTGATATTTTGTGGTTTTCCATGCGATGACTAATGCAATATGCTCTGATGTGGTCACAGTTATATTGAGTCCTTGAATTGATTTGTCAGATACTCTGCCGTCTAGATACTGTAGATCATCTCTGCTCTGTTATTTAGTAGGGATGATTGACAGGCCAGTCCCCCCTCCCACCCCAATCCAAATTGTGGATGGAATACTGAGTCACTGAGGCGGAAGAAGTCATTTTCAAATCTTCAGGTAAAAGCATAGCAAAAACATATCGGTCAACATGACTGTGCAGTAATAATATGAGTGTGCATCACATCTTAATGAAAACAATTGCTGAATAACTTGTATATAATATCTAATTTCATTTTGGGACTAAATTTCTTTCCCTCTTCTTGAAAAGCCACTCTTTAGCGATCTTTATCCACAATCAGCCAGCAGAATTTTTTCACATGTGATTCACATAATCCATTCTGATACTCATATGGCTGTTTTTCTTCTGTTTCACACAAATACAAACAAACAAGTTTTTTTGGGTCATATTTTTCAACAGCATTCGGTTAACAAATTTGAGCTGGAAACTGTCTGTATGGCATTTCTGACCCTGTAGCAATTCCCAGAGCACTTGCTCATACATTAGCCGCTTTTTCACCGTCGGGACAAACCGGTCTCGTTGCTTAACCTTTCCATTCTGTGCCGATCTGGCCCAGCCGGTACAGATATGGTTTCATTTTCCACTGTGGGGCTGATAACAGAGCTCTTTGAAATGTAATACAAATGCGTCAGTCGTTACCTTGGTAAAGCAAGAGTTTACAGACAATATGAGATGTAAATAGTGACCGGGCTAAAGAGAAACTGGCAGCCAGGCAACAGACAAGTGACCAATCTGGAATGACGACATCACTACACGCATTCTACCAGCACAGTTCGGCATGGTAGACAACCATGCTGATAATTACAGGCCGAGAACGGTTTGTAATCGTGCTGAACCAAGCTCAAATGGAAATATAACTGAAAACGTTCCTAACCGTTCTTAAAACTCGGCCCGACAGTGGAAAAGCGGCTATATTAAGTGGGCCACTAACACATTCTGTGGTGTTTTATGGAGTTGATGCTCGGTATACAGAGTTCTTAATCACCTATTTGATAGCTCTTGAACAACTTTGAGATGTGTTTTGGGTCATTTTCTTCCTGAAAAATGAATGTCCACCTCAAAGATAATTTTGACTGATTGACTTGTCCTTGAGGTATATTGAAAAGGACATGCTGGATGATCTTGTCATTGACTTGGCACCAAATTGTCATTAGCATGAAACTGGCATAGCACCCATGATCACGACACAGCCTTCAAGTTTGAAAATGTGAATATATTTTTAGTACCTGGTAAACGAGTTAATAAAGAAATTACTTAGAGAATGGCCAGTGTTTATATGTGATGCACACACACACACTCCCGTTCAAAAGTCTGGTGTCAGTACGATTTTTTTTATGTTTTTGAAATAAGTATCTTATGCTCACTAAGGCTGCATTTATTTGAAATACAGTAAAAACAGCAATATTGTGAACTATTATTTAAAATTACTATTTTATTTTAAAATGCAATTCATTCCTTTGATGGAAAATCGGAATTTCCAGCAGCAATTCTAGCTCAAGAGACATTTATTTTTTATATTAACGTTGAACAGTTTTGGAAACCGTGATACAGTTTTTTTTCAAGATTTTTTGATGAATAGAAAGTTCAAAAGAACAGCATTTATTTGACATAGAAATCTTTTGAATGTTTTAATGTCTTTAATTTCACTTTTGATCAATTTAACGCATCCTTGCTGAATAAAAGTATTAATTTCTTTAAAAAAATCTTTCCGACCAATTTTCAATGGTAATGTATGTATACACACACACATTATTTGATATTATATTACATTTAATATGTTATCCTTAAAAAATTAAGGCAGTAAGTTTTCAATTTTAGCGGATTGATTTTTTTTTTTACACAGTAGTTGAAGCTTGGCACTCGCACAGCAAATTTATTTTATATGTTTTAATAAAAATGTATATATCAGTTTGCATGCTTTCATGTATTTGTGTAATGGCTCATTGTTATTGACAAGTCTACATTAGTCTACATTATCCCATTGTAATCTCTATAGTACATCTGTTGCGTAAGTGACAAACTGACAGATATCAGCAATCAGAAGAAACAGCAGGAGGACAATCAAAATTTTTCCGCAAAAAACCATCTGATACACAAAAAAACAACACAACTAAACCATCAAACACCCACTTAATCACACACACACACAGAATCTCATGTTAGCAATATGAACAGTCATACACAAAACAAAATAAGAGCTATTTAGAATGACAGGAAGATAATGAGACACTACAGGAACACCAGCGAAGCTAACTAAAGTTATTAGCCACGTCACGACATTCAAACACAAGAACTTCCACCAGCTACACAACCACAAGAGAACCACAGACAGAAACGTTTAAGAAGCCACACCAACACACAAGATTTTCCAGAAAGAGAGAAGTGTTGAGAGGCAGTTCTAAGATATTTACTCTTCCATCAAAGTGCCATTTTCCACCTTGAGGCTCCGACGAACCCTCTCCACTCAAACTACTGTCCTGATGCACAAGCCAGCGCTGAACCACATGAGCCTAGAAGACACCAACACCACAAAGACAGAGCATGTTAATACACACACATGGAGACACATATGGGCAGGTGAAAACACTGAAACTGTGAAAGCAATGGTAACACAAATAGATCATGAAATGCTGCTCCGTTAAGTGAGTAATGTTAAACTTCAAGTATTACTATAATGTTTTCAATTTTCTTAAATGCTTCCAATCTTTTTGAATGCAACACAAAATTGTGCTATAACAAGACACCGGCTATTGACCTTTGCAAAGGCCCAGGGATAAAACAGGGAGAATTACACAACAACGCCATATTTTCGTTTCAGTCTTGAGAGGGTGAATGCAGAAACCCAGTCGCATTAAAGGGATTCCAGCTCTTGGCGCACTCCAAGACTGGTTGCTTAGCAATTGCTAGGAGAATGATGACATCATTTTCAACATTCTCAAAAGCATACGACTACGAGTGTGACAACTACTGATGCAGGGACAGGACCACATTGACTCAAAGCATATGAAGGTGCAGAGAGCAAAACAAATTTTCTGTTTTTCAAAAGGTTTTCTGTCACATAAACCCAAAATATATGAGTGACATTGCAATTTATTGCACACAACAGATATCCAATAAAAACAAATATATGATGCCTGGGTGGTTATTATCTTATCATAATATCTTAAGCAACTAGACCTCTGAAAGTTGAGTTTAATTGAGCTTAATATGCAAATAAGCTGTGACACAGTGCTGCAACAACCAATGAGAGTTCAGTTATTTGCCACCTCAAAGTCAGATACCGCTGCTGAGTATGAGTGGCACTGGCTACTAAAAACAGCTGGATTAAATCCAATCATTTCATCATTCATAGGAATCCATGAAAATGGGAATTTTGCGTGAGGGGGGGTGAAAGATTTCGCCATGTAGATATCACAACAGGTGGTTCAAGTTGGTCAGGTGGATTCATCGAGTTGACCAACATAAAGCTGCTTGGTTTGAAAGTGACTTCTGCGTGAGGAGTACTTTATACATCGCTTCAATATTACCAAATAGACTAATGGTAGTTTGAAGGTGTTTCCCAGCCAGAGCTAACTTTTCCGGAAAGTTTGCTTTGGTTAGCTGTTTCAAACTCCAGAAACAAACACAGAATTAACATTGTTTTGGCATGATTTTGTTCGAAATTACGTTTGTTGGGAATTTAGATGACACACATCAGTGGAACTGGCTGAAATGTACAAAAGTCAAGTTGTGAGATTTCATTATTCACTTATGACAAAGCAATTAAGCGCTAGGCCTAACTAAAGCCTCAGAGGACGAAATCCAGACGGCTCTATTGTGAAGGAGAGGTGAGCAAAACCCAGACACAGATAGCATTGCGTTCCTCTTGGCAACTGTCAGTGTAATGTCAAATTTCCCACCTATGTGAAGTATCAGTTAATTAATTAATTTTGCATAATCCCTCATGTATCACGAGAGCAGATTCAGATTAACATGCAGTTCGTAAAGTTAAGTGATGACATCATCAGCTGGTGTAATTATGAGGGATATATAACCAGTGATTAGAAAAGGGTCACGGTCACTTTTTACAGCCTGTCTGGCTTCTCACATACACACCTTTACATCCTCACACACTCGCTAAAAATAGTGACAAAGACGTCATTTGGAGCTCGACACTAGTAGGCTGAGAATGATGAATCGCAGTAAAGAATCCTCCAGGGTTTGCTTTGAGACCCACTTCTACAGAAAGAGAAACCTACATAGTGGTGCTAGGGTAGCCATTTATAACACACACTCACACATGCAAATGTGACTTTCACACTTAAACACACACAAAATGTTAGATCTCAATACCTTTGGTTTGATTGGTCAGGCAGTGCCAGTGCAGCAGCCACTTTATACATGCAACGCCAGGAAGCAGAAATATAAAGCCTAGTAAAACAATCCTAGAAGGTCACAGCGTTCTGCAGATCTATAAATAAAGATCTATAGTTACTGCACACTATTATTATCGGCTAACATGACTATGACAATGCTAAAATCCATAACAGGCCAAGTAGAGCAGATTCTAAATAAAAAGTTGGAATTACAGTTTTACAATTTTTCAGTTTTTAAACCTGTTCATCTTAAAGGGGCAGTTCACCCAAAAATTAAAATTCTGTCATCATTTACTCACTTTCATTCCTCTGTGGGACAGAAAAGGTGAAAAAATAAATAAAATAAAAATATTTAAAAAACACACTATATAACTATTTTTAAAAAAAAATATTACTAAAATATAATATTTTAAATGTTAATTATTGGTATAAAAAAATTAAAAAGATGAATTGAGATTGTGTATAGTAAATTAAAAAGATGAAATGTTGAAGACTGTTCTGATTGCCCTTTTCAATATAATGGAATTGAATAAGGCCATCAAGCTCAGAAATAATAAAAAAATGTTCATTCAAGTCTTCTGATAGTTTTGCATGGTGAACAAACGGAATTTAAGTTGTTTCAAAGTTTAAAAGTCTGTACCATAGATATTAGTTTTTGCTATGGAATCAAGAAATATTATTTATTTTGATATAGGCTACTGAAATTTTGGTATTGTGACAATAATACTTTGCATAACAGAATGTACACATTAACAGAGGCATGTTGCTTGTTTATCACAAAACAGCTTTTGGAAAACAGTGGCTGTGTTTCTTGTTTTTCATACACAACAATTTCCCTGAAAACACTGGCAGCCGAACAGATCCAGTCGTGACCTAGAGAATGCAAAATCAATAAACAGACCAAAGGCTAAGCTTAAGTGGGAGTTGATCAAATATTGATAGACACTCAGTGTTCATAATTGTGTGTATTCTTGTTTCGTGTGCTTGTATTATTTCTTGGAACGCACTCTTGTGTAGCCTCAGCATCTTGTATAAATTACTGCATCAAGAGCTGCTTTCATGTCTCTAAAACAAAACAATCAGTTGTGGATTCATTCTTGAATTATTTAAGAATCACAATGATTCTTAAATGAATCAATTCAGCCATTGAAATCAAGACTGACATATCTCATACTCTCATTTAGGATGTAAGAAAATGAACCCCTTTAGGAACTAATGATAACCTGCATCAGTATAAGCAACTTCCTGTTTCCTTTTACCCTGCTAAAATGGAACCACTGAAATATTGATGTGTATGTCAGGCTGCTGTGTCTGCAATCCATTAAAAACAAAACAGACTTTCTATTAGATTTATCCCCAGACATAAATGACTAAAACACAGAGATAAAACAAAAACCAACACAAAGAAACTTTTGCTCTATTGCTCACACTGAAAGATGATCTGGATGTCCATCTCTAAATTTGGTGAAAGCAAACGCACATCCAAATGTCAGACCACAATGCTAAATTATTTTAATACAGTGTCAGTTATTCATGCCCTCATTTTAAAATCCCCAATATGTTCCGTTAAGTATATATATTAAGTAATAATTTCTTATTGCTTTTTATTTATAAAAAAAGTGGCAACAGCAATATAATATGACACCAATATTCAATAAATGATTACATTTATAACAATAATATTGTTGGTATCATTATACCATTAATATTAATAATGACCATAATGACAATGTATTTATAATAGCAATATGATAAGACATCAATGTTCAATAAATGCTTATACTAATAACAATACTGGACTTATTGAACATTGGTATCTTATATTTTTGTTGCAACTATATATATATATATATATATATATATATTATATATATATAATATTATATATATATATATAGATTACTTTAATAAACAGGAAATATTAGGGAATTAATTAAAATAATGAATGACTGCATTAAAATAATGTATTATTAAAATATTGCAAAATAATGTAATAACAATTAGTTTGTTGATATTTGGATGCGTTTAGAAATAATAATAATAATAATAATAATAGGCTTTTATGGATGTCAATCAAATCCAATCAGAATTGAGAGTTGTAAGTGTCACAAGTAACACAATAATAAAAACCACCAATTGTATTCAGATCCCATCCTTCCATTCAACAGCTCACTCCTTTTTATTTCTATTTTCTCTCAGTGCACTCCCTCTTTTGTCAAGCATCTCCATTTCATTCTCTCTTTCTCTCTGTCCTCTTACAGGATCTGCAGATCTTCTCAGTCACAACACATTGCAGCGCCCAGCGCTTCCTTTTCAATATTCATGAGGACTGCAGAAGGCCTGACTGCAAAGCACGCTGGGTAGAGCCCCTCAGAGTCTCCTAATTACATCACCGTTATTGTGCTGACGTCCACCTCTGTTTTATCCATGAATATTAGTCCTGGCTATGAACGTACATCTCATCACTCACACAAAATCCTTATGCACATAATCACACTATTAATGCCTAATTTCCCATGCAGCATTCTCATTATAATCTTGTCATCTCTTTGTGTGTGTGTGTGTGTGTGTGTGTGTGTGTGTGTGTTTTGCGTCGCATGCACATTGACGCAGGAGAGAAAATGAGTGATTAAAAGAGAATGAGGGAGAAAGGAAAATAGCGAGCTAAAACTAGACTGAGTGAGAAAAAGAGAAGGAGAGATGTATGTCTAAGTGTCAGCGAATCGCGTGTAAGACGCCAGCACATGGCGCCAGTGACTCCGCCCCCTTCCCCGGGGCCAATCCCTCTCCACAAGACCAGGACACACACACACCTGTCCAAACTGAAGCAGACAATAAAAGCATACTAGACAATAGTAAGCAGAATGGAGATGATAGGGCTGATGCTTAGAGGCCAGATTCTGGTTTATAGTTGAACTACTATATAAATGGGTGACATTTCCAATATTAAAGATGAAAGAAAGAACACTAATGACCAAAAGTTTGGGATCAGTAAGATTTGTTTTGAAAGAAATTCAAATTTGATCAAAAGTGATATTAAAAGGCATTTATAATGTTACAAAATGATAAAAATTAAATTTTAAATTTCTAATAAATGCTATTCTTTTATACTTTCTCTTCATCAAAGAATCCTGAAAAAAAATGTATCATGGTTTTCCGCAAAAACATTGTTTTCTGAAGGGTCATATGGCACTGATGACTGAAGTAATTACCATCACAGGAAAAAATGCCATTTCAAAATAAATTAAAATTGAAAATAGTTATTCTAAATTGTAATAACATTGTACAATATCACTGTTTATAGTTTACTTTGTTTTTGATCAAATAAGTGAGCATAAGAAACTTCTTTCAAAAACATTTTAAAGATCTTACCAACCCCAAACTTTTGAACAGTAGACGTAGTTCTACTGTGTTCACCAAACAGCTTTCACAAAAATTTGATATTGTACTTTTCGTCACAGTAATTTGAAAACAACAAAGCCACTGCAAGAGCAAACACACATTTGTGTAATTGTAGTTTTGGCTCAAAACCTTATTCACTGAGATACAGATCTTGTGTCAACATCCCCACGTGAACACTCAACCTGCTCTCCCCAATATGTAAAACTCTATGCGATAAATATGTTGATAAATATCTAAATAAAAATAAATCCTGTTGAATATATATGAATAATAACTCTCTCAACACTGCTACACTAGTCTACATAGCACAAAAGACACAACACAGCTCAAGGTAGTCCTGAAAACACTTTCAAATATGAATAAATGATTTATGAAAATTCATCTAAATAATTTTAGACCGAGAATTCTGTTTTTTAGATCAGTAGACCTTCGTAGCACATCCTGTTCAGAGCACAAATAGGCTCAGTTGCAAACAGTTTCTCCATTTCAAAGCATGAAGTATTTGCCTTTTGTGTCACTCTCTTTGGAGCTCCTTTTTGCCCTGAAAGGCCATTTCACCACAGAGTCTCTGAGTGGCACGAATTCATGAAAATAAAAACATCCAGAGGACATAAGAGTCTAATGGCAGGAACATCTCAAGGCAATGTCAATTTTATCTTTCTTTTGTGCAAGTCATTTCTGCGGCCTTGTTTGACGTTTACGGTGAGGGGAAAGGATGAGTGTGTGAGCGCATGGGTTGGGATGTGCCACACACTGGCACATAAATAATGAAGGAACGAGTGAAGCATATCATCACAAAAATCCACCATATTGTCATGTATAACATTGTTTTACAATTTTACTGGCTTCCGTTTTCTTTTACAGTTGACTTTTTATTTATTTATTTATTTATGATCCTCTATATTGAATACTGGGACATTCAGTCCCATCAAAATCTAGACAACATAGGCCTACTTGACTAATGGCATAAAAATATCAATCTCCTTAGAGATAAATAAAAAAAATAAAGTAATTTTTGTCTTGTTTCATTAAATATTACATTTATTTGATAAAACATTTATTGAAAATTACAACTTTGTTTTTTAAATAAATTTAAATAATATTTTAAAAATGTCATAAAATTATATTTATGATAAATCCATAATATACCTCACAAAATTCAGTCAAATGTATGCTCAAAAGTAGAAGACAAAAAACAAAAAAAACTATTTAACACAAATGTAATAAATGTAATTCAATACACATTCTTTGAGAACAAGTCCCATATTATTTTGCATATAAAATCTTTACTGGTTTACAGATTAGAAGAATTAAGACTATTTTTGTTTACGTGAAACATCAATAAAACACCAGTACAGGCTGGACTAGATGTTTTGGATCTAATAAGAGATCTGCTTCTAGTGTTTTAGACTGCCGTTGATTTATACTTCTGCACTTATTAGCCAATCATAAAAGAGGTAATTTAAATATTACATACAAAGTACAGTAGGCAGGGTAGGATATCTAATGGAAGGAGACGGGGGGAAATGGCCATGAAAAAAAAGGTTTACTAGCATTACAAGTGCTCTTCGGGGAAACAAAAATGCTATAAAAGTATATGATTGCTTTAAATGATTCTTTACACATTGAGTGATTGATGTTGTTTCCCTGCCAATACATAAACCTCCAACCACAGTGAACCAGCTATGCATTACCTGTCCTAAGAGATATGATATATTTCAAATACTAATGATATGTTTCAATGAATAGGGTGTTGCAAGGAATATTAGTTAAACCAGCAAGAAAGTGCTGAATTTGCAGAATCCACTTCTAGTATGAGTCATAATATGTGTTGCAGAGAAGAGGAAAATTTGTGGACACTGTCCTGTTCTGTCTTGACATTGAATGACTGACTCCCAAATGTGCCCTGTCATGAATCAGGACTGTAGGAGCTATTAAACTGTCACACAAGCAATTGCACACACACACACACACACACACACACACACACACACACACACACACACACACACACACACACACACACACACACACACACACACACACACACACACACACACACACACACACACACACACACACACACACACACACACACACACACACACACACACACACACACACACAAACAAACAACTAAAAAGCACAAATGTTCCAGTTAATTGTTTCAGATAAACTGTCACAGCAACCATAAATGCAACCATGCGCAATTATCAAGAGCAGAGGCTCTCACACAACACAAGCACACACACAGAAATGTGCTTGCATCATTCCTAGTCCCTCTGTCAGCATGCAGAGTGAGTGTATGACATATGTCTCACACGGCATGACTGTTTTCCCAACAGAATGTAGAAATATAGACTTTATACTCACACATACCCACACATATAAAGAGAAGCGAGCTTGTACTGGATCATTTCACTACAAAGATGCCACGCCACCTACACACACTACAGAGATCAGAAGTGTGAGAAGACCTGTTTAAAAGACTAGCATAATAATCCAAACCAAAATTTTCTACATCCTTACATTTAAACTGCAATACTGCATCCTGCTGGCTACAATTAAATAAAATCAATGCAAATTCAGGAGTCAAATTGGAATTATGTATGGTGCACATTGCACAACCCTGTAACCAGAACACTGACATCCAAAACAAAACATTTGCTGGGTCAACTGTCAATTGTGAAAAACACAAAATATCCTTGTCGGTCCAGGCTGGTCTATGCTAGTTAGAGCTGGTATAGTATTTACCACACTGGTAACCTGCAAACCAGTATCCCATGCTAGTCCCACCATTCAACACATACAGTAATACTGATGATTTTTATTTGGGATTTTCAAGTCTGCCCATGTCTTTTTATTGCATGGTCCTCTTAGCCTCTGCTTGGAGAATGATAGCCTTGTTAGTGCCTTCAGAAATGAGCAAGTAGCACTAGACGAAGGTGCAGCTCGGCCTGATGGATGTGCGTGTGTGGCTTATTTATACTTTCCTAGTATTTTAACGTTACACACTTCACCTTTAGTTTAAATAACACAATTGCCCATGAAGTCAAAAACTCAAATTAAGAGCAGTGATCTGACTCAGTTTGATTCATAAGCCATGATGCAGTTGTCAAGTGTTCGGCACAGTACTATGTGAGAGATGAAAGGACAGGATTAGTGGAGAAACACAGGATCGCCCACTGTCTGTATATGAGGTAATGCCAGCGGGTCACCACTAAAACCTCAGTGGGATTCGGATGCTGCTTGCAGGGGATCGTGTCACTCCAGTCAGAGGTCACAGTCACAGAGCAACACAGGTCACACAAATGCCACATTCACACTCAGAATCAGGCTTGTACATTTTTAAATGACATATTTTAAGAGTTTACACATCAAAAACTATGGCTCAGATGCATAACAGTATTGAGAATTTGATCATTTTCAGTGAATCGGTTCGTTAAGAAAACAAAATTAGCAACAGATCATTAATGTCTTTGATGAATGAAGATATTATATAAAAATAATTAAGTAAACTTGCAGATATGCAGAGAATATGTTTGTGTAAATATTATATATTGGGTTATTTACCACTTAAAAATGTGAGATCCACAATCTAATTTAAACCTGTATATTAATTAAAAATATAAGTTTTAGGATTTTGACCATTTTACAACAAAATAAACATTATAGTATAAAATGTAACTTTTTAAAGGTCATTAATCATTTAACAAATTTGTGACATTGATCATGTGACTACTTGTACAAAAGGTCAAAATTTCTTCCACGGAAACTCAAGATGCTCTTTGGATCGTCTCAAATTGTGCTGGAGAACATTATCATAAGGTGTTACACAATAGTAGATTTAATTTTAAGTAAATATGCTAATCATATAATTTGTGATGAATTTTTCTTTTAAAGCATTTAAAAATATATATAATTTCACTTGTGATCTCAGACTTCTGGATGCCACTATAGAAGTAGTTATACAAGTTAACAAGCCATGTCACATTATCTGCCATGGTCATAATCTGACCCAGACACAATATCAGCACCATATAAACATCCTCTGCAATATCTCACTCCTTCAGGCCCTAGCGCTGGAATGAGTCACCCCTCTGGTTACTCTATTTTCCTTCATTACACTCTCTTCTCGTGAGGAGACTTCCCCACAGGCTACCATGGTCAAGGGCTAAATTAGATAAAAGCATAAGTTTAATATGAAAGAAAATTTGAGGGAATTAGTGTCTCGCTGAAGGCAGGGAGCTCACTGAAAAAGCCAACGGATCAGCGAAGAAGCTCTGGGTGAGTCAGAGCACGAGAGGAATGCTGAGTGAGACCTGAGCCAGATACACAATCATTATCCTACAACAGGACTCATAACAACTGCCAAACACCCCAGGCCTACTGTGCCAGCCACATTCGTGCATGGGAATGAGAGCTCTGACAGATAAGAGTTTAGTGAGACACTAAGCTGAAATGATCCACTAAGGAATGGATCCACATGAAAACCACATAGATGTCATGAATGCTGGAAATATCTGGAAAAACAATTGTTAATGTTACCAGCTAATGTTTGCTGGTGAACCCCATGGTTATATGAGTCCACCAGCTAACCCAACACTAGCCACCAAACAAGCCTAGATGTTCATAATGATCTGCACTGGTCCTTTTTAAGGAGAGTTTAGTCCTAATTTACAGTACATTTAAAATAAATCATGTGTATTAAAAATAAAAAGTTTACCTGTGAATTAATAGATATATGGAAGCCTGTTGCCACCTCAACACAAAAAAAGAAAACAGATAATTGTGAGAAAGTTTATACTGCGATATGAGAAATAAAGACGAAATTGTAAGTTGCAATTGTGAAATATTAAGTATCAAATGTGAAATATAAAGCCAAATTTTATGAGAAATAAAGTGGGACGTGTGATATATAAAGTATCAATAGTGAGATATAAAGTTATGGAAAAAGTAGAAAATGTGAGACATAAATTTGCAATTGTGAGATATAAAGTCAAAATTATGAGGGATAAAATAATTAATTATTTATCAGTAACAATTGTGAAATGTAAATGTAATATAAGCAATAATATAATATAAACTCGCAATTATAAGAAATAAAGATGTAATAAGACAAAATCACAAAATTATAATCAAAATAATGTATCTCTCAAAATAGTTTTAACATGTTATTTGGTCATGGTGGACTAGATCTGCTATGCTGCTGCTGCTGAATGGCCACTGCTAATAGATACACAGACACGCTGTTGCACAAATAGGCATATATAAATCCCGTAGCAGATCTAGGCAGGTGGAGCTGGGGAAGGTGGAGGGTGTCAGAGGAACCCTGATGTTGGACTACCATACAGCAAACACTGAACCAGAATATTTCAATGTTGAGCGAGCAAGCAATCTCATTGGATGTATGATCAACAGAGGTTTAATGCGGTAATAAAGTGATTGCTTGCAGATTCTGAAACTCTCAGAAAGGTTATTTTCGTGCTAACAGAAAAAAATAACTCTTTCTTGCAGGGTACAGTACTACTGTAGTACAGCATGTAGCTGTGATTGCACTGATAAAGGGACTTTGTTTTGCAAGCAGTGACCAAAAAAACAACACTCACGTGAATGTGCACAAAAGTTTTTACTAAATCATGAACACATAACTGAATGAAAGCGAAACAGAATGAAGCTATGGAAAGTAACATAAGAGTCAGTTAACCAACCAGCAGTTTCTTAATTTAAAGCAACAGGGCTTGAAGCAAGAAGCGAGGAGTCACTGGGGTAGAGGCACATCTGTGGAGATTGCACCTCTGAAGTTTGGCTTTACCAATGAAAAGGGTGTAATTTCAAGCGGGAGAAGTTCTTTTGTTTGGAAGCTGGCTCATTTGCATGATCAAAGTGAGCTTGCAGATTTGTGTGCCATTAAACTCTGATTAGTGTACGAGTCTCATTAAAGTTATAAAGACGTGTGTGGCGAGCAGGATAAGGCCGAGGGCAGTGAGAGAGCGGCACGAGGCCGGTGGTGTGATTATAGTAACAATACACACAATGTCCTGGCAATATGCATGATCAAAGGTTTGTCTGTGAATTAATGTAAATAAGTCCTTTTTATGGGGGTCTTTCATTAAGAAAATTAAAAAAAATATAGCCTTTTATTGAAGTAAAATAATTAAAAGGGGGGGGGGGGGGGAATCACATTATGAAAATAAATGTTTTTCTCCAAAACATGTTGGTCACAATTATTGGCACCCCTTGAATTTAAAATATATCTGAAGTACAGTATATTCCCATCATTATTTTAAATCAATTTAGCACACCAGGGTGACAAACATGAAATTGTCCAACCACTTCTTGTTTTGAAGGAGTATAAATATGAGGAAACACAAATTCACAGCCAAATTCACTTAACCCTTAGGGGTCTGAGCTGTTTTCGGGCTCTTTCGGTGTTTTGGTATGCCCTGACATTTGTGCTTATTTCAGCTACTTAAAACATACCATTTGCCAACATATAAATTTGCTGTATTCAGCACAAACTCTGCTACAATAATATGTGAGCAAAATGGATGTACATGTTTGCATTTTATAGAAAAAAAATAATATGCGTGGTTAGTACGTTTTGGGAAAAAAAATGTCACCGCAATAAGGCCATTTAACACATACTGAATAGTTGTAAACAATACTTTTGAGTTACTATTCTTGTAGGCTAGAATTTTTACTTCAAAATGAAGTGAAAATCATTCTGACCACTCTTTTAGAAAGATCAATATAACGATTTGAATTTCTTACATCAGTTTTTGGGTCATTACTGCTGTATGCGTGGGAGTGTTAATGCCCATGAATATTAATGTGATTTACACCTGGGGAGACTAAAGACACTCCCCCAATGTGCTAATGCCCCATCAAGGTGCTGTGAGGCAGCCTGAACTAAGAATGATTCGATGTATAAAAAGTTAAAAAGAACAGCATTTATTCAAAATAGAAATCTTTCCTAAGAACATAAAGACTTAAAGTCATTCATATCACTTAAAGGGTACCTATCATGGAATTTTGAAAATTACCTTTCATGTAGTGTGTAACATAGATCTAAGTGAACGAAAACATCCTGCAAAGTTTTAAATATGAAAGTTCACCGTATACAAAGTTATTATCTCTCAAAAGTAAGAGTCGACTCTGAGTCGTTGATATGAATCGATAGACGAACGATGCACTTTCGTACGTCACTTGTACAAGTTATTTGAATAAGATACGCCCACTCATTGCATTAGGAGACACCAGGGAAAACATCATGTCGACGAGACGCTGCTGTGTTTTGAAGTGCGACGCAAAAGCAAACTTTTTTCATCTGCCCAGTGAGGAGCATTTGAAGACAGTGGCTATAGTTCATAACTATACCACAGAAGTATTATAGCCCGAACTTGTTCTGTGTTCGCGTCATTTTGAAGATGATTGCTTCACAAACCTAAATGCTATAAAGTATGAATTTGCGAGGCGGCTGATACTGAAGGAGGGAGGTTCAGTACCGAGTTTATTTGGATCAGCTTCCTTCTCCGAATCACAATCTGTAAGTAGGCTGTTGCTTTTATGTTTGTATCATGTTCTATAATTATTTTGCGTGTTGTGTACGCACAGGCACAGCGCAGCTTCTAGCAGCTAACTTAGGTCTTCAATGTCAATTGTATTGAAATATGTGAAGTGTTTGTCGTTGTTAATGGAGTTGTCACAGGGCTCTCGAGTGTCACGCATCACACATTGAGCGTGACAGTCACTCATTTCGGTCTTTTGTCACGCTCTCCGGCCACACATTGTATTTCTCACGCTGAAAAACTATTTGTAATATATCTAATATGCCGCAGTGCCCAAAACTCACTCACTGTGGAACCGGCAGGATTCAAGCGCGTCTCCTCCAGTGTTGCCAGGTCCGTATGCCTGCACTGTTTCCGCGGGTTGTTTGTGTAGTGCACGCTGGTTGACGCGATTGTTTTATCCACTGGAACATGATTGTTATTGAGGAAACACCCGGGAACGCTATTTGAATATTTTTGGCCGTGATTGAGTTAGTTTGATGAGCAATTGGGCTGGTTTTGTTGTGCAGACCTGGCAACCCTGGTCTCCTCTGGTGTTGTTCGTCTGGTGTTGTTAGCCAATCAGAAAATAGCACTGTTGTATCTGGGTAAGATCTAGCGCAACAACCAATGACACCCCGTCGGCTGGGTGTCTAACATATCACCACAGATTAGCGTCACGCAAAGGCGGGGTTTGGAAAAATTTGACTCGCTAAACGATTCATATTAGCCTGACTACGTCAGACTTCCTACTTCCGCTAATTTCATTTCACTCCTGTAGTCAGTCTGAGATAGCAGCCTATCTTTCTGTTTTCCACCGGCCTGAAAACAGCCGGGCCAATCAGCAAACAGAAGGCGGGCTGAAAGCCGTGACGTACTCGCCAAGCGCCGAGTTTAAGAGTTAGGTCAGAGAAATCGAAAACGACCGCGGATAGTGAGACACGGATGCAATTCGCTCTGTTGTGGAGAATATTCCAAGCATTAGCAAACTGAAGCCCGAACAAGAAGAGTGTGTATTAAACATTTTGAATGGAGGTGATGTTGTGGCCCTACTCCCTTTGGGAAAAGTTTATTACCGATCGTCAGCGAGAAACTGGGGAGCCTTTTGACAGGTCAGTGTCTCCTTTCTTTTCCAGGTCTTAAATACCGTAAAACTTCAAATAATAGCCCGGGCTTTTATTTGCCCAAATCGTCGAACTGCACCGGCTTGTATTTGAGACAGGCGTCTAAAGTTATATGAGACAGGCCTTTATAATTTAGTGTTGAGATGTTGTTCTTTGAGATGTTGTTCCTAGAGTCTCTAATCTCTAAAAATCTCCAAATGCTCCACGTGAAACTGCGGTGTTCCGACCTTTTACTAGTCGATTGATTTTGATTAATATTTGCGAGGGAGAGAGAGCAAGACAGTGCTCGTGTTGTTTGTTTGAAGACGTGATAGTGCGCGCGCGGCCGGGGCTCGCTCGCTCTCTCTCTCTCTCTCTCTCTCTCTCTCTCTCTCTCTCTCTCTTCTGCTTGTTAGCGCCCTGTCAAGTGCAGCAGTCATTCTATTACATCAATCACCGATCAAAAAGGTCGTTTACAGCCATGTTCACTTCGGTATTTCGCTCGCATCAAGTGTTTACAGTGGAAGTTTGATCATAGATTTGAGTTCGATGCATGATGTCTGTGGTTCGATACGGCTGTGTCGCCGCATAACATACGTCATAAACAAACTTATCTGATTGGCTTACGGGTAACCAATGATTTTAAACTTCAGAAATCGCCCCCTAGCGGGAGAGAAAACACTTCTCTATTATGCTATGCCAGACTCTGTCTACGAAGCAAAGTGAAGTAGCAGAGTCTGGTATTACCAGGCTAGATTCATATGGGAGTCGGTGAGCAAATCAGGTAAAAATAAATGCATATTATAAGACAACAAAAGTGTTTTTTTGTCATTGCATGCTTGTAAAACTGTTGTTGGGGACTCCCAGAACAATATTAGGAACATTTTAAATGCCATAATAGGTACCCTTTAACACTTCCTTTCAAAAAAACAAAAAAAAAAAAACAGAAAAAGACCAAACTTGTTTTTTTTTTTATATAAAAAAATATATAAAATATTGCTTATATAGTGCTTATATAAATAAAAAAAGTGCATTCAAAGAATCCTAAAAAAAACTATCACAGGTTAAAAAAAATTAAGCAGCATAACTGTTTACAACATTGATTTTAAAAAAAAATTATATCAGAATGATTTCTGAAGACTGATGGTGACGATGTAACCACAACAAAACAAAAGCAAAAAAACTGTTAGCACATTATCCAAAGTAAACTGATGGACTATTATGATTATAGATGCACAATGTATCTGTTGATGGACAGAGAAACATCTATTGATTGGTAGACTGCGTAACCGCGAGTATCTGTTTATGGCCCATATAGACCGCACGCATTTACTGATACACTCAATGAACGGCTGTACCTAATACAAATAAAACATCTCTAGTTAACTAGTAGAGCATTCATTTAGTCCGCTCTTAAATAAGAGATCTAGAGCTAAAATGTTTTGTTTTTGAACTCAAGCTGAGCGCTCGTGTCCTGCTATCAGTGTCATGGATACAGTGAGTCTCTTGTGGCGGCGCGCGCACAGAACGTGCTCTTCAATCTATTGCCATTGCGGACACTATTCATTCCGGTGAAATCACAAAATAAAATGCACACAAACGTGTGTCCTATATACGTGTGTGTTTGATATAGACTGTAACCACTGATGAACATATTCGGTTTTGATGAGAGAAAAAAAATATGCTAGTGGCGGATTCGAACCCATAAACCTCTGACACGCTTGGCAATCGATCTAACCACTAGACCACAGGAGAACTCAAACAAAACTTGCAGATCAATATATTTCACTAAATCATTACAAACTAAGCAGTTATTTAAAAAGTTTACACGAGCGTATAGGCCTACACGAACGTTGTGAGTTAATATTTACTATAGTCTGAAAATGCATTTGAGCTCTATGATCAGAAAAGGAATTATAAAACACTAAACTTACTCCGAACTTGTATCCTCGGGGTCAATCCGTTCTTCAAAATGCAACCGTTCGTCTGAGTTTCAAATTCCACTGAGGAAAAGGTTAATTATTCCCAGCTGTCCATAATCCTCTGAAGGAGTAACGTTAGCGTGCTTCCATCCCTAAAACGCGATGAACTATCAGTGAATCTCTGATGAAAAATCTTCATGTTGTTATGCAGTGATCGGGGATGTGTCGCGTGTGCGATGCATCGCCTATTTACCATGTGAAAAGCGCTGGGGGTGTGGCGGGCTCACCTAATTATCTATAATGAAGGGAGAGCGAAAAAACTAACTCTCCTTGGTTTCAAACGGATTACATAAACTGAAAATATTTTTTTTTTAAATAAATTACTTAATTTAAAAGAAGAGAATCTCAGCTTCATAAAGAGACATCTCTCGTATCTCTGTAACAAGTATTGACAGAGTTAAAGTGAATGTTTCGGACGCGTTTCAGAACGGACCTCAAAGACAGAGAGAAGGGAAAACGCGCATCATGTTTATTTTTCTTTGTTTGACGAAAAGCACAACACTTTGTTTTTATTGTGAGTATCCACAAAAAAAATACACACTTAACAGGATCTAATGATGTACAACACTTATATTTAAGATCAAAATTAACAGAGTAATTTGATTCTCTTTTGCACTGATAAGGAAAAAATCCAGCAAAACGGGGGGACGCGGTTTTCGACCCCTAAGGGTTAATCATTAATCACAATGAGTAAAACCAAAGAATGTTGAGCTTCACAAAAGAGAAAGTGGCTGTAAGAAAATGTCTAAAGCATTGAAAATTTCCATTTCCACCATTAGGGCAATAATTAAGTTGTTCCAATCAACTAAAGATGCTACGAATCTGCCTGGAAGAGGACATATCTCTATATTGTCCTAATCCACAGTAAGGATGAGAGTTTCAGGATCACAGATGGAAAATTACAGAGATTAGTTACTGTAAGGCTTGGGGTCAGAAGGGGTTGATCAAACCCCTAAATCACCACATGTTGTTTGGGAGGGTTTCAAGATAATTCATCCTCGCTCATCCAAATACAAACTCGAGCATATTCAGTTGTCAGACACGACTGGAACTTCAAACGGGACTGGGTTCTATGGTCAGATGAAACTAAAAAAAAAGAGCTTTTTGGCAGCAAACCCACCAGATGGGCTGGGTGAAAACAGGGATAAAAAAGTACCCCATGCCCACAGTAAAATATATGGCTAAATCTTTAATGTAGTGGGCCTATTGTTTTGCTGGAGGTCCAGGACATCTTGTTCAGATACATGCAATCATGAAACAAATACTGCTAGAAATCTTATAATTGGCCGTGGTTGGATCTTTCATCAGGACAACGATCCAAAAAAACATCAAAATCAACATAAAAATGTGTTACTGAGCACAAAATGAAACTTCTGCCATGACCATACCAGTTCCCTGACCTGATGAGTGGAGTGAACTAAAGAGAAGCAGCACCAACATGGATCTGGGAATCTGAAGGATCTGGAGAGACTGTATGAAGGAATGGTCTCTGGTCTCTTGTCAGGAGTTCTCCAAACTCATCAAACATTATAGGAGAAAACTCAGAGCTGTTATCTTGGCAAAAGAGTACAGTCTTTTTCTCTGTGCGATTGATTAATTTATTACGCAAAAATGATTTCAGTCTCGCCAAGAGAAACACACCAACTGCAAATACATTACCAACCTAACAAAACATATTCTGTCAATGAGTGTTGTCTCGAGTCGCTCTCTTGCAGAGATATACCCAATGACTTAGCAGTTAACTGTTTAAAATGCAATATATCATTGTGCAAAAATTCAAGCTGCTTTCATTTTCTTCTCAACTTCATTTGTTGAACTCAACGAGCCAAATCCCAGGACCCGCGCTGTTTTTTGACCACCCACTCCCACCCGCCGCAAAGGTAAAACCGCCTGCTCCCGGAAGATTTTCGTGAAATGCAGTATGAAGATAATATGAAAAAATATGAGTTATAAATTTGCAATTGTGAAATATAAAGTTGCAATTATGAGAAATAAAGTCACAATTAACTCTTTATAAGGGCGGAAATGCACTTCCAAACAGACCAAACGCCCTACTAGAAAAACACAAACCAATCCAAATCAAAACACAGAAACCAATGAAAAAGCATCATCTCGACAGTAAACTTCTAGTTCCTAAGTCCATTTTTAGATTCTGGATTATTCCCTAATACATTGCATGCACAAAGTGTGTTTCCTTCCCTCACCAGAGAAAGGGTAGTGAGGAGGTTTCTGAAGTGTTGGAACACCTGAGGGTAGTGTTTGTCACTTTAACCTTCCTGTTTTTCCTCAAGGGCCCACTGTACCCTCTGTACTGCCCTCACTGCCAAAAACAGCTGAGTCAGAGATGCGAATATGGATTGTGTAAGCATGTGCATGCATCCATGTGTGCATAAAAGTGTGTGTGTGTGTGTGTTTGCCTTGACACCATAAGAAATAGGCCTACTACAGGGGCAGTCTGGTGCTAGTGCAATTGCTTGCAGCTCTGTACTGAATCCTTGTGCATGAAGCTCTCGGCCAGATGACACCAATGCTGGGCCCATAAAGAGCTCTGTAAGTCACGCTGCATAATACTGTCATCTGGGAGCATCAATAAACTCTAATAGATGCAATGTCAGGAGATTGATGGGAGGGTGGAAGGCCAGTGGGAGGGAGGGAACAAGAGAGCTAAAGGAACATGCAGATGCACCAGAAGGTCATTCAGAGGAAGATCTACCAACCCTGACAGCAGGAATTAAACAAACAAATGCTTAACAACACTGATATACCAGGTTATGGTTCTGATGTTCATTATGTAACTGCAAGTTTCTTTAAGGTAAGAAATAATTGACAGATCATTGGATTTTCATAACAAGCTTTGATTTGAAGCTAAAAGTATCTGAAAATGTGAGAAAGAGATTATGTATATAGGCTTACATCTTTTATACTGTAAATTGTAAAAAAAAAAAAAAAAAAAAAAAAAACTCAATGGTACAATTATTGACTTATAGTCATTGATTGTAAATGTAATGATATATTTGATTTTATACTGACAATACAGTAAAAGTTATATAATAATATTATTATAATTTAAAATAACTGTATTCGATATATATTTATTTTGAATATATAATTACTGACGATTGCATTTTTCCTAATGCTCACAAAGTGGGAGTTTGCTACTGAGTTCTTGGTGCAGTTCTTGTTTTCATGTTAATCCAAGAATTATGCTACATCCCCAATAGGAATTCTCAAATGAAACTTTTAACATAAGTTTTTAAAAAAACTTAAGAAAGAAGATGAAACTAGTGGCTTTTATAGAAGCGTATGTCATTGCTTGCTTTACAACCTCAGAGCTCATGTTAGGTATGTCTGGAAGAGTTATGGTTAAAAATCCATTATGAAGAAAACAAATGGGATTTTTACTTTCAGAACCCGCTGGCTACACTCTTATGTAGTTACGCTATATTTTAAATCACAACTTCCCTCTTACAATCTCATTCTCTATCTATGAGTTTCTCTCTCTTTCTGTCTTTCTCCCATAAAAAAATAAAAAACATGAGACATGAAATTGTCTCTCAATGCTTTACTAAGATCTCTCTCTTTTAGTGTTTTTGGTTGCTATTCTTCAGTGTGGGGTGCAGGCTTGTGCACAATTCAGAATTTGAATTGAATTTGAATTTATGTCAAAAGCAGAATCTAAAATTACAATTCGATTTTGAATTAAAGCAGAATTGCAATTCAATAAAAATTCAAAGAAATTCATATACATATTTTAAGTGAAGTGTTTAGCAATGGAGCTTTACAGTATGTCAGATATGATTGCATTATGCACTTTGTGTTATTTGATTACTTTGAAATGAAAATAACATTGGAACAAATCTAGTTAAACAACATTGAAGGTGTAATTTATTTCAAGAATTTGATCATAATCTATATTTTAGAACTAAATGTATGCAGGGTTGAGGAGTGACTAGTAATGTGTAATGAAATTATATTATTAAATTACAAAATTAATGTAATTGTATTTATTTGTATTACTGAGGTAAAATGTGTAATTCAATTAGTTACTAATCAAATTAAAATGAAATTGCTTTGCATTGATAAAGAAATCCAAATAAAGTAATCCAAACCACATTTATAATGGGTAACTTATAACAGTTAAGCAATTACACTACCGGTCAAAAGTTTGGGTTTATTTTTTTTAAAGAAATTAATACTTTTCTTCAGAAAGGACACATTAAATTGATCAAAAGTTACAGTAAAGACATTTATAATAATGCAAAATATTTATTTTTTAATTAAATGCTTTTCTCTTGAACTTTCAAAAGAATCTTGAATAAAATGAATCACGGTTTGCACAAAAATATGAAGCAGCAAAACTGTTTTCAACTGTGATAATCATAAATGTTTCTTGAGCATCAAATCATCATATTATAGTGATTTCTGAAGACATTATGTGACACTGAAGACTGGAGTAATGATGCTGAAAATTCAGCTTTGACCACAGGAATAAATGACACTTTACTATATATTCACATAGAAAACAGCTGATTTACATTGAAATAATATTTCACAATATTACTGAGTTTGTTTTGTATTTTTAATCAAATAAATGCAGCTTTGGTGAGCAGAAGAGACTTCTTTTAAAAACATTAAAAATCTCACCGACCCCAAACTTTTGAACGGTAGTGTACATTTCCAAAGTAACCTTCCTAACACCGAATGCATGTGAGATTCAGCACATTCTTTCTGTTGTGTGACTTTGTGGAATTTCTTTGAATTGCCATGAATTTAATTCCACTTCCTGTCATTCCAATTCTAATTCACCTTCATATGAGGCGGAGTCAATTCTGAAATTATGAATTTTGCACAAGCCTACTGGGGTGCTGGTATTAGATTAACAGGCAAGACATACATGGTCAACCAACTTCACCAGTAGTGTGACTAGCACTGCATAAACCAGTCTGGATTAGCATGGGATTCATAATTGTCGAAACTGGTCTTATAAGCAGATCAGTCAATGATCAACCAATTAGGACTAAACAAGATTCTTGTCAACCTATCATTTTTTTTAGAGATACATGAGGATTGAGGATGAAGATTATAGTGAGATTTACCTGACAAGAATGTCCATAAAATATCTAGAAGCAATTCTTACTTGGTGAAATAATGCTCATCCTACTTTACTATGGCTGATATTGAAGGAATTCACAGTACATTTAATCGCACAGTAAAACATAATTGGACATTTTTTAAAACAAAACGAGGAGTCAATATCTAACAACGGTCTCATAACATCACACCACAAACGAACACACGCAGAGCAGACTTAGATAGGACATCATTACAGGCAGTGATGGTGAATTCATCATCAGAGCCCAAGACACACATGACACTGCCCTCCATCTATCCCACAAGACCTGCTTATTGCTTGTAATCAACTACTACTGTCAGGTTGTGCTCTTGTTATTATATCTGCGGCCTATAAACACACAGGCATATCGGGAACACAACAGCATAACAGCACTGGCAATATTACAGATCTTTTCTCTCTCTCTCCACGCTCCACTGAGGCACTGGACTGGAAAAGCCAAACCATGCTCATATAAATACTTCATCGCTGATTCAATTTTAAACCGAGGATGGGAAGAAAGGAAAAAAGATTGCTCTTTGAACTTCACTTTCCCTCCATTAGTGATTAGCTTCTTCATCTTTTTTTACTCTGCATCTCCCTCTCTCACATGTACAGTACTCATGCACGAATGCTGCCTTTGGTAATGGAGTTACACAAACACTCATACATACACATCAGATATCGACATATACACACGCACACGAGACATTTCCAGTCTTTGATAATGGAACAAGAGAGGACGGAGGGAATTTAAGCCATTGTATCTAACCGAGGTCATAAATAGCCGGTGGTAATATTATGTTTACCCTGTCTGAGCTCAGTGACAAGATTGCATACATCATTTGAACATCCACAGCTTGTAATTTTGCTGAAACGGGCTGTTTTAAGAACGAGAATGTGTCACGACGAAGAGGAAGGTCATTCGGTTTATGACAAGATTTGAGCCGCAAAGAAAGGAAAGGTCAAGTCGTATCTAACATATCAAGACAGGCCTATACTGAGATTAGTATAATTCTGCAAGACATATGACATTAATCTGGGAATATGAAAAAGAAACTGTTAACTTGTGTGGATTAGGACCAGGCCTCGGTGGATGTCACAATCTGAGGATAGCATTATAGGCAATTGCCGTAAATATTGCATATCCAAGGCTCAGCTTGTTATTTCTGTACACCAAATTCAAAATAAAACTGTAGTATGCATACTATATCAATGAAAAAAACTATGTATGACCTTAGTAGTGCATATTATTCAGCTATATACATACAACACTGATCAAAAGTCTATCTATAGCCTACTAAACATATTTAGTGTTCATATTCATCAAGTATGACAACTATGTATTTACAACGGATTTAAGGTTTAGTTGTATACTACACCTAGTATTTAGTACTTCTAACTCAGATTTGCAGTTGACTATGAATGCAAGAAAAGCCTAAATGCCGTGTGACTGTGTATAAATTGCACACTATAAAAAGGTTCAAGCTGAAGTATGTATTTGCTTCATGTTAAAATACTTTTAACATACTTTTAAGAAACACTACCATTCAAAAATCCGTAATATGTTTAAAATGTCTTTGAATTAATTCTCTTATCAAGGCTGCATTTACTTGAACCAAAACTACAGTAAAAAAAAAAAAAAAAACTTTAAAGAATTTAAAAGAGCTTTTTTCTATATTAACATTTTTAATGTTTATTAGAAAACCATTCTAATATAATGTTTTGTGTTAATTTTTCAGGGTTCTTTGATGAATAGAAAATTCAAAAGAACAACATTTATTTTAAAAAGAATATATTTTACAAAAAATAAACTGACTGACCTTATACTTGTACTCAAATGGTTGTGTAACTGTAAATTAGGTTGAATGAAAGAAAAGTTGTATTAATCTATTTTATAAGTCAATGTACTAAGTCATGCACTGTATATGAACTTAGAATGCATATTACTTTTGAGTTAACATGGATACTACAAGTTTTAAAAGGATTTAGTTGAATACTACGATTACGTGATTATGTTTGATAATGAATACAAGAAAAGCCTAAATGATTGGTGGTTGTGTATAAACACTTTGAAAATGTTAAAGAAGTATTACAGTTGTTACAGATACAGAGAGTTTCTGAAACAATAACAAAATTAGCTTGTGAGCATAGAAACGTCAATTATGCAAATTATTCGGGTAAACTACTAAAGAAGTTATGCCTTTACTGAAATTGATTTTCATTCATTACTTATTATACATTCATTACTCATCGTAAAATTATTGGTGGGACAACTGGGTGCTGAAAAAACATGTGAATTACAACATTAATCTTTAAATACCGAGATGCATATCGTGAGCATCATCAACACAATTCTCTTGAAACCTCAAAGATCATCTGTTGCATCAAAGAATACAAGTTTGCAGCATTTGGATGACAGAATGATCCAATAAGCGATAGCATGCATTGCATAAAGTGCAAGAAGGAAATCGCAGCTGGGGAGACTCTGAGCATGATAAATAGGTTAGGAGCAGAGTAATGGAGCTGCTTGAGTTGTTTCATCTTCAAGCGCAAGACAGACGAGAATTGCCCCACCCACATCTGTCGATAACACTGCTACAAAGCCTAGATGCTGAGTATGCATGCATGCAAGCAGGCAGCACGTATAGCGAACGCGTCTCATGCTCTCTTCTTCTCCGTTGTCCCTGCAAGGACATTATTGGTAAGCTATTTCATCCACGTCGTCCATAAGGGACAATAAGTGAGGAGCATTATATAGACCAGCGGCCATTGCATATATCCAGAACCTGTGTCAATTTAATCAGGGTTGAATAATCATAGCTTATATGGGCTCCTTGCATATAATGTGTGAGACAAAGCACTTTGAGTCTAATGGATGCTGCTCTGACATGTGCAAGGAATGTCAATATTTCTGCGCATTATGACTGGAACTGGGACCTGCAAGCTCAGGGACATATCACTCTAGAATTAAGAGCATGCATGTAATAGAAAGCAGGGAAGAAGTTTGAACTGAATGAGATTTCATGCAGTGAAGTAAATCTAAAACCACCGAGGAAGTATAATTGGTTCTTGTGTTTAACAGTTGAAATGGTGGCCATGTAATTCATATTAGTTTGTCATGTGCCTACTGCTTGATGCTGGGTTCAGAAAAAAATGTCAAACACAGATATATAGAAACAATCCTTCAAAGGTTTAAAAAAGAAAACTTACTCATGCGTCTCATCAAACTGAATCTGCAATGTCTATGTAAGAGACAGTGGTTCGAAGAAAGGAAACAAGCTGCCCCTTGTACTTGTTACATGTGTGTCCTGTTTCCCCTGTTCATTGTGTATTTGGTTCAGTCCTGTTCCCAGTTTTCCCGCTCCTCGTTAGTGTTCAGTGTATTCACCTGTGTTTAGTTCATTTGCCCCAGCTGTGTCTTGTTTCCCTCTTCTATCCTCTGTGTATTTAAGTTCCTCTCTTGTCAGTGTTCAGTGTCGGTTATTGTTTGTGTAAACGTGACGTTACCCTTGAGTTTACTATTAAATACCTGGTTTCTCTAAATATCCTTCGTCGTGCACTTTCTATTACCTGGAAACGTAACAGAATAACCGACCTTAAAAGAAAGAGAAAGAGGGTGACTGCAGACGGACCTTGAAGAAAGTAACAAGATGGGTATTTTCCTCACCCCTCCAAATTCCAACAACTCCAAGCTGATCTGTTTCCAGGACGGCCGGCACATCGAGGAGTATGTTGCTGAATTCCTGGAGCTCTCCGAAGGGGTAAGCTGGACAGAAGAGGTCCAAAAGACCGTATTTTGGTTTGGGTTAGATGATACCCTTTATCATCAAACGCCAGCGGCGGCATTCCCAGGATCATTTGCCCAGTACCTGGATCATGTGCTGTGGTTGTGTGGCTCACCCTTCACCGTAGGTGAGGTAGATGACATCGCCACTCAACCACCATCTCCAGCCATCTCCACCACGCCAGAGCTTCACGTCGCCTGCCCGCTAGAGCCTGAGCCCGTCGCCTGCCCGCCAGAACCTGACCCGTCGCCTGCCCGCCAGAGCCGCCAGAGACTAAGAACACCACACGTAAGTCCACTCTAGAGGACACTACATTGATGGTGATGTCTGCGGCGATTTTGTGTGTGTGGGCTACACACACATCAGTTCTGGCCCATGCATCCAGCCCAGCCGAGCCCTCACCGCTGTTCCTGTCCAGTCCTGATCTGTCCTCCGCTGGTCCCGTCCAGCCCTACAGAGCCTTCTCCGCTGGTCCCGTCCAGCCCTACAGAGCCTTCTCCGCTGGTCCCATCCAGCCCTACAAAGCCTTCTCCACTGGTCCCGGCTAGCCCTACAGAGCCTTCTCCGCTTGTCCCGTCCAGCCCTACAGAGCCTTCTCCACTAGTCCTGTCCAGCCCTACAGAGCCTTCTCCACTGGTCCCGTCCAGCCCTACAGAGCCTTCTCCACGGGTCCTGTCCAGCCCTACAGAGCCTTCTCCACTGGTCCCGTCCAGCCCTACAGAGCCTTCTCCACGGGTCCTGTCCAGCCCTACAGAGCCTTCTCCGCTTGTCCCGTCCAGCCCTACAGAGCCTTCTCCACTGGTCCTGTCCAGCCCTACAGAGCCTTCTCCGCTTGTCCCGTCCAGCCCTACAGAGCCTTCTCCACGGGTCCTGTCCAGCCCTACAGAGCCTTCTCCGCTTGTCCCGTCCAGCCCTACAGAGCCTTCTCCACTGGTCCTGTCCAGCCCTACAGAGCCTTCTCCACTGGTCCCGTCCAGCCCTACAGAGCCTTCTCCGCTGGTCCCATCCACTCCTCCCAAGCCTGTCCTTGAGTACGTCCCGGAGCCTGTCACTTTCCCCAAGAAAATTTTGGGGGGGGGGGATATAGGGCTCTGCCATGGCCACCCGAAGGAGCGTCACCGCCATGGCCACCCGAAGGGGCGTCACCGCCATGGCCACCCGAAGGGCCGTCTCCGCCATGGCCACCCGAAGGGGCATCTCCGCCATGGCCACCCGAAGGGGCGTCTCCGCCATGGCCACCCGAAGGGGCGTCTCCGCCATGGCCACCCGAAGGGGCGTCTCCGCCATGGCCACCCGAAGGGGCGTCTCCGCCCTGGCCACCCGAAGGGGCGTCTCCACCCTGGCCACCTGCACAACCTGCTCCGCCCTGGAGGCTTCCTGTTCCGGGAAAGCCATGCCCTCGTCAGCCTCCGGGGCGCCCACCCTCCCGCCCCTATTTGATGTTTATACGGCGTGGGGACACGCCTTTTTGGGAGGGGGCGTAATTTTACATGTGTGTCCTGTTTCCCCTGTTCATTGTGTATTTGGTTCAGTCCTGTTCCCAGTTTTCCCGCTCTTCGTTAGTGTTCAGTGTATTCACCTGTGTTTAGTTCATTTGCCCAAGCTGTGTCTTGTTTCCCTCTTCTATCCTCCGTGTATTTAAGTTCCTCTCTTGTCAGTGTTCAGTGTCGGTTATTGTTTGTGTAAACGTGACGTTATCCTTGAGTTTACTATTAAATACCTGGTTTCTCTAAATATCCTTCGTCGTGCACTTTCTATTACCTGGAAACGTAACAGTACTATACTGTGAGTGTCAGCATGATGTAGTATCAGATAGAGGTCGAACGATATATCGAAAGCCAATGAATACCGTATGTTCATGCGACCGAGAGAAACGTATAAACAAATCAGGAACACATCTGTTTTCATTTAAAAAATACAATTTATCCTCATTGTAATACATATTTTGTTATTTTGACTAGGTAATCATAATGTTCTCTAAAAGAGAGCAAGAAAAGGTATATACATACATACAATTCAACACTATGCCAGGTCCTAGTCAGGCTCAGTTCTACGGGGTGCTAAACACCCTCAAATGACAGCAAGAGCAACCTCAGTTGATACTATAATAATATCATATTGGCAAAACAGATTTGTCAAAAGCTCCAGTGTGTATTTGTGTTTGACCTCTGAATAGCCTCAAAGGTTTCTATTTACAATGTGTTTTTGCAGCGTTGAGCAATGTAGCCAATCACAAACATGTCTTTTGATCTTTGGAACACAGCAGCCAATCAGAAATGTTCAAGGTTACCCAGAATCCACTAACCGCTCAAAAAGCTGGAGTTTTTGTTTCGCACGCTCGCAAATCCTCCCATTATAACAAATGCAGTGTAGACACGATGTAAATAAATAACAGATTTATTGTGCAGTATTCATTGACTGTAATGGAACTTCAACTTTGTGAGATCTAGTGCTGTAGCGACGCGTCGATGACGTCGACGCTTCGACGTCAAAATTACGTCGACGCCATATTTTTGCGTCGACGCTTCTTCATTTATTTATTTTTTGCACCGTTTCCGGCAGTATAGCTCGCCAACACACGTGGGAGACCGAAACATTGCAGAATGGAGGACGAAGACCACTAGAAGTGAATGTGCTCTCCATTAAATGAATCACACACAGTAAACAAATCCTTAACAAAAAAAAAAAAACCTTTGCAATTTAGACGCGCAAACTGGGTGCGGGTGCGGTGAGACGTACGGCTCGGGCAGATCCGGCTTGCAGTCGTTCATCCGCGGACGCGGCGCCGCGCGCTGTTACAAAAGAAGCCGTGCACGCGATATGGGGTTTTGCCGGTCTTGCGCACCCAACGCGTCATATTTGCCGCACGCTCGTGCGGACGCGTCAAGTATAAACAAGGCTTTGCTCCGTGTCAGCGCGCGCTCTGATCGGTAAAGGGGAACAGACTCTCCTGAATCATCTCCAGCAAGAGCAGAAGCACCACTAACTCCGCCTCCGTTTCCCTCGTAAGCTGATATTAGTATTTAAACATTCTCTATGATAAAAAATGTTTGTACAAAATATTTTAATAACACGGTTTTGGCGGTTATAGAGTTCTAATGACGGTGTTCAAATACATAACAGACTAACGTTAGCCAGCTACAGTATCATTATTCAGTACGCTTGTTCGTATTTATTTGAGATACATTATATGTTTTTTTATTAATCGAGGAGCAGAAAAATAATCTTTATATTAATCGCCCAATTAGTCGTTAGATTAGTCGACTAATCGATAAAATAATCGCCCAACTAATCGTTTAGTTAATAATCGTTTACCCCAGCCCTAGTGAGATCGCAATTAACTTGTTCCAATTAATTGTAAAAGTAATGGTTTGTAAATAATCTTGTAAATCTCTCACTGTGCATGGCTATTCTTGTTATGGTGATGCTTATTTTATATCCGTTTTATCTATTGCATAACAGGACCTGTTAAATGTCACCTGTTTCACACAAGTTCAAATTTTGTTGTGTTATTTTAAAGTGTTTTTGATACATTTTGGATGTATCTATTTTTATTTGTTCTTTGAAGTGTTACTTTATTTCAGTTTGGATATATTTTATTAACTTTAATTATTCATTTAGTTAATATATTTTATTTAAAAGTACAATGCATTTTTATGGTTCAGTAAATACTATTTATTTTTGCACTATTTTCTTTAAGTGTTATGTTTTGATTCAGGATCAGTTTTTAAAAACTATTGGTTAATTTAAAGGAAGTGGATGGCCCAAAGAATACAGAGAAATACCCCCTCCCTCGTAAATAATTGTATATCTTGCTTAATACGAATGTAGTAAAATGAGCAAAATGTATGAACATATTATGCCAATTTTTAAAAAATGTTCAAATATCAAAGGCGAAACATGTGCGTTCATCTAATTATACAAAGCAGTGTAAGATTAACATAACAAACCATTGCTGTATCACAACATTTCTCACTATTATATCCCTGTGCATCTAAACATACAAAGAATGAAAAATGGCATTTTCTTTCGCTTGAGTCAAGTTGTAATTGTTAAATACTACACTTAGCCTACTTCCACAAAACCTGTAAAGCCAAGAAATTAACTGCAGTCCCTACAAGAATTAATATACAGTAGATTCAATCAAAAACTATATGCAAATGATGCTGACAAAATCTGAGATTTTAAGTCAATCTTATCAAACGTGCATTTACATTTTTGGGAGACACTGGTATTGTAAGTTTGAGACAAAAACCTAGTCTCAACGTTCATTATTCAACGAGCTAAAATGAATAAACACAATCTAGCAGTTCTAATTATCGAACAGTTTTACACTTTAGATGGAAAAAAATGTGAAATACAGCCATTTTAATATTTAATTTTTAGGAGATCTATTTCAAAGCAATTATGCCTGCTGCAAAAAAAATAACTATTTGAGTCCCTTGACAGGACCAAATCAATTGAGAATACAAATGAATATTTTTTCTATAGAGCATCATAGGTCTTTTAAATACTGAATTTCCAGTGTATTATAACTTTTAAAGGGTTGTGAAACACTACAATATGTTTTCCTCAATGTTAACAGTGCATATTACTTTTTTATATATATTTCTGGGTTTGAAATCATGGAACAGAGACATATTTGTGACATATTATTTGTCTATAGTAATAGAAATCATTCTGATATTTTTGTGTAAAATTTTCCTAACATTAACATCCAAATACAGCTAAAGCGAAAATGTAGCAAGGACAAAGAAATTTGACATTTGAAGTCTAAATCAATACAATATTCGATTACACACAGGTATATGGGTGTTAGACATGGTATTTAAATCTTTTTTGTCTAGGTAGGCATCCAGAGACATTTAAGTCTTTATCAGCAATAGAGATATTAAAGATAAGCAGTGCGGCTTTAATGGTAAATGTGGTCATATCATATTACGCCCACAGAAGTTACTTAATTATAATGCACTTGGGCTAACCCTGATCTCTGACATTATGCTGCTATATTTCACCTCTCTCTGCCAGTCTGCTGCCTCTAGTGGTGTACACATGGCATTACAAAAGCATCTCCCCATATATCACAACTGAACCTTCCAGAATCCTGGGCAACGCATCCCTTCAAGTTGGCAGGATCACGGACAGATTGGTAGGGACTCAGGGACGGAATAAATATAGCCTGTGACTGAAGGTACTCACTGATACGTGTGACTTCACCTTCTCCTGCCTTTTCCTATTAGGTAACAAGACAAAATGCATGCTCTCTGTTGTATGGGAATCTGGGCCAGGCCGTGTGTAAGACACATGAATGTGATACATAAGATCTTATACACAAAGCAAGATCAGAAGAGACATAAATGCACTGCTATGTTGTTAACAGCAGCTCTACTTCAGATACCATCTTTTATAAGTGAAAAGAATAAAAAGCACCAATGCAGCTAATAAATTATGCACCATTAAGAGTTAAAGAACCAATAAAAGGCTTTTGATCCATCTGTTTCTGCCTTTATCAAATGATATGTTAAGAGTAGCATACTTCTATACTACTGTTACTTTTCTGCAGTATGCATACTATCTACAGAAAACAAAATGTATGCATGGTATACCAACATGAGTCATTATGACCAATGATAAAATGTGTAGTATACAGACTTCTGAGCTAGATACTATATCCTGCAATGCAATTAACTTGACCTTACAGTACTTTTCCAGTGTGATGAATGAACAGCAACTTATAAAATCTAAATATAAGGATAAATGGACGCCTCGCGCCAAATTAAACATGCATGTAATAAGCTAATGTGTCAAAAATATAGCGTATTTTTAATGTTGCAGAATACAGGTTTTTTTTTATTATTATTATCCGGTATGCAGTATACTGTGTGTAGTATGCAGTAAACGCTGATATTCCATTCGAAACACAGCCAGTTTCTCTGCTTATCACACTGTGGGCGCTTGACATCATTTTTCTCTGGACCTCCACCTCAGGGAGGTGTAAAAATCACAACACAACTGTTTGTCCACCAACAGCTGAAATCTCACAAGGCCACAAGCCGTCCAAAACACTTTTAGGCCTCAGCGAAACTGACACGGTTTCAGGAGCACAATGACACCAAATAGAGCAGGGGTCTGCAATCCCTGTGACACGATTTATGAAGTGCCATTTTTAATAGCAATCACTGCGCCACATTGACTTCTAGAGGGTGAACAAGCAAACCAATCTACTTTGTAAATGCATGTTATACATTTTATTGTAAATAAATTCATCCTGTATGTGTATACGTTTCTCTTTTTAATCTTGTAATGTTTAATTAAAATGTCTTAACTCAAACTTCCAGTGAAAATGACAAACTTCTCTATGGTTGATATATGCTGCAACCATTTAGTTCACTTAAAAGGACAGTTCACCCAAACATTTAAATTATGTTATCGTTTACTCACCTTCAAGTTGTTCCAAACCTGTATGAATTTATTGTGTGTATGAACACAAAAGGAGATATTCTTTGAAGAATGTCAGTAACCAAACAATTCATGGTCCCTACTGACTTGACTACTATGGAAGTCAATAGAACCAGGAACTGTTTGGTTACCCATATTCTTCCAAATATTCTTTTGTGTTCAGCAGAAGAGATAAATTCTCTTTTTTTTTTCTTTTTAAATAATCCGTTACACTCAGATGTTTATCTCAATACAGAAGAAAAGATCTGTCGCTCGCTACTTCTGCTAAATCACAAAATTGTTAGAAGAGATCACAATTTGAATAGCAAGACTATTCATAAAGCTCGACTCACATCTTGTAATGTTTTATTTAGTTCCTCTATTATTTTAATAATAGAATTCTGAACATTTCTAAAATACACAGCAACATTCTAAATATTCCTCTCTCTGTTTTTACATGTTTGTTTACCCTTCAGCGTGCCAATAGTTGCACACATGTGCATTGGTTTATGCCAGCAGCTGCACAATTTTCAGTAAAGCTCATACAAACATTTGCATCACGCATTAGCTTTACTGTAAAGTCACACGATATTAGGCCCTAGCAAACAAATATTAACATCTGAATTTTGAGTTTTTGATTTAAATCACCCCTACAAAACAATTATGTCTAAATACATGATTAATTATGAAAGAAGTTCAAGGCTTGCATAAAAATAAATACTCAAGAGTGAGTTCTAAACAGCTTATTAAACACAACACTAGTTCAATCAAATCAAAAAAGCAACAGTATCATCAAACACGTCCCGACTTCAATTTCCCAGACCCCTTGTAACCTCAGGAGGTCACTGACAGCCTTGACAAATGCTTCATCAGACGTCCCACTGAAGATTAAACAGCCAACCCTCAAGGACAGTCCTCAGAGTGATCTTTAGACTCCGGTATCTTTTTTTTTTTCGCTCTCAGTGTCCCTGCTTGCGCCTCAGCATCTCGGTTCTGTTAATTGGCGCTACGCTGACATTCTACCACCGCCGGCCACATATCACTGCCCGATCGCGTAGTTACGCGAGCACGCTGATAAATGCTAAGCTGACAGGTTTTATGAGCCTTGGTGAGCAGACGGGAGTGGAGTCATCACCCCGGTCTCTGCTGATCTTCGGTCACGTGTACCTCTGCTCTCGTGTAAACCCAAAATCTGCATGCATGCGACCATTCATCATCGCATGCACATTTGTGGAAGGTAAGGTAAGTAAGTAGGCAGCCAGAGGGCTCAAAGCAGCAGAGCTCCCATAATGCACTTCAACTCCCTCATACAAACTGTAATGAGAATGGGCGGCAGAGGCAAGTGCAGACATTACGCTCACGTTCTGCCAAAGTTCACGCTTACGGCATCGATATGTGCATTCACTAGGTGGTGTAATACGCTGATGACAGATGGAGGGAACGCAATAAACAATGGAGCGGCATCTGAATAAATAAAGCAATCAGGTCTGCTTTGATGCAGAATCATTTCAAAAACGACGTTCTAAATCAATCAAACAGGATGTTCCCTGGCTACTTAACCAATCATCTCAGTCATGACACCCCCCTCGTCCACCCCACCAGACGAGCATCTTCCTTAAACATAATCCGTGAACGACCAGTTCTAGCTGACTGGTCAACACAATGAGTCAGTGATATGTGTGAAGGTGTGTGCGCATCCCCTTCACTAGGGAAGAAAGAGGAAGGAGCAAGCAGGATGTTTTTTTTTTTTTACCTTGCGTCTGCGGTCTCTCGATCGGTTCCTCTTCTTGTTCTTCTCCTCCTCCTTCTCTCGCAGCTCTTGGGCTGCGAGCTCCTGTAGGTCCTTGTTCTTGCGGAGCTGCTTAGCGGCTTGCGCCATGGTGCCGCTGCAACAAGCGGTGCTACGCCTGTGAAGGAGGCTGTCCCTGCGGCGGCCAGTGCGGGAGAGGCGGTGGCGCTGTGCGCGCCTGCGAGGAGTAAGCGCCCTACACGGCTCTAGGCGGCCAGTTCCCTCAGCAGCACGCTACAAAAGAGATGATGCTGCTGCTTGCCTGACTGCTTGCTCCTCATGCAAGCCAGATCCTTCCCATCCCCCCTCCCTCTCTCTCTCTCTCTCTCTCTCTCTCTCTCTCTCTCACCTCCTCCTCTCTCTCTCTCTCCGCACACACCAGTCAGTCACGCAGTCCAAGGCTCAACAGTGTAGGGATACTGCAGCAGCTCGATTTTTCTCCCTCCGTTTCTCTTTCTCACTCACAGTCTCCCATTTTTCTCAGCCATGATACTGCCAACTGTTTACCACACGTCTGTTGGTATTGTTGTCTTCTTTGTGCAGATCTGCAGTATGTAGAGGGGAAAAAAACAGTGCACAAGTTCACATATTAATTATTTGTTTCCACACAGACTGAAAGGAGAAACCCATTGTTGTTTGATCATTAACTGTATATTTGCCTCTCGCACCACCTAAGCATTAAGTTAGATTTATTGTCTGGTTCTAGTCGAAGGCAGGTTCCCCTCTGATTGCCAAGAATGAAAATGGTTTTGAGCTATAACAGCTTACCTCATAAAAACTGCATGTACGGTCTCTCTCTCACATCAGACTGTAGTTTTCCATGAGAATGGGTTCATGTATTGTTGTTTATGCAGTAACTCGCTCCATTTACATCTGCACAGAATGGGAGAAAGACAATGTTAGGGTGCGTATATGACAAAGAGAGAGAGAGAGAGGCTGAACAGTCACTTATTTATTGCACTGAGGTACATACCAGTCGCTTTATGTCAGGGAATACCTTATGGAATAATCTGGAGCTCACATGTTGTTCTTCTCTTGTATATTGCATTTCATACAGTAATGACAAATGATCGCATGTTACTAGTGAACAAGTGTGCTATTTATTTCTGTTTATGTTACAATACTGTGCAAAAGTGGGATTGCGGAATAACAGTTATGTAAAATGGACCCAGTGCATTACAATTCAGAGCCCATCTGAAGTGAAATACAGGCGCAAGCGTTTGCCTTTGAGAATGATGGCTGAGTCATGTGACCTCAGACGGATCAGTCATATTTATTTATGCTTGTCATAACACAAGGCTGTACATTATCCTTCATCTGCTTGATTTCCATTCCTTTAATCAATATGATCCACTGATTTCCTTCGGGAAGGGGGAACATTTTGTGATTACAGTGTCTTATGAATTGTTTGCATTACATATGGTAAAATAATTACCATATAATAGGGTGTGTACAAATGGTATCACATATTTTGGAAATCTGGTAATTAGGTTAATTTTAGATGATTAAGACACACTTTTGAGTTGAAATAACATACAAATCAACATATTAATCTTTAATATATAGTATAATAGAATATATATTTTGCCAGTTTGGGTGCTTTAAAAAGCATAATTTGGTCTTCATATAAAATTAACCAATCTTGTCATATTTTCCTCTGTGTTATGATATCACTGAGTGATTAGTGACATGGGATTTACAGCTCAGATAATTGGCTCATAAACAACTACAATCAGAAATGTGTGCATTAGCAAAGTTGGCGGATTATAAAGTGGAGCTCGCACTAATGAATTGGAAAGCAAACCGATAGCTCTCTTAAGGGGTTATACACCTCATGGGTTTCTGTTGCGCTGGACAATACAGAAGATGTATTTTGACTTATACAGACACCTAATGGTGAGAATGTCATTTCTCACAAAAGCAAAAGTTTTCAGTTATCAACACTGTAGAGTTAGGGTTCTATCATTTAATCATCTATAATTAGGGTTATTCCATTAAAGCAGGGGTGTCCAATCCTGCAGCCACGGCCTCCAACCCCAACTAAACACCTGAACCAACTCAAGGTCTTACTAAGCATTCTAGAAACTTCCAGGCAGGTGTGTTGAGGCAAGTTGGAGCCAAACTCTGCAGGACAGTGGCCTTTCAGGAGCGAGTTTGGACACACCTGCATTAAAGCGACTATCGCTAATGGCTGCCCCCACGAGGCCACCTGCTGCATGTAAAATAAATATTATTTTCGAGGCCACTGATATGATTTATCTTCGAGTGGTCATCATACTATTCATTTCTTTACGTGTAAAACTTAGTAACTTAACGTTAGCTATAAAAAATATTGCGTGGACATTTAAGCATATAGGAATTAGTTCAAAGTTTGAAAAGTGCAGCGTTATCTGTAACTTAGTCTACAAACCGCAAATCTGGATGCTCATGTTCAATCTGAAGTCAAATTCACAATTAGACATCTACTACTACAGAGTTTTCTTAAGATAAATAAACCTATTCTAAGGTAAATTAAGCTGTAATAACGTACAAAGAAACGCGAAAATGTCTCTTACACTCATTTCACATTTTGGCGTTTAAATATGAATAACAGGCCTACCGGACAACAAACTTAGCCTATTTTATATAATTTAGTTTTAATAGTAATACTCACAAACGCATTCACCAGTCCACTGCATAGCATACTGCTTTTTTCCACATTAGTACTTTGCATTTCGTCAGTGAAGCTCAATCTTGGTTTGCTAACGGCAGATCTCGCCATCTAGTGGACTCTCGGCGACACTGCACGGTTCAATACAGTCAGACAATCGATCGATGAGGACATGATTCCACACGCGTGTAACACACAATTTAATTGTTTTTATGCTTAAATTAACTGATATAGCATAAACATAATGTGTGTATGTGTATGTGCATGCGTGTCTGTTTTTTTTACATTTACATGTGAAATTAAGTGAATATGTCTGATTTCCTGAATATAGGCCTATATTTAGCTAAATGATACGGCCCGGTTTCACAGACAGGGGCTTAGATTAAGCCAGGATTAGGTTTTAGTTCAATTAGGGCAAAGTAGCTTTTATAAACGTGCCATAGAAAAAAAGTTAAAAAGCACAAACATGCTATTTAGTCTGCGACTAGGTTTAAGGCTTGTCTGTGAAACCAGGGCCTGTACCATGAAGGTAGCTGAACAAACTCAGAGTTACAGGATTAGTTTTGAGTTGACAAAACCAAACCGATGCAATCAGGGGTGTATTCCAGAAAGCAGGTTATGTGACATACCCGGGTATGTTTAAGAGTAAGTAAGCGGATAACCTCAACTTTCGGTTCCAAAAACGGAGGTAACTTTCAGGGTATGTTAGTAGTCATAGCAACTCACTCTCTGAACATAACCTGCTCCGGAGCAGGTTATGTTGCAGAGTTAGTTTGTTTCAGAGAGGTGACAGAGCATGGCGTGCCCTGACCATTTTAATTAGCACTATATATCCCTACTTTATACAGTCACGATAATTTTTAATTATTAAATATTTTTTAAATAATTATGTGCACATTAGACTACTGACTGCCTACTGAGAATTGTTGCTTGCTAGCAGATTGTCCTGTGTCAAACTTGGTTATCTATCATTTTTTAGCCTATGTTGTGTGATGATGTTGCTCGTTACTTATTGTTGTGTGTTGTATCTGTCTTATCATTACTTTTTTATGCTGTTATTATGTGTGGACTGTAAAAAGAAATTTTTTGTTTTTATATCTTGATTTTAGGTTGCCCTTATAATAACTGGCCAGGGACAACAGATGAAAATTAGCCTGTTGAGCTAACTCTGGCTCATTTACAGTTATTTTACTGTTAATTAATGAGCACTGTCCCTGTAAAATAAACATATAAATGAAAACGAAAAAAATGAAATGTTTCTAATGATATAACTCCTCATATAACATCATTACTGGTCCCCACTAACTAGTTAATATGTGGCAAAGAGGAACCCCCCCAGTGAACCCAGTAGACCAAAGAGATGGCAGGGTGGTACAAGACATGATTTGCCAAAATCACTTTAATTAAAACCAGTTAACAGTCAAGTGTTGTTCATTGTTTCTTTATTTCTTGTAACAAAAGACACTTGTATTTATTGCTTTAGATTTCATTCAACAACAAATGACAGATTAATGTTCACATACTGTTTCCCACCTTAAGCTGGTGCTCCAGCAATTCAATTTCAAGTCTGGCCTTTTTTAGGTTAAGCCTTTTCTCCTTCATTTGAAGCTGTATAAGGTCCATCTCCATGTCACTTTTTCTGATTTGCTTTTAAGGGGGACCTTATACAGCTCTTTGGGAGGCAACTAGAAAGACTGAAAAAGACTGTAATATAAACACAGACCAAATATTTAAATGAGGAAGGAGAACTGCAGAACATTTCTTACACTGCTAAGATTCTGTGTGGAGGTAGATGGACCCTCATTTGTATTAAAATCTCCTGCCATATTCTGTAAAATGACAATGGCAATTTATTTATTCTCTTATGTAAAAAAGGGGGAATGCATTGTATATATCATACCTCTATGGGCCTCCCCACATTTTCTGTTTCTGTCACAGCAGAAGTGGTCTCTTCATCGTCATCCTACAGTGAAAACAATGAAGGATGCTTGGTCTAGCTAGAAAACAGATACCTAAAGACGATCATCACTTACAACTGTGACTGAGTGTGGTGTTGCAGGATGATCCAATAATACAATGTGGCCATCAGCAACTGCAAGATAATTAAACCAAGATAATCATGCATATTCAATACTCAATGTATATTCTTAAACAAATACAACTAATAAAGAAGGGCATTAGGAACATCTAAGAGTACTAGTAATAAGATTACAGTATACAGCATGCAGTCAAAGCAGCATGCACACTGCACAATGAATCAATGACTGTAAAATGCATTCAAAATGCCTTTTTAAAATGGTGACAGTGATGATGATTTTCTTTATTAAAATACTGACAAAAACAGTGAAAACATCAATAAATCAATAAGTATTAATATGGCTCAACTACATTTTACTAAGCCACCTGTCTTGGTAGCTGAGTCTGATGAACGGCCCCCTGGAATCCCATCGCCCACAGGTCGCCCTTTATTACGGGACAGTGCCAGCTCCTCAGCTGGGGTGAGGGGAGGTGGAGGACCCCCACCTGTTTTACGGGCCTCGGCCTTCTTTCTATTGGCTACATAGAACACTAAATTACATTAGATACTAAATTACATGGCGTCACTAACAAGTTTAGTAAGTTTAGAAAATATTACCTTGCTGGAGAATGTTTTTGACTTTCATTTTCATTTTGACTTGGCTCACACTTCTTCTGGCTCCAGAAGGATTACACCTTATAAGAACCTAACATATAACTAGCCAATTATGTGCATTACTACTGTAATATTAAGAAATGTATGGAGGCCAACAAGTAAATAGGCTATTTGTCTATTTTTACATGCCCCAAATAATTTTTGGCTAATGACAGGGGAAAATAGCCCGTTTATAATTTTCTAAACTCACGCATTTACTCTGTCCGTTTTTTTATTTATTATTTTTTTTATTATTATTATTTGTATCCGTTTATCAGTATTGCTTTTTTTTAGTTTTAACGGGCTTGTAGTCTTCATAAGCCAGCATTAAAACCTCCAACTCAGTTTCACCGAAGTATGTCGCTCACTTTTTTTGTCCCTTGGTTTCCATGGTGACTCCTGAAATCTGCGATCCATTGAAAATGTCTTTATGTACTCGCCGTGTGCGCGCATTAACTCTGGGTTACCAATAGGAGGTTGATTAAACTAACTCCTCACAGGTGTTTTGGAACCGACAAACCCAGAGTAAGCAAGTTTGGGGTTAATCAACCAAGAGTTCAAGGTTTATCTGACGGTAAGTTAACCTTGCTTTCTGGAATACACCCCAGGCTTTATTGGTACCATGAAGCAGCTCATCAACTTTCTCTGTCAACTCAGGCTTTGATCTTAAGCTATGATTACTCCACGAGCGCGTGCACATACCAAAGTGACGTTGGCACCGAACAACCAATCGCGTTCGATATGGATAGAGCGAGAGCGATACTTTCTTTCCGCGGAGGAGCAAGAGATAATCATTCAGAATAGGGAATGTGGAGATGACGTCACGCCGTGTTGCATTATGGGTCCGCCGCCATATTTACAGGATCGCGCCCAATACCGCTGTATTTAAATGTATGTGTTGGAAGCTGTGTTTGGATTTTCTGTCGAGATTTTAATAAACGTCGATATGGTTGTTCAGTTCAACTGCCATAGCAGGTCACACGATCGTTCAGGGAGGAAACTGAACTACGGAGTATGTTTTTCACCTTTCTTTCTCGGAAAAAAACAACAAGGGAAGCAGGTCGAGGAGCTGACGAGAAGACGCCGGATCGCCGCAATAATGAGGAAAAACTTACTTACTGTCCTCCACTGCATGCTACGTTTGTTAAAAGTTGTACAAAGCAAGAGGTTGTGTATTGTATATTCATCGATGACTAACATTTAGGAGGATAGTTGATGAATGATGTTGAATTTGCGGTTAATGTTAGCAGCAGATGATAAAGTCAGGACACATTGCATGAATCAAATTATATTTATTTTCAATTAACAATTTGCTTTGATGTTCTGTACATTTTTTTACATGCCTTTTTTTTAAATGTCTGTGAATCGTGATTTTATATATCTGCTTAATAAATACATTAAGTGACTTCTCTGTTTCTGTACTGATTGCAACCACAAAGACCCTTTAAGTACACATAACAATGGGCTAATATACATCAAACTTTTAAAATAAACGACCAAATACTCTCATTTTTAATGTTGACAATAAGGCACAGTTGTATTTAACAAGTTACCACATCTTGTGGCATTATAAAGTAATGTACATTTTTTTTTCTTGCACAACCTATGAAAACTTAACATATGCTGAAAATAGCAAGCTGACATTAACTATGAGAGCTGCTGTACAGGTAAAATAGCTTGAACTTCATGTACACTAGTAATCAACTTAGCATAGGCTTCGAACACCAAAACTAAATCGGATGTATTAACGTTTTTTATCGCGGATAGTTTGTCCAAATAGTTTTTTTGACAGTGGCATTTAGTTTATCCCAGTAGTGTCCCTTCTCTTTTTCTTTAAACATCTCCATTTCTTCCGTTCTTCTTCAATTTTACCTCGTTTTAGCCAAACACCCACTATTATTCACCTTATTTTCCACGACAACAAGGGTGACGCCATTACGTTCGTTTTGTCATCTTACTTCCGGCTGAGAGGGACTTCAACTTCCGGCTGAAGGACCTACGCTAGTTTTCTAGACGTAATTCTATAGTTGTAACGGTAAAATATATAATGTATTATATGCTCAGTTAGGCGCTGCCATAACAATTGAATTAAGAGGATAGAAGAAGAAAAAACGGTGTTACGAACACAATGTAAAGCGATCGGAATGTTGTGGTGTACTTTACGATTTACACCCACACCACCTAAAGATGAGGAGCACCCGAGGCCATGGCGGAAGGCGCTAAACTTGAAGTGCCCACCCAAGCACTCTTATGTGTGTTTGTTTGTACCATTTTATGGACGGGAAGCCGACTGAAGAACACCCTTACCCCGAGTAAAGGCTCGGCTACGATGTTCTGGTAAAGATCATCGCCAGGTGCTGAACAGGTCGTCAGATTCAGGTAAGCTAACTTGCATAACTGTTGTTACCTAACTTGCCTATCTATGTGCTTGCTTGTTAGCCTAACGTTAGATTCGTGAAGTCCGTTCTATGAATACATTTAAGATTAGTAACGAGCCGTTAACAAAATACAACGAATCTTGCATGATTGATTACCATTGGCCACCTATATATGTCATATTGCTTATATTTCGTTTACTTTGTGATATGGACCTAAGGGTCTGAAATAAAGAATGAATGAATGAATATTCACGATAGTACAATATATTATGGTACATTACAGTCTTACAATAGCTCACATTCTTCCTGTAAGGAGGCCAGCTAGCTACATCTCTCATTCAGATATTGATATTGACCTACGTAGAGATTGTGTGTATACTGTCTCGTTTTTAATGCATCTCTCTTTTTCACACTGTTCTAATTATGAATGCCATCATAAATTAATTCTCACAATCTATTTTAAGTAACTGTTACTAATGTAAAAATGTTTATGGTTACATTATTTCCTTAGATCATCGATGAGCGTCAGTGTTGCAGTGGACAACTGTGAGGAGGATCACAGCCACATGCCCCAGACCTGTGATGCAGAAACACAATGGGACATAACTCTGCTGAGAAACGACCACCTTTGTCAGCTCTACACAGGGTCGACATGCATTCCATTCAGTAGCCGAGCACCTTGCCAGTTCATACACCGACAGCTTTCAGCTACACACTTGAGATTAGCTCCTGATGACTCTGATGAAGCTGCGTCTTAATTTATTGCAGGGTGATCTTGCTGTAAGGTTTGGTGTTTCTCAGTCCATTGTAAGCAAGGTGATTTCGCGTTGGCTTGACATCATGGAGGAGAAGTGTTTCAGAGAGCAATTTCCAAACACAACATGTAGGGCTGCACAATATAGCAAAATATCGCAAATGTATCGCAATATACATAACTTTTTTAGCTTTAATAAGAATCAGTGTATATATATATATATATATATATATTCATACAGTGAAAACTAAGCAGTGTTTTATTTTTACATTTGATTATTCAGTTTCTGTTGTTAAATAGACCTAATGTAGGATAACCTGAACCCCTTAACCCCGTGGTTTACACTGATGTTAAAATAACACTTCTTATGCTACAGTAAAACACTGCTGTTCACTTTCACAAGTTGAAGGGATGTTTTCTTGTCACAAAAAAAATTGAAACACGTATGTAGGTTATACAAGTTTAAATCTAAATTAAGTTAATTTTATAAATTAAGCACAATCGTATCGCATATTGAATATCGCATTGTTTAATGAGTAATCAAATTTTTTCTTCAATATCATGCACTTAATAACTTCGTCCAGGCGATGAAGTAATGGCAGACAGAGGCTTCACCATTACCGATCTCCTCTATGAAAGGAAGGTGAAACTTGTCCTTCCTGTAAACTTTTACAATGTGCCCAGATGTTACCTGTTATGAAGTTATTTTTATAAACCTTTACAATGTGCCCAGATTTTACCTGTTATGAAGTTATTTTTTATAAACCTTTACAATGTGCCCAGATTTTACCTGTTATGAAGTTATTTTTATAAACCTTTACAATGTGATCAGATTTTACCTGTTATGAAGTTATTTTTATAAACCTTTACAATGTGACCAGATTTTACCTGTCAGTCATTTATTATTAAACCATATGTGAGCTCTGTAGATTCCCTTTAAAACTTAAATGAATTAAGTCTTCTAGTTAGAAGGAATAAGTCACGTCAAGTTTGCAAATGAATACCATCTTGGTTTATTACTTAAGACATTTAAATGGTGAAATGTATCTACATGAAGGTCAGTAGAAGGTGTCTCTAGCTTCCTGAAAACATCAAACACTTCTTACAACTTATTTAATCATTTATATTTAACCAATTATCATCTCCTATCCTTAACTAAATATTCTCATTCCTTCTTATTTACACATAATTTGTTATTGCTGCTCCATCAACTCCTAACAGGACGAAGTAGTTAAATATGTCCACATATGTTAACTGTTACCTCTGGCCACGTTAACAATGACGATGGATGAGACCATGTGAGACCAACTGATCGTCCTACGACGTTTTCTCCGTGCTCCCAGTTTAAAATATTTATGGTATTAACGTTATTTGACATTTTGCTAAAGTTTTGGCTAACTAAAAAACAATCTTCTAACAACTGAAATAGCTACCGGATGTGCCGTGCCAGTTTAGCGGAAGTCGGATGACAAAATGCGGAAGCGCGAAGTATTAAAAGTGGGCGGGGCGGAATAAGGTGAATACCGAAGGTAAACAAGAGATCGTGCCTGTAAAGATGGCGGCCACGTCCCATAATGCAACACGGCGTGACGTACCTCCGCATTCCCTATTACGATTAATTTAAATATGTATTAGGCTACAAGCTCGAAACAATACGGTCTCTGCTGCCAAAGCAAGAGAAGACTGTTGGAGAAAGATTGCTGAATGCGTTAATGTGTAAGCTAAATAAATACGTTCTTTATTCATGTGAAATGATGTATATATAGGCTATGAATGTATGTGTGTGTAAAATATAGCCTATATTTTTATAATATATAAAAAAAATTGCATGTATATACCTAGGATTAATATTCATTGATTTTTAGATGCAACTCCAAACGTTTTTGGCAGCTGATAAAGACAAAATATAAAAATATAATTAAAAGTAGCCTAGTAAGTATTTATTTACACACAACCTTTTATTATTTTTTTATTTGTTTGAGGCAAACCGAAAAAAGAGTGAAATTCAGAAAACCAGTGGAGGGCCACTCCTCCAGAATACACTGAGTTGGCTCTGATAGGAATAAGGGACGGCCGATTATGGATGGGATTACAGGTGCTGTACAATCTGACCCTGGTGCTGGCTCCTCTAAGCAAGTAACACTGGGTACGTGTGCGATACATTAATATTTTAAGTTTTAAATATGGCTGAATGTATGTTCTGCAGTAGAGGGAAATGCAGTGTCCCTGTTGAAGCCAGCACACACACACACAGTCTCCCTCACAGAGGTCAGTATGCAGCAGACAGAACACCATGAAACATATGGGCCTACTTTTATTTATCAGGGAGGAGGAAATGATGAAGACACTCTGTGTTCTGGGACAGTTGAAACGTGCCTTTAGGATGCCAAAGATCATCTCTAATTTTGACTATGGTTTTACTGACACATGAGGGTCATGATAGGGGGTTATTGTGTAGGTTTTGCTGTCCCAATTCAAATTAACAGTGTTTTACTGTACCAAATTTAACTAGCTTTCCTCAAAGCGCTGACACAACATACTCACGGAAAGTAGATTGTTATCTGTTAATTTTACTATTAATTTAAAGATTCATCTCACAGAAAATAATAATTTCACATGTTCACATAATCTCTACCTGAACATTAAGGCTGTGAAAGGACTTTCTATTAATATAATCTGCCTCATGTTCTCCTAGAGAAGTGGACATTGCAACATGTGTGCAGGATATTGCTTCAATGACTCTATAGGGAATCCTATCATAAGATTAACCGAATAAAAAAATAGTAAAATAATGCTTAACAAGTACTGTATTGTATAGTACATTTGTGAAATTTGCTTTTTGGAAGAAAACAAAAATGTCACCCTATCAATATTACTGACAATTTTATAAAAAGCCTCTCTTATGGACATGGTCAATAAATGAACACTATTAAACTATTAATGTACTCCTGCAGAGCGAGGACCACCTTGCGAATGGTTCGACAAACCGTGTTTTCTCCTAGATTCTGTGCATCACCGCAAGTATGTTTGCGTGTTGCGATTGCGTGCAAGTATGCAAGCACTTGCAAAAAAAAAAAACGCAACGCAATACCATTTATGGTAAAGTAAGTGCATGAATTCGACGTGTTAAATTATTTATGAGCGGCTCAATAAGTTCGCAAAGATAAGATATTCCTTCCGCAGAAAATCTGTATCTTTGATACAAGTAGCCTAACTATCAGGAAAGGCAAGGGGATTTTGTCCGGCTAAAAACTCTTTCTCTACGATGTGCTCGTCTACAGTTTGCGCTGAGATGTCCACAGGATTTGAAAGAAAATGTAAAGCAATTGCAACCAACACTGGGAATTAGTTGCGTCACCTATATGTTTCTTTGCTCACACAGCTGATTGGTCAAACTTCAGTCTGAGATCTCGAATCCAGAACTTAACCTGCCCCGGAGCAGGTTAGCCGTGCAGCGTAAGATACCATGGCAACGAACACCGATTAAAGCCGAGCTACTTTCATAGTACCTAAAACCCAGGGTTGGCGGAAACTAAGCTGAAACATAGCTGGCTAGCCACCTAAACCGGCTTCATGGTACAGGCCCCTGGGGTATTTACTATTTGTTTTGTCCTATGTTAACCTATCCTACTACAGTATTATTTTTGTGGGGATTCAATCTAGGTTAAAATGGTAGACGAGTTTCAAGTAAAATACACTTCATTGCTGGAAAGAGTGGAGTTGTAGCAAACATGTCAAGTCTAACTGCTAATTCATTCACTTGATTTGTATTAAACATTCGGAATGAAATTTTTTTTCATGCAAGTTTATTTAACATCTTACATATAAAATCATGTTGTGGGAAATTTGGTCAAAACCCTGCACATGCTGTTTTTTAATGTCCTCTTTGGTGATTTAAATCCACAAAATACTTTTTCATCCAGTGTTGCAGGTTATTCAGTGTATGACCACTGTGGCGTAGTCAGTTCCTGATTCATACTTCACTGCAGGAGCAAACTTCTCACCAGCACCTGAATAATTCACGGTGGCGTACAATAGCTCATCCTCTACTATCTGTGAAAAAAAAATGTTAAAGTTTTTGTTGAAATGTAGCATCACAAATTTGTATTTTTGCTAAATTATGTCCATAAAAGCTATTTTTTGACAGATGTTGTTACATGAAATCATTCAAATTTATGACTTCCTGCAGTGTTGTTTTAATGCTTCTTTCAAAAGTAATACAATGAAATGAATTACATACCTCTGTTTTCTCCTGCACTTCAACAGTACCAGAATTTGCACTTTGGTTTTGTCTATACCCTAAAGAAAGAAAGAAAAAAAAACTTTACTGAAGACACTCGGCAGTAATAAAATGGTATTTTGATTGGCCCACTGTCTGTTGCTGGCTATATAAAACACCTATGTATCTAAAATAGTTGGTGTAAAAACATTTTTAGATAGCCTACACATAACCAAGTAAACAGAACATGATGTTTGTGGTTTCTTACCTTGTTTTTTGATCACGTAAAGAATACACATGAACATGATGAAGATGAGCAAAGAGAGCAGAATCAGTGTCCCCATAACCAGACAATCAAAGCGAAAAAGAGCTAAAGATGGAAACAAAAGGAAAAGCAGTTTAAATTGTTACAACTTTTCCGTGTCCACAAAGTCTTAAAAATGTTTTGCAGCATAAAAATTGTTTAAATTCCATTTACATAGCCCCCACACTGTAGTGGTGACATTTTGGCTCATTTTGTCTTCAGGTTTGCTTTTACAGTGGACGATAATTGTCGTTTGGAGCTCTTCGTCAGCTTTTCCCTGTAACAGTTCTTTTCCACTGACAGTGGGCTTAGAGGAATTTCGATGGCCAATGTTTCTTGTTTCAGCGTAGAAAAAGCACTGTGGTATAGCCTGGTCCAAGTCACAGCATGTCAGATAAGTCCAGCCACTGCGTTATCACTTCAAGACTAATGAGAGATATCTGTACATGGTGGTTGAATGATAAATATTACAAATATGAAAACATACATACAAGTGACCATTTTGTTACTTTGACATGCTGGGAGAATCATATTAAAAACAGTTCAGTGCCATACTTCATACTATACATTTCAGAGTGTGACCCTGAGAATTATGCATTTCATTTCAGAATAAAATGCATAATTTCAATATGGAAACCATAATTTTAATTGAATAAAAATTACATAATTAATGAACACAAGATTTGCCACATACCTGCGTTTGATAATTTGTCAGTAAGACTCACTGAAAAAAAAAACAGCTGATAGTTAAGAGTGAGGCAACAACACAGATGTCAATCAGACAAAAACTACATGTACAATTAAAATGTACTTACAGAATATACACAGATTTAACAGCTGGATCATAATTTCATGTGTTCAAGCTGATACAGCTCCCCCTGTTAAGACTACCAGGTCTTCATATAATATCTAGCATGTCAATGTCATCATTTAAGGAAAGCAAATCATACAGACGAACAGGATGCATGATTGCTAATTTTGAGTACAGCTTCGCCCCCACCCAAACACTGTAAAGGTTCTCTGCATGACTGATTTCCCCTAGCCTATCATCTATGACCATCTTATTTCAATTACTTACTACTAAACTTCGGTCTAAATGAGTCTACTCCGCCAGGATACTGTTATAAGCATGAGCCCCGTCTGATCGGTCGTGGCGGCGGTGTTGCAACAATCTATAGAGATATTCTCAATGTTACTCAGAAAACTCGTCATAGGTTTAATTCGTTTGAAGTACTTGTGCTAAATGTTACGCTGTTAGATGTAAGAAAAAAATCCCTATTATCTCTAGCATTGGCTACCGTATATCGACCTCCAGGGCCTTACGCCGATTTTCTAAAAGAGTTTGCTGACTTTCTATCAGATCTTTTGGTCAACGTCGATAAAGCATTAATTGTTGGAGATTTTAACATACACGTAGATAATTTAAATGATGCGTTAGGGGCTGCGTTTACAGATTTATTAAACTCCTTCGGGGTCAAGCAAAACGTCACCGGACCAACTCATCGTCTTAATCATACACTCGATTTAATTATATCATATGGAACCGATCCAACCGATATAGATATCATTCCACTAAGTGATGATGTCACTGACCATTACATGGTAACTTGCATACTACGTACTGCTGTATTATGTCATGCTGCGCCACGTTATCGACTAGGTAGAACAATTCTTCCATCCACCATAGATAATTTCTCAAATAGCTTATCTGATCTGTCTCAGCTGCTGCCTGAACCCAAACAAACAGATGAACTAGACGAATTAACTAGCACTATGAGCACCATTCTCTCTAGAACATTGGATATGGTTGCACCCATTCGATTAAAAAAGGTCAGAGAAAAAAGTATAGCACCATGGTACAATAATACTACGTATGTTTTAAAGAGAGAAACCCGTAATTTAGAGCGTAAATGGAAAAAAACTAATTTAGAGGTCTTTAGAATCGCGTGGAAAGACAGTATGTCACGTTATAAAAAGGCCCTTAAAACGGCCAGGGCTGAGCACCTCAGCAAATTAATAGAAAACAACCAAAATAATCCAAGGTTTTTATTTAACACCGTGGCTAGACTAACAAATAAACAGAAGTCGTCTGAACAAAATACCTTGTTACAGTTCAGTAGTAATGATTTCATGAACTTTTTCACCGAGAAAATTGAAAGCATCAGAATCAAAATCGTAAACGTTCAATCTTTGCTCGCGCCTTATAATTCAGCCGCAATTATCACCCCGCAAGAACAATTACAATGCTTTACAACCATAGAACAAAAAGAGTTAAATAAACTTATAACTTCATCTAAAACAACAACATGTTTATTAGATCCTATACCAACTAAACTACTGAAAGAAGTATTACCTATAGTGGAAGAGCCTCTTCTCAATATTATTAATTCGTCTTTATCTTTAGGTCATGTTCCAAGAGCATTCAAGCTGGCAGTTATAAAACCTCTTATTAAGAAACCACAATTAGATCCAAATAACCTAGCAAATTACAGACCCATTTCGAATCTTCCATTTATGTCAAAAATATTAGAAAAAGTTGTGTCCGCTCAACTCGGCTCTTTCTTGCAAGAAAAAGACATCTATGAAAAGTTTCAGTCTGGATTCAGGCCACATCATAGCACTGAAACTGCGCTTGTTAGAATCATAAATGATCTACTTTTAGTTTCGGACCAAGGCTGTATCTCAGTACTAGTTTTACTTGATCTTAGTGCTGCGTTCGATACTATAGATCACACAATACTCTTAGATCGACTACAAAATTACACTGGTGTTCAAGGACAAGCATTAAGCTGGTTCAGGTCATACTTATCTGACCGCTACCATTTCGTCTACTTAAATGGAGAAAAATCGATCATGACTTCGGCAAACCATGGAGTGCCACAGGGATCTGTGTTAGGCCCTTTATTATTCTCAATATATATGCTGCCACTTGGTAATATTCTAAGGAAACATGGAATTAGTTTCCATTGCTATGCTGATGACACTCAAATATATATTTCATCACGGCCAGATGAATACGCTAAATTATCCAAATTGACAGATTGTGTTAAAGATATAAAAGATTGGATGACGCGTAACTTTCTTTTATTAAATCCAGATAAGACAGAGGTAATACTTATCGGTTCTAAAAACCGTCTACAAAACCTCTCACAACACAACTTTAACATAGTAGGATGCCCTGTTACTTTATCCGCTACAGTAAAAGACCTGGGTGTTATATTAGACTGCAACCTGTCTTTTGAAAAGCATATTTCATATGTTACAAAAACTGCCTTTTTCCACCTTAGAAACATTGCTAAGCTACGTAATATGCTATCTGTTTCTGATGCAGAAAAGTTAGTTCATGCATTCATGACCTCGAGACTAGATTACTGTAATGCTTTATTAGCTGGTTGTCCTGCATCCTCAATAAACAAGCTACAGTTAGTCCAAAATGCAGCCGCTAGAGTTCTTACTAGATCAAGAAAATATGATCATATAACACCAGTTTTATCATCACTTCATTGGTTACCTATAAAGTTCCGTATTAATTACAAGGTATTGCTTTTGACCTATAAAGCTCTAAATGGTTTAGCTCCAGTCTATTTAACGGATCTTCTATCGCCTTACAATCCATCGCGCTCTTTAAGATCACTAAATTCGAGGCTTCTGGTCATTCCTAGGATATCCAGATCCACCAAAGGAGGGAAAGCATTTTCACATCTAGCTCCGAAGCTCTGGAATAGCCTTCCTGATATTGTTCGTTGCTCAGACTCGCTCTCCCAGTTTAAAACTAGACTAAAGACGCATCTATTTAGCCAGGCATTCATATAAATTTTTATCTTACAGTTACTGTAAATTCGGCCTCTAGTTCATAAACGCCAGAGGAGAACTGGCCCCGACTGAGCCTGGGTTCTCCCAAGGTTTTTTTTTTCTCCATTGGGTGATCTGATGGAGTTTTAGGACACCATTGGGTCACTTGATGGAGTTTTTCGGTTCCTTGCCACTGTTGCCTTTGGCTTGCTCAGTTGGGGATATTCAAATTAATTAAACAATCATACCATTGATCAGCTCTACCAAACTTGGATGTCCTTTTTGGATGTCCAGTAATAAACAAACATTGTTGAGTTGTTTTGATTGATACTGTAAAGCAGCTTTGATACAATCTGTATTGTGAAAAGCGCTATATAAATATATTTGACTTGACTTGACTTGACTTGACTAAATATGACAATATTAAAGCATAATTTAGAACGGACCTCATCAGGCTCAAGCAGAATGCAGGTAAATAAAAAAAATGGTTATGCTATACGGAGACAGTGACAAATACTACAGATAAGAAACGGTCCAGTGTTACTTCATGGACCATTGAGCAAGTGAATAAAAAGGAAACAGATGGTAGACATTCTCACTTGCAGGCTTGAGAAGTTATTTTTTTTTTTTAATTTTTCAAAAACTTTTTTTAAAAAAGGTCGCATCAGTCAATCTGAGACTTTAAAAAGGCTATTTTAAATTATCTGAAACTGCTTTCAGAGCTAAAACAATCTTAAAAATACAAGGAATTAATTTAAACTAAATTTGAAACGCTGTATCAACAAATAAAAACAAAAAACTCTGCATTATGGTAGATTTAGTTGTGTTTTATTAAAGTGTAGAACTGCAGTTAAAAGTTCAAATTCACTCAAAGTTCAAATTCAATCAGGTAGTTTCTGCGACTCGTACAAAGAAACATTCACAAGGGAGAATTTTTGTGGATTTTGAGAGTAATAAAAGTCGCAGAAACAATTAAATACATAAAAGATAAATTACATGATAATAAAAAAGAAAAATGTGCCTTTAGGGGTACAACATCTTGTCACTGGGACAGTACCCTTAATAGGGACAACATTGTACCTTGTCTACCCCTAAAAGGTACATATTGGTACCTCAAAGTAATAATACGTACCCTTAAGGTACTACTATGGGCCTATTTTTGGTGTAAATAAAGTACAAAGATGTATTGGAGCCCCACACATGACATGCAGGGGGAAAAATATGTATATCATGGGCACGAATTAACAAATCGTTTCCACAACTTACTAATACTATACAGCACATTTCACTAATGCGTTCCCTCGTTTTAAGTAAATCGTGTGCATGATATAATAATTCATTTCCTCGTTTTACTAAATCGTGAGCATGATATAATACTTCTTTCCCTCGTTTTACTAAATCATAGCCACGTTGTAATAATTTGTTCCCTTGTTTTAGTTCAATCAAAACAAGAGAACAAATTAGTACAAAGTGGCCACAATTTACTAAATTAAGGGAACGAATTAAGTCGTGAGAACAAATTCTTAAATCAAGGCCATAATTGAACTAAAACGAGGAAACAGATAAGTATAGCATGGCCACGATTTACTAAAACAAGAAAACAAATTCCTAACTCACAGACACAATGTATTTTTGTCCGCATGTCATGTGCTGGGCTCTGTAAAGATGTTCCAGTGACAAGCTTTTTTGTTGTTGCTAAAACTCTGAAAAAACAAATGTTGATAAAACAATAAAAAGATTTAATGGACAATCAACAATGTCCATTAGTCTGAGGTTCCTGATGTGGCCGGACTTGTGCTGACATGTAAAGCAGACAGGGCATCATCAAGCGGGCCAGAGGCCGAGTCCTCTTTGGCTAACAGGTTATTCTTGCGGAGCTGACAGGCTTGCTGGTAGGGAGGTCGAATCGGAGGCTGGGTGGGCGGTAAATACTGATACTCTTTACTAGAATCAAGCTGTTTGAGAATAAAGCAAAACATGCATATCAGCGGACTACTCCTAAGTAATAGAATTCATGGTCATACATTTGTGATTTGAAAGAAGCTGATCAGCACCTGAAGTGGATAAGTTTTGTCTGAATCAAAGGCACTAAGATCTCCACAAGCAAGGAAAGGAACTATTATTCGGTTTGGTCCCTCTAACTGGTTAAAGTCGACATCTGGATGGAAAAAAAATTGCATTTAAATTGTGAAGAGGAAGACATGGGCAAATACATAGATATTAACAAGATGAAATGAGCACAAATGGCATGTATAGGTAAGCTCAAGATACTGCGAAAGCATTAGTATTGGAGCAAGTTACCATAAGAGTGATCCAGTAAAGGGTTGGACATGTTGGGCACATAACCCTCAGGTGGAGAGTAATTCTGACACACCACAAATGCCTCTGAAAGGGCGAAAACACAAAAACACTGGTTCGTGTCTGAAAAGGTATAATATTCCCATTCCCAAATAGTTTTACATTCCCTCATGAAACTCTACTCTCACCTATGCTAGAGTTGCGGCTGCTGCGTGGTTTTGCACAGGTTACAGAGCTGAAGAAGATCTTGAGCTGGGAGTACAGAAGGGTCACATCTTTTCCCCTGAAGATCTATGTAGAAAGACATTGAAATTCATGTGAGATTGAAATAAAACATTTTGTAGATATCATAATCTTGCACTGACACCGTAAATATAAATTAATGCATGACAATAAGACAGCTTACTTTTGCAACAAAGTTGCCACCTGGTTTGAGAACATGTGTGGTGATATTGAGAGCCTGTGAAAACAGAAAACCTTACATGAGGTCCAGCAAGATCAGTCTAGGAGTAAATAAAATAGTAAAATATAGCTGCGAGCAGCGATTACGGGCCCAAGCCGGTGGCACCGCAACCCTGGTGCACCAGGGTGGCGGTACCGCCGGCTTTGGCCCTTCATCGCTGCTCGCAGCTATATTTATATATATATATATATATATATATATATATATATATATATATATATATATATATATATATATATATATATATATATAAATAAAGCCGGTGGCATCACCACCCTGGTGCCTTTAGGGTTATTGTGCACGACGTGACACAAAATATCTGCTCGCTATCTGCCGAACGGCTCTGGTAGTCCCGCTTCAGCACTGATGATGTTGTAGAAATAGTGTGCTCTGGTTGGTCTGGATTATTCGGGATTTTTTATTTTATACAGAAATAAGTTATTTATAATTCAGATGAGAATAAAGTTAGTGTTGATTAAAATGAAGGAAAACAAATATATTGATCTGAAATATAGCACATTCATTTTACATTTATTTAGGTTCAATTACCAAACATACAATCTTAATTTAATTTAAAGCAAACTATACATTAAAAATACATGGGTTGTATGCACATTTTTTTTTTATAAAAAATATATATATATCCAAAAAGACAAGGCTTAAAAACTCTTGTCACTGTAACAGACACAATCTCTCTCTCAAACACACACACACACACACAAACACACACACACACACACACACACACACACACACACACACACACACACACACACACACACACACACACACACACACACACACACACACACACACACACACACACACACACACACACGTCAAGTCAAGTCACTTTTTAGATGCAATATTGAATAAGCAGAAAAATCTGATTTTCTGCTCTGAAAATATAAATAAGCATACAAATTGAATAAGCACTTTGAATATTCTAAACAGAATAAGCATTAGTCGCTAATGAATAAGTACTAGTACTTAATGGAATAGATACTAATATCTAAAAAATAAGTACTAGTAGCATGAAAATAGAAACTAGTATGTTAAAATGATTAAATGTTAAAACGGCTTGCCATATTGGCTCAGAGAGAGAGAGAGAGAAAATGACATTTTAGATAATAGTACCTATTAATAGATACTAGTATTTATTCAATAAATACTAGTTCTAAGTCATTACATACTAGTACCTATTAAATAGATACCAGTACTTATTCATTAGCTACTAATACGTATTCAAAAGAATATCTAAAGAATAAGCACTACTATCTAAGGAATAGGCACTAGTACTAAAGAATAAGCACTAGTCGCTAATGAATAAGTACTATTACTTAATGGAATAGATACTAGTATCTAAAAAATAAGTACTAGTAGCATGAAAAAAGAGACTAGTAGGTTAAAATGATTAAATGTTAAAACGGCTTGCCATATTGACTCAGAGCATCAAAAGCATCAAACAAGAATATTAAAGTTTGATGCGTTGCCACTGCAACAGTTTCAAAGATATCAAGAATCCCTTCACAGGTCTTCATCTGCAGTGTATTTACATTATACAGATGAAGTTTGAAGCAAATCGGGTAAAAATAAGAGGGTGATTTCAAAGCCTTTAGGAAGTGACACACTTCCTGCTGCCAGTTGGTGGCGCTATAACTTTGACTCACAATAGTCACATCCATGTGATCGGACTCTTACAGCGAACACACTGCTGAAGTTTCATCAAGATCAGTTAATGTATGCAGAAGTTATAACACACTTCCTGTTTCCATTATTCGCCATAAATTAGTTTCCTCGCCACGGCCAAACCGTTCGAGATATCAAAAATCCCCTGGCAATTTTTCATCCTCAATGTCTTGACTTCGTGCACACCGAGTTTCGTGGCGATTGGTTGAATTCTCTAGGATTAGTATATCGAATTCCAGGGGCATACGCTTCCAAACAAACGATAATAGCCGACTTCCTGTTGGGCTGGGGTAAAAAGTAAAAGTACAAAGGATATATGAACCGATGAGATCTATATGTGTAGCGAGTTTCATATTATTACATGCAAGCGTGTTTGATTTATGGACCAAGTTTTCGGACCCCGTTCCAGGGGGCGCTGTCGAGCCCCCCTGCCACGCCCGGGTACCAGCTTCAGCCCGGCCCTGATGGCCGCGTTTTCTGACCCGTGTGCAAAGTTTCAAGAGTTTTTGAGCATGTTAAGGGCCCCAAAAGTGCGCTAAGAATCTCAAAAGTATCCAAAAAGAATATTAAAGTTTGATGCGTTGTCACGGCAACAGCATCTAAGATATCAACAATCCTTTCACAGGTCTACATCTGGCGTGTGTCTACATTATACACATCAAGTTTGAAGCAAATCGGGTAAAGCCTGTTTGATTTATGGACCAAGTTTTCGGACCCCGTTCCAGGGGGCGCTGTCGAGCCCCCCTGCCACGCCCGGGTACCAGCTTCAGCCCGGCCCTGATGGCCGCGGTTTCTGACCCGTGTGCAAAGTTTCAAGAGTTTTTGAGCATGTTAAGGGCCCCAAAAGTGCGCTAAGAATCTCAAAAGTATCCAAAAAGAATATTAAAGTTTGATGCGTTGTCACGGCAACAGCATCTAAGATATCAACAATCCTTTCACAGGTCTACATCTGGCTTGTGTCTACATTATACACATCAAGTTTGAAGCAAATAGGGTCAAGCGTGTTGGATATATGGACCAAATTGTCGGACCCGTTCAAGGGGGCGCTGTCGAGCCCCCCTGCCATGCCCGGGTACCAGCTTCAGCCTGGCCCTGATGGCCGCGGGTTTTGTCCTGTGTGCAAAGTTTCAAGAGTTTTCGAGCACGTTAAGAACCCCAAAAGTGCCCGAAAGCATAAAAAAGCATGAAAAAGCTTAAAAAAAGGAATATTAATGTTTGATGCATTGCCATGGCAACAGTGTCTAAGATATCAATAATCCTTTCACAGGTCTACATCTGGCATGTGTCTACATTATGCACATGAAGTTTGAAGCAAATCGGGTAAAAATAAGAGGGTGATTTAAAAGCATTTTGGAAGTGACACACTTCCTGCTGCCAGTTGGTGGCGCTATAACTTTGACTCACAATAGTCACATCCATGTGATCGGGCTCTTACAACGAACACACTGCTGAAGTTTCATCAAGATTAGTTAATGTATGCAGTAGTTATAACACACTTCCTGTTTCACGTTTCTCGCCATAATTTCGTTTCCTCGCCACGGCCAAACCGTTCGAGATATCAAAAATCCCCTGGCAATTTTTCATCCTCAGTGTCTTGACTTCACGCTGACCGAGTTTCGTGCCGTGTGTTTGAATTCTCTAGGAGGAGTGTTTCACATTCCTTTGCATGCGTTTTCCAAACAAGCCTAAATAGCCGACTTCCTGTTGGGCTGGGGTAAAAAGTTAGAGTGCGAAGTATATATGAAACGATGAGATCTACATGTGTACCGAGTTTCATATTATTACATGCAAGCGTGTTTGATTTATGGACCATGTTTTCGGACCCCGTTCCAGGGGGCGCTGTCGAGCCCCCCTGCCACGCCCGGGTACCATCTTCAGCCCGGCCCTGATGGCCGCGGGTTCTGACATGTGTGCAAAGTTTCAGGAGTTTTTGAGCATGTTAAGGCCTCCAAAAGTGTCCAAAAGGTAGAAGAAAAATAATAATAATAATAATAATAATAATAATAATAAATATAGCTGCGAGCAGCGATTACGGGCCCAAGCCGGTGGCACCGCAACCCTGGTGCACCAGGGTGGCGGTACCGCCGGCTTTGGCCCTTCATCGCTGCTCGCAGCTATATTTATTTATATATATATATATATATATATATATATATATATATATATATATATATATATATATATATATATATATATATATATATAAATAAAGCCGGTGGCATCACCACCCTGGTGCCTTTAGGGTTATTGTGCACGACGTGACACAAAATATCTGCTCGCTATCTGCCGAACGGCTCTGGTAGTCCCGCTTCAGCACTGATGATGTTGTAGAAATAGTGTGCTCTGGTTGGTCTGGATTATTCGGGATTTTTTATTTTATACAGAAATAAGTTATTTATAATTCAGATGAGAATAAAGTTAGTGTTGATTAAAATGAAGGAAAACAAATATATTGATCTGAAATATAGCACATTCATTTTACATTTATTTAGGTTCAATTACCAAACATACAATCTTAATTTAATTTAAAGCAAACTATACATTAAAAATACATGGGTTGTATGCACATTTTTTTTTATAAAAAATATATATATATCCAAAAAGACAAGGCTTAAAAACTCTTGTCACTGTAACAGACACAATCTCTCTCTCAAACACACACACACACACACACAAACACACACACACACACACACACACACACACACACACACACACACACACACACACACACACACACACACACACACACACACACACACACGTCAAGTCACTTTTTAGATGCAATATTGAATAAGCAGAAAAATCTGATTTTCTGCTCTGAAAATATAAATAAGCATACAAATTGAATAAGCACTTTGATTATTCTAAACAGAATAAGCATTAGTCGCTAATGAATAAGTACTAGTACTTAATGGAATAGATACTAATATCTAAAAAATAAGTACTAGTAGCATGAAAATAGAGACTAGTATGTTAAAATGATTAAATGTTAAAACGGCTTGCCATATTGGCTCAGAGAGAGAGAGAGAGAAAATGACATTTTAGATAATAGTACCTATTAATAGATACTAGTATTTATTCAATAAATACTAGTTCTAAGTCATTACATACTAGTACCTATTAAATAGATACCAGTACTTATTCATTAGCTACTAATACGTATTCAAAAGAATATCTAAAGAATAAGCACTACTATCTAAGGAATAGGCACTAGTACTAAAGAATTATCACTAGTCGCTAATGAATAAGTACTATTACTTAATGGAATAGATACTAGTATCTAAAAAATAAGTACTAGTAGCATGAAAAAAGAGACTAGTAGGTTAAAATGATTAAATGTTAAAACGGCTTGCCATATTGACTCAGAGCATCAAAAGCATCAAACAAGAATATTAAAGTTTGATGCGTTGCCACTGCAACAGTTTCAAAGATATCAAGAATCCCTTCACAGGTCTTCATCTGCAGTGTATTTACATTATACAGATGAAGTTTGAAGCAAATCGGGTAAAAATAAGAGGGTGATTTCAAAGCCTTTAGGAAGTGACACACTTCCTGCTGCCAGTTGGTGGCGCTATAACTTTGACTCACAATAGTCACATCCATGTGATCGGACTCTTACAGCGAACACACTGCTGAAGTTTCATCAAGATCAGTTAATGTATGCTGAAGTTATAACACACTTCCTGTTTCCATTATTCGCCATAAATTCGTTTCCTCGCCACGGCCAAACCGTTCGAGATATCAAAAATCCCCTGGCAATTTTTCATCCTCAATGTCTTGACTTCGTGCACACCGAGTTTCGTGGCGATTGGTTGAATTCTCTAGGATTAGTATATCGAATTCCAGGGGCATACGCTTCCAAACAAACGATAATAGCCGACTTCCTGTTGGGCTGGGGTAAAAAGTAAAAGTACAAAGGATATATGAACCGATGAGATCTATATGTGTAGCGAGTTTCATATTATTACATGCAAGCGTGTTTGATTTATGGACCAAGTTTTCGGACCCCGTTCCAGGGGGCGCTGTCGAGCCCCCCTGCCACGCCCGGGTACCAGCTTCAGCCCGGCCCTGATGGCCGCTTTTTCTGACCCGTGTGCAAAGTTTCAAGAGTTTTTGAGCATGTTAAGGGCCCCAAAAGTGCGCTAAGAATCTCAAAAGTATCCAAAAAGAATATTAAAGTTTGATGCGTTGTCACGGCAACAGCATCTAAGATATCAACAATCCTTTCACAGGTCTACATCTGGCGTGTGTCTACATTATACACATCAAGTTTGAAGCAAATCGGGTAAAGCCTGTTTGATTTATGGACCAAGTTTTCGGACCCCGTTCCAGGGGGCGCTGTCGAGCCCCCCTGCCACGCCCGGGTACCAGCTTCAGCCCGGCCCTGATGGCCGCGGTTTCTGACCCGTGTGCAAAGTTTCAAGAGTTTTTGAGCATGTTAAGGGCCCCAAAAGTGCGCTAAGAATCTCAAAAGTATCCAAAAAGAATATTAAAGTTTGATGCGTTGTCACGGCAACAGCATCTAAGATATCAACAATCCTTTCACAGGTCTACATCTGGCTTGTGTCTACATTATACACATCAAGTTTGAAGCAAATAGGGTCAAGCGTGTTGGATATATGGACCAAATTGTCGGACCCGTTCAAGGGGGCGCTGTCGAGCCCCCCTGCCACGCCCGGGTACCAGCTTCAGCCTGGCCCTGATGGCCGCGGGTTTTGTCCTGTGTGCAAAGTTTCAAGAGTTTTCGAGCACGTTAAGAACCCCAAAAGTGCCCGAAAGCATAAAAAAGCATGAAAAAGCTTAAAAAAAGGAATATTAATGTTTGATGCATTGCCATGGCAACAGTGTCTAAGATATCAATAATCCTTTCACAGGTCTACATCTGGCATGTGTCTACATTATGCACATGAAGTTTGAAGCAAATCGGGTAAAAATAAGAGGGTGATTTAAAAGCATTTTGGAAGTGACACACTTCCTGCTGCCAGTTGGTGGCGCTATAACTTTGACTCACAATAGTCACATCCATGTGATCGGGCTCTTACAACGAACACACTGCTGAAGTTTCATCAAGATTAGTTAATGTATGCAGTAGTTATAACACACTTCCTGTTTCACGTTTCTCGCCATAATTTCGTTTCCTCGCCACGGCCAAACCGTTCGAGATATCAAAAATCCCCTGGCAATTTTTCATCCTCAGTGTCTTGACTTCACGCTGACCGAGTTTCGTGCCGTGTGTTTGAATTCTCTAGGAGGAGTGTTTCACATTCCTTTGCATGCGTTTTCCAAACAAGCCTAAATAGCCGACTTCCTGTTGGGCTGGGGTAAAAAGTTAGAGTGCGAAGTATATATGAAACGATGAGATCTACATGTGTACCGAGTTTCATATTATTACATGCAAGCGTGTTTGATTTATGGACCATGTTTTCGGACCCCGTTCCAGGGGGCGCTGTCGAGCCCCCTGCCACGCCCGGGTACCATCTTCAGCCCGGCCCTGATGGCGGGTTCTGACATGTGTGCAAAGTTTCAGGAGTTTTTGAGCATGTTAAGGCCTCCAAAAGTGTCCAAAAGGTAGAAGAAAAATAATAATAATAATAATAATAATAATAATAATAATAATAATAATAATAAATAATCCTTAGGAAAACAATAGGGCCTTCGCCCTTTGGGCTTGGGCCCTAATAATAATAAATAATCCTTAGGAAAACAATAGGGCCTTCGCCCTTTGGGCTTGGGCCCTAATAAAAAATAATCAAACATAAAATTATATTTACTATTAGTGTTTGCATGGTATCAAAATGTCAGTAGTAATTTCCAATACCAGTAAAATTTCACAGATTTCTGTACCAATTTCAGTGGCCTACCAAAGCAAAAACTAGAACCATTGAACAATTGTATTTATCTAAACGAAAATAAGATAAAGAGTTAGATGCTATTAATAAGTAAATAATACATTAAATATTTGCTTAAATTTTTTTCATATTGTAAATAGAAACTTTTGATGCTCTTAACAGAGCGAAGTACTGATATTTGACTATATAAACACAATTTACTAAAATTTACTAAGTAAAATAAGTAATAAAAAAGTAATAATTAGAAAATAATGGTAACACTTTACATTAAGGATCCATTTGTTATCATATAGTGAACATATATATAAAAAAAATGGATCTGTTAAATATTATTTACTGGACCTGAACTAACATGGACAATGAATACTGTAGTTGTATTTATATGAACCAATATTTAAAAAAGATGAATAATTACTGTAACAATTTGTATTGCTCATTGTTAGTTATTGTGAGTTAATTCATTAATTAATGTTAATTGTCCTTATTGAAAAGTGTTACCAAAATAATAACAATTAAGGCAAAGTATAGCAATACATACCGCCAACAAGAGCTGTGCCTGAATGTACTCATCTACATCATGAAGTCCAGTAACTATAAAGAGAAACAGATGAGAAATCTTCAATATAAGACTTCGCTAAATCGAAAATAGTCTAGACCTGCTAGAGAGGAAATCCTCCCTCAGTTTCACAGACAAGGCTTAACCTAGTAACAGACTAAATGTTTGAGCAGTTTTAAATTAAATTAGCTTGCATTGGCATCTGCCATTGTTTTGAAATCAAGATGCACACCAGTAATATTTTTTCTAAAGCACATTTATAAAAGATACTTAAATATCCTAATTGAACTAAGGCCTAAAACCAGACTTTGTGAAACCAGGCCTATATGTTCAATACAATAAAAGTTTATTTCTCACCATCAGGGGCGCCATCACACACAACCAAGTCTGCAGACTGTCCTTCAAAATGTTGAATAATCTCCTGAGCTGTAGAAATCTATGGCACAATCATATAATTGGTATTGTGGAATATCTATTTTCCATGACACACAAAAAAAAAAAACGGTAACACTTATAAGGTAACTACAATAAGGTTCATTAGTTAACATTAGTTAATGTATTAACTAATACATTACATGCATTACATGCATACAATACATGCATTTGTTACAGTATTTATTCATATTTGTTAAAGGTGGGGTATGTGATTCTCTTTTTTCTCCATTTTTTTCAAAATCACTTGAAATCCTATTCCTAACCCACTTACAGCCACTGAGTTAGAAGCACTGAAATGAAAATTAAACAATTGAATCATCTGTGGAACGGGCAGGACTCGAAAAACTCCAGCCAATCATTTCCAAGACCACCTAGAATCATTGGATAGTAAGTTTGTCAATAGAACGGTCGTACCACACCCCCCTCCCCCTATCCCCCTCGCTCGAATCAGAGACAGCGTTGGAGAAAAGAAGGTAGGACCATTTGAATTGTGTATTTTCAAAATCTGCCGGTCGTTTTCCAAATCACATACCCCACCTTTAATGTTAGTTAATAAAAATGCAGCTGTTCATTGTTTGTTCGTGTTAGTTCACTGTGCATTAACTAATGTTAACAAATACAACCTTTGATTTTAATAATGTATTAGTAAATGTTCGAATTAATATTAACTAAGATGAATAAATGCTGAAGAAGAATTGTTAATTCTTAGTTCATGTTAACTAAGGTAGTTAACTAATGTTAACTAATGAACCTTATTGTAAAGTGTTACCAAAAAAACTACTAAAAGCAATACAAATATTCACAGATTAAAATGATTACATTTTTTTTTACAGATTAATGCCGAAGCTATCACACATTATGGAATAAAATGCTATAATGACTTAGAAAATATGGACCCTTTCACATACTGTGAAGTTTTTGTTATATTTTAAATTTTCCAAAATGTAATGTACATTTATAACGCGTGCTTTGTTAACCTGCCATTAAATTACAGAAAACTGCTCTTATGCCCTTTTACAAAGTCTTGATGCTTGGACTTTCAAAAACATCTTATTTTCACATATTTTACATTATTGCAGCACCTCTCTTCCCAGTCTGTCAGTCAAGCTCAGTTTAGTTCCTCCTGTCTCTATGAAACCCCTCTTTCCGAAAAGCGCAATGAGCGTTGAGTGAGTGTTGTGATTGGTCAACCATTTCAGCGCGTTTTGGAAATGGCACGCCCCCATAACCACGAGCTTCAACACACTACTAATGCAATTCAGTGAGGAATATTGTGACCTGTACGTTTCTTACACTTTTGGAAAGTCATAGAAACACTGTTGTGGATTTGCTTTTCGTGCAAATAGGAACGCAAAAATTACATCTGTTGTAGCTTCCATCCATTTTACACTATAAAAGTTTACCCGACAATGACAAATTCTGCTTCTGAAAATCCCAGAAATGTGAAAAGGGTCCATTGCTTACCCATACCAAGACTAGAATGCTGTTATTATGAAGTGAAGTTTAACTGTACTGCTACTGCACCTTGGTGATGTCTCCTTGAATTTGTGTGACACCTGGCAAAGGGGCCATGGCTTGCAGATCAACTGCCAAAATCTTGACCTCTTCACTCTTGTCTTTTCCACTGAAACAGGACAGAAAAGAGTTGAAGTGGCAACTAAATCAAAACAATTTCACTGAATAGTATATCTACGTGTTGTTTACACTTTATCATGAACAATAGATCAAGTGCATTTGGATTGAACTGACCGGAGTTTGCGGCTCAGGACTTGACTCCAGCTCCCAGGTGCGGCACACAGGTCCACAGCACGACTAACACCTTCAGGCAGGACATACACAGTCATCATTACAATATACAAGCCTGCTTTGATGTTGTCTATGTAGTAGGCAGTTCACAAGCTTTTGAGACATAGCCTATGACTCGTCATCATCCACTATCCAGTGCAGACTGAAGCAAAATGAAGACCTTGCCTTTAAAAAGGTTGAACTCTTCATCCAGTTGCAGGAGTTTGAAGGCACTTCTCGCTCTCCAGCCCTCCTCCTTCGCCAGCCTGTAGTATATATCTCGCTTGTCTTTAGAGGAACGCCCCATTTTACCTTCACTCACTTATTCTGTAGACAAATAATGATACAATTTTACTAAACCAGCCAAGTTAAATAATGAATACCTGTCTATAAAAATATTTACTTTATATCCCACATCAGAACAGAAACTTTGAATACAACTGCGAATACATTCTTATTTTATTCCTATTTACCAGTTTAATTTAAATTAAAATGACCTAACTCATTCTGTTCTTCCTCAACAGCATCTTTATAGTTGGTAACGAATATTAACGCTAACGGTAGTCAAAACAATAATGTCCATGAATGAAATATCATGAAAGTTTAATAATCTAAATGTACCTACATAGGATTACAGCTGAAAGAGCGAGATTGATGGATTTATGTGTTTAGGGTTTGACGCAACGTGACACTTCTTCTTCTCGCGTTGTTGCAGTCAGATAAACAGGAGACAACACCGACACCTACTGGAGTAAGGTACTATTACCATAGAACTATTACACATAATGGCTATGCTTTTACGATTAGAATTATAACCATATAGTTTTTGACAGTCGGGTGTTGAACTTTCCATGCTAATCACAATTTCTATCAAAATACCTATAGTTGATATAGCCTTCATAAATTGGCAAAGGCTCACTCAGCACTGAACAAAGAAGGAAAGAATATCTGAGAAAAAGCCAGTTTAACAGTCATAATACCTTATGAATATTGTGACCAATGGTCACTGGACAAACAAATTAAAAACTCTATAGATAAAAAAGATTTAAAAAATATTTGTAAAATTATTTATAAAATTTATTTGACAAAATACTGCAGTAGCTACTCACATGGTTCTGAGTAAACATCAACATTTAATTGCAAATACTAACATTATATTATGCATATAATAACTACAAAAACAAATAGGCCTAAATAAAAATGCCAGTAAATATAATATAAAAATCAAAGTAAACCAGGTACAGTTACAGTATAAAAATAACAAATAAATAATTGCTCACAATCTTTTAAAGACTTTTTTTTAGTAAGAGTTTCTAATCTGTCTGTATACAGAGCCTAATTTAGTCAAAACCATTAAGCTAATTTTACGTAAAATACTTATACAACGTAAACTTAGTTAGCATCTGAATGTGAAATTTGGTCAATTAAAATAAATAAAGAAATAAATAAATAAAAGCAATTTTCATCTTATTTAGAGTTTTATATTTATACTTTTTTAAAATAAACTTTCAGTAAAGATTTGCTGCTTAAAATATTAGTTTAATATTCAACATTACATTGTATGATCTGCGGTAATAACTTCTTCCACTTTTCCGCTGAATAAAGAATTCAAATAAGATATAACATGTGGTTTAGTAACAATTTCTCTTTGAGAAAAACACACTTTAGAAGCAAAAGATTCAAAAACATCAAATCGGATTCATATCACAGCCAATCTGCACAGAAACAACCATAGATAGATTTCCCATTCGAGTCGACAACTCCAGACACGTCGGCGCGCCCGCCATATTGGAAAGGTCTGCACGTCACTCACAGTGGAATCAATAATGACACAAGAGCAGCTTCTGGTTGTGAAACCCATAGACATAATATAATACATAGACGCCCTATTGGCCGCTGGAGCGCACGTCAACGGCGCCGCCATATTGGGGATGGCAACCATCCCATACCTCTCATACTGGGAATTGAGAAAAATGCCTGTTTTGTGCGCTGCTTGGGGCTGTACAAGTCGCCACACAATATAAACAACTTTCGAGGAATTATCTTTCACAGGCAACACTGAACGTTTGTTTTTGGTTGTATTTGGTCATTATTTAATTAGTAATAGTAACGTTCAGAGGATAAATTAAAAAAATACTACTGTTATTGTGTCACGAAATGTAGTTTTAATAGTTTTTCAGTCGACAATGTAGTTGTTTAAAGCTTAAATATGTGGTTTGTTTATAAAGATAGCGCCTATTTAAAAATTTGATCTGACGGTTTCGGAGTTGTAAGATACGATCACCGGGCGCTCAGCACTAGTCTACCCCGCATGCGACATCCTTACCTCGGCCATGTGCTTCTGAAGTGTGCCGCCGGCTCGGATGTCTCTAGTCTAGTGGTTAAACACGAGATATAATTCGTCTTGTGTATATCTAACGGGCGATCTTTGGTCTCATTAATCTATAAATGGTTCCCTGGTAAATCGTTTTGGCTGAGGGCAAAGTGAAGTTTCATAACTTTATATTTAGGCTTTTTTAACGTTGTATCCTGTATGTTTGACTACTTCTGTTATAATGGCTAAGTATTACTGATCAATAAAACTGAAATTTAACAAAAAGAGTTAAATATTAAATATAAGTCACTATTTTACTTATTTTTTATTGTGTATATTCTGTAATTGATATTTCTTATTCTATTGCTATTATTATAGTATTATTAATAAACCATATGCTATTATCAATATTTTTATGATTGTATTATTGTATGATATTATATAATTATACTATTCATTACTATTTTATTTTCTGTATACTATTTGTTTATTTTATTGACTAAACTATTTACTATTACTTCTCACAAATGTTATATTTACTGCATTGCACAGTAGTTGTACCATAACATGTATTAGCATAAAGGATCCATCAGTTATCTTTGTTATTGCTCAAATCTGGTCAATCACAGAAAATTCTCTTTCCACAATAAGAAAACTTAAATTATATCTCAGTATGGGGGTCTTCATCATTCTTATCCAAGAATAAAAAGCCAGATACATGACAAGCCTGAGCTTTGACCATTCTTTATTAAAACAAATATTTTACAAGTGTAACTATTGAGATTTTAAATAACTAGAGATGGAACTTTTTGTACACCACATACAAACCACTGAAATCGGTTGATAAATATAAAAACAGTTTTTGTTTTTATCCAGAAAAAACGCAGCTCACCCTTTATTACAGCATGGATTACAGTGGAGTCTTGCCCTCCGCAAAATGGCGGACCCGTTGACGTATCGCAGCAACGTTCCAAAGCGGCCAATAGGGCGTCTATGTATTATATTATGTCTATAGTGAAACCGCTGAGATTTAAATTCCCGAAGGAATTTGATAACCCTCTCACGTGCGAGATTGAGAATGAAATTTCAAAATTGAGAATAAGAATGTGTTGTTTTGTGATTTAACTCAATATTATACAGGTGTTTATACTAGAGTAAGTGTCGGCTGATGACTTTGGCTTGTTGTAAGCAGATATAGATATTTATGCGTCCACCTACTGTTGCAAACGCTCAGTCAACTCGCACTCGAGTGCTCGCGGAACGTCTTTCACTGTCCCTATGTGCCCAAGCCGCTAATGAGGCATCTACATCTATGGACGCAACCATGGACGCAACAGTCTACTCAGGTCCGGTTCTCGCGATATTCCTCGAGGTTTCCGGTGTTGTGAATGTGTCTGGAAAATATGGCGGTCAGCATCCGAGGCCGTCCTATCCGAAGTATACGGATGCGAGGTAAGATTTAGCAGACTCTGCTCGGTCGCTTGACTGATGCTTCAGGATAATATGTTGCAGTCTTTTTCAGCTACACTTGACCCAAGCGTCCTTTTCTCAATGTCTTATTTTGTCTTACATAAACAGGTCGGAATGACAGTGGGGAGGAAAATGTACCGCTCGATCTCACAAGAGGTAAGTCAGATGAATCTCGCGAACACCCCACCTAGACAGCATTTCTGGGCATCATAGGCTTGTTTGGAATGTCAGCCTCGCGCGTCCCGAACCCGCCTATGATGCCCCAACATGCTTGCGGTACTAGGTTTTGAGACACAGCCTTAAACTAAGACAACAGCATCACACACATCCATATCCAATGTATACTCTTGTATATAGGTATAAAATACTTAAATACAGAGAAAAACAGATGGTGTTAGAGATTTCTACTGTTTTTATTATAAAGGATGCATGTTATGTGAATATCATACATCTCTTATTAATGTCCAACATTGCAGGGCTGTAGGGTCCAAAGACTAGACAGCAAAACACGGTTCTGCAGAAAGCATGCAAAACTCACTTTAGATGGTTCATTATTTTTGAAATAAATAATACGTAAGCTGACGTCAGATATATTGCAATAATTTCTAACAATGGGAATGCTTAAGCATTTATTACTCTCTAAGTTATTGTTAATATTTATATATTATTAATGCATTATTAAAATCTAAAGTTGTATCTGTTAATATAATTTAATGGACTTGAGATAACATGCGCTAACAACAAGGAACAGTTCTATTTTTAATAATTAACATTAAAAAAGATTACATAAATATTCTAACAAATGTATTGCTGTTAGTTCATGCATAACTATTGTTAACTAAATGGATCTTGTTGTAAATTCTTACCTTTTAAGGTATTAATTCTGGTGAAGTCATTCAGAAATAATTCTGATCTTGATAGATCAGGCTGCTTCTGGTTTTCTCATCGTACAGCTCAACAGACAAATCAAAATCTTGCCACAGCTTGATGTAGATATTTAAAAAAAAAAATATTGTGCAAGCAATATCTTAGTTTTTATTTAGTAATAAGATTGTTATGGGTTAGTTTTATATAGTATGCCTCTTTCAAAGCACGATTGTTTGGGTTAAAATTTTGAATGGACAAAATGTGTATGTGTAGCCTATGTATATATATATATATATATATATATATATATATATATATATATATATATATATATATATATATGTATATGTATATGTATGTATGTATGTATGTATGTATGTATGTATGTATGTATGCTGTGAAGAGTATTACATACCAAACTAACTTTGTTATTGCTTAGTATTAGGGGAAAGTAGCCTTTTCTGGATGAAGCCCCGCTTTCGGGGAGAAGTTGTTATTGCTATGCTGGCTCGATTTTTTTAACTTGCCCCAAAAATGGTTGCCTCAGTTTCTGAGCTGAATCGAACAGTATTAATCCAGTAGTCGTATTCCAGCAACACTGCACTGTCTGTTCCATCATGAATTCCTGCTGGCATTCACTACCGTTGACAAGTGTGGTGTTGATTATTTTGTTGGTTTTGAAAGTAGTCTCTTATGCTCTCTCCAGGGCTGCATTTATTTGATCAAATTTACAGAAAAAAAACAGTAAAATTGTGAAATAACTTTTTTTTGTCAGCAGCCTTTAGTACAATTTCAGTGATGCTTAATATTTTTTCAGGGTTCTTTGATGAATATAAAGTCCAAAATTCAAAACAGAGTTAATTTATTTGAAATATAATTTTTTTGTTACTTATAAATGTCTTTACTGTCTTTTGATCAATTTAATGCCTCCTTGCTGAATTAAAAGGTGGTGTACCTGTATTTAGACAAGACCTGATCTTCACTGTTTTTGGCAACAGGGAGCGTCTCTGTGGTTAGCGATTTTGTTTTGTTTCTGTACAGATGACTGAACATATATCCTGTGTGACTGCTCGGGGAAATAAGTCGTAAAAACAAAAGTGTTGTGTTATTAGTGCCTTTGGAAATGGTGTGTATTCGTCACAACTCACAGCTCTTGTCATCATTTTCTTCTAGACCCTTCTGAGAACATGCGAGAGATCCTCCAGAATGTGGCCAAACAGCAGGGAGTCTCGAATATGCGCAAACTTGGCCACCTGAACAACTTCATCAAGGTTTGTTATCTCAAAAGTGGGTCAGTAATTTCAGTGGAACAGTGCTGGGATAAATGTTGTTAAAGTCACAATGAATTCAAAATGAAATCAGAATTTTTTGCAGTGTTTATTGTATATGATTTATTCATATTCTCTTCATGACAAATGCCTCGACGGAGGGTGGGACTAAATATCTTCCACAACTGACTGCAAACTGACATTCCAATCTGCCTCCATTTAGTTAGCAACTTCCTACAATCCCATTTCATGCTGACTTTAACTGCCTATATCCCAACTTATCAGACAGTTTTCTCACTCTGATACTGCAGGACATGCACTGTCCATATGAAATCTACTTATGATATGACTAGTTTTTAGGTTTAGTTCACTATCATTAAAGAGACAGTTCACTCAAAATGAAAATTCTGTTTCATTTATTCACCATCACGTCGTTCCTAACATGTTTGACTTTCTTCTTTAGAACATAAAGAAGATATTTTGAAGAATGCTGGTGACTTAAAAGTTTCAAACTAGTCGGTTTTTGGAAAACTAGTTGAAAATCTATCCCTAATGCATAGTAGCCTCTCCAATATGGTACATCTGTTTAGTATTACAACACAGGAGTCCTGCGTGTGAATGCTTACCGGTGTTTGGTGAAATGGAGTAAACGGAGTACTTTATGGCTTCCGCCAGTCGAGGCCTGGGGGATTTCTGCCGCACGCTTACAGGATCTGGCCTAAAATAAAAGGATCTGAGCAGACCTAAGCAATTAACCAAATCTCAGATGCTCTCAAAGCCTCATATTACTGCAGTGCTGTATCTGGATCAGTTTTGCATTTGAACATAAACAGGTGAAGGGCCACAGCACAAACATGATCTTTTCCTGATCTTCCAAGATGGATATGCTGATGCTTGGCAGCTGCACAGAACCAGTATAAGACTGAAGGTGTGAGGTGCCTGCCAGTCTAATAATGGGCTTAAGAAGAGACAGTTATTATAGACAATACTATTACATGTCATGTGGTTTTTGCCATCCTATGGCTAGAATTTGTTATTTCGTTTCTAATTGAACTGTCACAGGCGTCAAACACTATTTTTTTCCTCCACATATTTGGGAACCTTTACAGGAAATTTCTGTTCATATTTATTAATTCAGCATTGTCATAATTCATGTGCTCCTTCAGTCTGACAGGTTTTATCATGTTATCAATGCTATCAGTTGTATAAATCACCTGTGGATGAAAAAAAAAAAACACCTTATGAGCTTGTTTTTGCTCCGTGTGAAACACCCTGCAGTGTTTCAGCAATTGTTTGCATACTTGAGTACACGTAGAGTCCTCAATGTCTCTTATTTGTTGCCAAGCAAAATAAATAAGTGCTTGTTTGTGTCTCCAATACAGCTGCTCTGCAATGTCGGGCACTCCGAGGAAAAGTTTGGCTTTACCTTTGAAGAAATTATCATATGGTGAGTCATATAGAGGATCAAAGGTGTGGTGTTGATCTGATCCGAGTCGGGGTTTTCTGAGTTTTTTTCCAGTTATTTTATTTAAATAATCATTTAAAAAACAACTACCGTTTAAAGTTGTTGTTTTTCTGGAAATAAATAAATATTTTTATTCAGCAAAGATGCAATAAATTGATCAAAAGTGGCATTAAAGATATTTATAATGTTACAAAAGATTTCTAAATAAATGCTGTTCTTTTGAACTTTTAAAAAAGGTGCATCACAGTTTTCACATAAATATTTAGTAGCACAACTGTTTTTTTTTAACTTTGATATTATAATAACAATAAAAGTTTCTTTATCAGCAATCGGCATCATGTAACACTGAGGATTGGAGTAATGGCTGCTGAAAATTTAACTTTACAATCACAGGAATAAATTACACCTAAAAATATAAATAAAATCGCATAAAATCAAGCATATTTATTGTCTTAATAAACGTTCCTGTGCATGATTAATCAGAGGATGCTAGATTTGTTTTTGTAACGTTTCATTTAAATAAAATGACTTTGTCCTCCTCTGTAATAACACATGTGAGTCACCAAGTCTGCCTGAGCAGAATATTAAATATATAAAACATTATTTCTCAGTGAATGATATGTTTTGCTCTGAATTATGTGACATTACTCCAGTTTAAATGCAGCTTCAATGTGGTCTCTTCTGTTTCTTTGACAGCCTCAGGTTGGCTCTGCTCAATGAGGCTAAGGAGGTGCGGGCAGCTGGCTTGCGTTCTCTCCGCTACCTCATCAGAGACAGTAATATCCTTCAGAAAGTACTGCGTCTCCAGGTGGATTACTTGATTGCCAGGTCTGTATGACATGTTTTCATAGCACTGTGCGCAGACCAGTCATTTCTTGAGTGGTTTAGTTCAAGTCTGAGCTAGGGATTGTGTGGGATAAGGGCTAACTGTTTCCATCAAAAACAACACTTGATGCTAATGTATGGTGAGTTGTAGATCATCTCTTGTTAGTTTCTCATTCTGTGTGTGTGTGTGTGAGAGAGGAGTTCATGTGAAGAGCTAGTCACATCCGGTTAAGGTAATTTTGAAGCGCTGTGTGCTGTTTGCTCTGTATCTCGCTCTGTCCTGTCTGAACATCCAGCATGTCTGATCTTCAGTAAGAAAAGGATGTGATTAGGGTTTGAGGTGCATTTCACTGTTGACTGGTTAGCGTAATGTTGACCTTTTAACCTGCAGGTGCATTGACATCCAGCAGAGTAATGAGGTGGAACGCACACAAGCTCTCAGATTGGTTAGAAAGGTGAGATCTCAACACTTCCTGATATTTAGTTACGCAACCTCATTCCATAATGGAAAAAGGAAAGCCAGGACGGCTTTTCTCCTTTCTTTTCTTTTTTTATACTGATTTGATATTTGATTTGCAATCTGAATTTGAATAGAACCTATTTGAATCAAAACCTTCGGAATCAGAATAGTTGCATTATGTTCCACTAAAAAAAAAAAGATCCAAATTATGTTCTCACAATGTACACTGACCCATTTGTTTAACAATGTTCAGTGTGTTGTTTTTGTCATTGATGGAAGTATCAGTGTTTTACAATGATTTTCCAGATGATCACTGTGAACGCCCTGCTCTTCCCAAGCTCAGTCGCAAACTCTCTCATTGCCGTGGGCAATGATGGACCACAGGAGCGGGACCGTATGGTTCGTGCCTGCATCGCCATTATCTGTGAACTTGGTGGGTTCGCACGCTGATTGGAGAACACTCTGTAATGTATCAATCTGTGAATGCAGATGTTGACCTCATGCATGTCCATGTTTGTGCGTGCAGCACTGGAGAACCCTGAGATTGTGGCCAAGAGGGGCGGTCTCAGCACCATCCTGAAGAATGTAATCGACTGTCAGCTCAGTCGAATCAATGAGGCTCTGATCACCACCATCCTGCACCTGCTCAATCACCCACATACACGGCAATACGTTCGCTCTGATGTGGAGCTAGAGGTATGCAACTGTCTTCAACAATGAACCCATCAGAAATATATATATATATATAGTTTTAAATACTATTCATTTATTACTAATAATATTAATATTATTATTACTGTTTTATTTTCTCATTCCTTTAGTCTGGTTCATTTGTATTTATCTTTACAGTTTATATTATTATATGTATGTTTTTTCTACATTTTGTAAAACCATTTAAAATAAAGCTTTACTTACTTTTTTCAGCAAATTCTGGCACCCTACACAGACTTTCACTACAGACACAATCCAGACACTGCAGAGAGTCAACTAAAGTGAGTGTGCTGTTTTGAAGTCTTTCATAGTAGAATCTCCCATTGGAGAGGCAAGCATGCTACTTTTATTGGCTGCATGTATAGATGTTGGATATTTCTCTCTACAGAGAAGACAGGGAGGCTCGATTTCTGGCCAGCAAGATGTCAATTGTTGCTTCGCTTCGCTCTTGGTCAGGTAAACATATGTCAATATCTTTCGTCGAATATGTCAAACATACAATTAGTTAATTGCCAGGGCCCCATTTTTCACATTGTCTATGCTGCCGTTAGTTTAATTAAAGGAGAACTCCGGTCAATTTTAACATTGAGCTCATTTTTTTGTACATTTGGAGTGCTGTCAGTACAGACAAAAACTACAAAAATCGGTGTTTCCTTCACCGTGTTATGCTCTTTTTAAAATTTGCACCCTGTTGACTTCAATGGGGCAAGTTCTAAACCTGCTTTTAGCCTCTTAACATCCTTGATTTGTCATTACAAGTGCACAGCCATGTGAGTGGTGTTATTAAGAGTGACCATGGTCAATCTGACTGCAGTAGATGTGAAGGATATGAATAAAAAATATGTTTAGTCAGCCAGCTCACATACCTGTATTTTCTTCCTGTTTTCGGTCGAAGTCCACAGTAGTCGTTTATCGAGTTCGCGCGCGCGATCATTGGTAACTAGATAACTAAGGATCGCGCATGCAAACTTGACAATCACTCACATGGCTGTGCACTTGTAATGACACATCAAGGATGTTAAGAGGCTAAAAGCAGTTTAAAACTTGCCCCGTTTAAGTCAACAGGGTGTACATTTTAAAAAGAGGATAACACGGTGTAGGAAACACCGATTTTTGACGTTGTTCTCTGTAGTGACGGCACTCCAAATGTACAAAAAAATGAGCTCAATGTTAAAATTGACCGAGGTTCTCCTTTAAGGACTAATTGAATTCTGGAATTCTCATGGAGCCAGTTTTCAATCAATAGTTTATTAAGGTTATTTGTGTAACAATGCATATCTTAGAATGATGCATCAAAAAAGATTATCAAAGAAGCCGGCACGAATATTGTAATGCATCATGCATCTTTTAAATGGAATTTCCTCATGAGTGCACCTCATTGCAGTAGGAGTTTGTTTATTGCTGCTTAGACTGAACCTGTTGTTTTGTCCCACTGCACCTCCAGGCATCATTAATCTCTGCAAGTCAGGCAACTCTGGAATCCAGTCTCTCATTGGTCTGCTGTGTATACCAAATATGGAAGTGAGGGTATGACAAAGGATATAATTATAAAGCTTGCAGTACACATAGAATGCAAAACAAACAGCCATTTACATTTATTTCAAAAGCTACAACACTAAATATGATGCATGATATTTGTTTTTAATATATTGTATTAGCTCAAGTAAAGAACACTGTTGGTAGACATTTTCACAGTTACACAGACAGTTACACAGGCTTATTTAGTTTTCTGAGAATTGAATGCATAACAAATAAGAGATTAAAAAAATATTATTTCATAAGATTTATCACAATTAAATATTTCGATGCCCTATATTATAATATAATTATAGTAAGTAAATTACTGGTATTTATTATAACAAAAAAGCCCTATATGTTATACAATGAGATGTACACATTTACTTAAGACTCATGATGAGGTACTTCATCACAGTCTATCACTCTCTTCTCAGCGAGGTCTGCTGGAAGTGATGTATGATATATTCAGACTCCCTGTTCCCGTGGTGACACAAGATTTTCTAGAAGCTCTTCTCAGTGTGGGTGAGTGCTACCGCTGTCTGCTTGCACTGATTAACATATTAATTTCCAGACATCAACCACATCTGAAGTCAACTCACATTGACAGAAACAATCTCCTGTGTCCCCTCTTTAGACCCCAGTAGGTTTCAGGACAGCTGGAGACTGTCAGATGGCTTTGTAGCATCAGAAGCAAAAATAATACTTCCGCATAGGGCACGCTCCAGGTAAGAGCATTTTCTGGGCTTAACTAATCCTGAAACTGAGCTAACTAATGAAGCCTCATAGCATTGTATGTGTGCAACTTCAAAGTCTTGACACGTGTTTGGTTCTTTGTGTCCACCCAGACCTGATTTGATGGATAACTATCTCGCCTTGCTACTTTCTGCTTTCATCCACTGTGGACTTTTAGAGGTAATATATTTTCATTTGAAATAGCATCATCTTTGTGGACATTCTTGAATAAAAGAGGCTTTTAAAGCAGTAGTACATTTTAACAATCATTAATTATTCACCCTAATGTCTTAACTTAATTTCTGACATGTAACACAAAAGGAGATATTTTGAACAATGTTAATGCTGCTCTTTTCCATGCAATACAAGCATATAGTGACCAGAGACTGTCAAGCTCCAAAAAAGGACTAAACAAAAAACCCTGAAAGTAGTCCATGTGGCAATCTTTTCCAAGACTTCTGAGGTCATAATGTTTTTTCTTCCAGGGCCTGGTTGAAGTGATCACTAGCAGTGATGATAGCATTTCAGTGCGTGCAACCATCCTCTTAGGAGAACTCCTGCATATGGTATTATACTGAAATGAATGAAAGTAACAGCAAATACAGATTAACCATGTACTATACCTCAAATGACCTTGGGTGATCTTCATTTTATTTTCAGGCAAACACTATTCTTCCTCACTCTCATAGTCACCATCTGCACTGCCTGCCCACACTTATGAACATGGCTGCTTCTTTTGACATTCCTCAGGAGAAAAGACTGTGAGTTAGCTGTCTTGTCCTACATAGCCGACAGTACAAATAGCAAAGTGTCAGAGTTATGTGATTATTATTTCTGTGATTTGATGGAGCCGGTTTTGATTGTTTCTTAGACGGGCCAGTGCTGCGATCAATTACTTGAAGCGATTTCATGAGAAGAAGAAACGAGGCCCCAAACCCAATAGTCTTTACTTGGACCAAATTATTCGTAAATCGCTGGCTGCTCATTGCAGTCGGGACCAGCACCTCAGGCCCCAGAGAGACATTTTTGTCATTAAGGTATGTTCCGTTAACTGGAAGAAAGCAATTCTTGGATATTTTAGCTTGGATGTGATCTACATATTTCTTGTGTTCTTTAGGACACTGAGGAGGCCCTGATGATGAACCTCAGAGACAGTCAGATTCTCAATCATAAACAGAATTTGGACTGGAACTGGGTCCTGATCAGTACCATACTCAAGGTATGAGATTTTGGATTAAAATTAAAAAATATATATTATTATTTATTTTATTTTAACAGACAAATGGCTTGACGAGAGCCATTTTCTTCCTCTTGTTGATTTAATTAAATTGGTGGGGCATATCAAAGGTCTCATCATCCTCTCTTTTTCAAAGACCCAATAGGTTTTGATTAGATCATAGCCATGAACCATAATTTGTGATTTAAAATGTACACTATCATTCCAAAGTTTGGGGTAGATATTGAATTTATTAATTTTTTAAAGAAGTCTCCCAGGCTGGCCTGCATTTATTTAATCAAAAATACTGTAATATTTTTTTATTTATTAACATTTTAAAATAAATATTTTGTTTTAATATATTTAAAATTGTAATTCATTCCTGTGATGGCAAAGATGAATTTTCAGCAGTCATTACTTCAGTGTCACATGGTCCTTCAGAAATCATTCTAATATGCTGCTTTGTGCCCAAGTTTTTTTTTAATGAATAGAAAGTACAGCATTTGTTTGAAAAATATTTTTTGTAACAATGTAAAAGTCTTTACCGTCGCATTTGATAATTTAATGCATCTTTGCTGAATAACAAAATTAATTACTTTTTAAACAAAAGAAACCTAACTGACCTCAAACCTTTGAATGGTAGTATATTATATTTTGTCATCTTGGCAAAAGGTATCTCTCACATTTTCTTAATGAAATGTAGTGTGGTATCTCTTCTAATTTGTTTCTGATCACGATGCAGTGGCCAAATGTCAACCTTCGAAACAACAAAGATGAACAGATGCACAAGTAAGTTTAGTTTACTATTCTTAGAAATCTTCATAGGACTTTTTCGTCCACCATTCATTGCTGTAAATCCTACTTTTTCTTACTCAGGTTTGTGCGAAGGCTGCTGTTCTTCTACAAGCCTAGCAGCAAGCTGTATGCTAGCCTGGAGCTGGACCACAGCAAGGCCAGGCAATTAACGGTGGCGGGCTGTCAGTTCATTGAGTTCCTGTTGGAGTCAGATGAAGTGAGAGAAAATTTAAGTTATCAAAGAATTGAGCCTATTATCACCCATTATTTACTCACTATCATGCTGTTCCATAACTTTCTTCCTTCCAATTTCTCCTATTGTGTTTCACAGAAGAAAGAATGACATGATGATAGATGACAGAATTTTGAGCTATTCCTCTAACTTAATGTTCATTTTCCACATTGGTGTACTCTCAGGATGGGCAGGGGTATCTTGAGGAACTGGTGAAGGACATTGTGCAGTGGCTGTCCTCATCCTCCGGGCTGAAACCTGATCGTAGTCTGCAGAGCAACGGCCTCCTCACCACCGTCAGCCAGCACTACTTCCTCTTCCTCGGCACCCTCTCAGCCCACCCGCAGGGTGTTAAGATGCTTGAGAAGTGCAGTGTCTTCCAATGGTTAGTCTAGGACTTCTCAGAAACGATTTACAGCAAACTAGGGATACACAATATAAGGAATCTGCCAATATTAACCTTTTTGAAATAACGTTCTTCTTCTTACTTCGTCGTTTTGACAGCCTGCTGAACTTGTGCTCCCTGAAGAACCAGGACCATCTTCTCAAGCTGATCATTTCCACACTGGACTACAGCCGGGATGGTTTAGCACGAGTCATCCTCTCAAAGATCCTCACTGCTGCCACTGACGTAAGAAACAGACCTACTTTGACCCTTTGAGCGTGTTTGTCTTAGTGCCATACATTGCAACAACTAATTCTTGAACGTTTTGGCACAGAACTGCAGGCTGTACGCCACCAAGCATCTGCGGGTGTTACTCCGAGCTAACGTAGAGTTCTTCAGCAACTGGGGTATTGAACTGCTGGTGACTCAGCTACATGACCGCAACAAGGCCATCTCAGTGGAGGCTTTGGACATACTGGATGAGGCCTGTGAGGACAAGGTGAAGTCAGTTAACCCTTAAGGGCATAAGGGAGGATGTTCAACTTGGCAGAAAGTTGTGTTTAGCTGTGGCTGATCTAGGTAAAATGATAAAACATGGATTGATGTTGGAGACACTTGTGTGATTTGATTGTTCTGTGACAGTGTAGCTTTTCTCCAGAAATATGTCGTGAAGATCTGTAAACAGCCAGCATATACAACAAGTTCTGTGCCAGAACATCTATGATGGATCGTTATATCATGGCTTGTGAATACCTATTTTCATGACTGCAGTTTTCTTCTGATCGTGTTGTCTTAGGCAAACTTACACGCTCTGATTCAGATGAAGCCAGCACTAACTCACCTGGGAGACAAGGGTGTTCTGTTGCTGCTACGGTAAAGCTCAGATATTCCCTGTAAAACTACACTATATAACCCAGAGTCTTTGTGTCTTAGAAAAAACACATGATCCTTCAGAAATCATGAGTATCTTCTTCAGTAGTTCAGAAAAAAAAGGGTATATTTTGCAAAAGAAACAAACTGCTTCTTTTCATCTGATGATGTGGTATCCATTTCCAGGTTCTTGTCCATTCCAAAAGGGTTCTCCTATCTAAATGAGAGGGGATATGTCACTAAACAGTTGGAAAAGTGGCAAAAGGTACTGGATCTTTACCATTGTTTTGCACTATTAAAAGTGTGTTGGTTTGGTTTGTTAGATACATCAAAAAATATATATTCTACACGTGTTCTTTATTATTTGTCAATAGATTTATAGTGTACTTAAATTAGAATAAAGTATTTAAACTCAAGCTTACTTTAACCATTCTGTCAAATTACTTTTGTTCTCCTGAAGGAATACAACCTCAAGTATGTGGACCTCATAGAGGAACAGCTAAATGAAGCACTCACTACTTACCGTAAACCAGTGGATGGGGATAACTATGTGCGACGGAGCAACCAAAGGTTTTCCTGGGAACTTTATCCTTTTTAATTTATCAGTAGTTCATATCAAGATTTAAAAAATGATTTCATCCATAACTACTTCAGCCTCTAAAATATTTTTCTTACAGGTTACAAAGACCAAACGTTTTTCTTCCTGTGCATTTGTATGGGCAACTTGTACATGATAAGACAGGCTGTCATTTGTTGGAAGCTCAGGTATGTGTTTTTTTATTTATGTAATGATTTAATTATCATTTATCAAATTATCAGGGCCCTGATGCCCTGACACATTTCTTCATATAATGCCTTTTCTCTTTCTGACAGAATGTAGTTTCAGATCTGAGCTACACAGTGCGCTGCCCAGCGCTGGACAAATGGGAGGGCATCAAACAGCTTAAAGCTGCTCTTTGGGCCCTGGTGAGCTGCTGTGTGTGTATGTGTGGTCCTGGTAAACCATATGTTGTGTGGACCAAATGTAAAACATAAATGTATAATGTACAAAAAATCATTACATCTATGGAAAGTCCTCATAAAGCATGGAAACCCAACGTGTGTGTGTGAGGTTTTGGTATTTGTCTTGTGAGAATAAGACATGTTGAAGCTTGTTTTCACTACTGTCTTTCTGGTAATAATTGTCGGTTGCATTGGTAATATTATTTAAAGTCTAAACTCACTGTTTACTTCAAGGGAAACATTGGCACATCCAACTGGGGACTGAACCTCTTACAGGAAGAGAATGTGATTCCAGATATTGTCGCTCTTGCCCATGACTGTGAGGTTCTGTCTATTAGGGGGTATGTATTATTGATTACTGGATATGTCTGTCTGCATATTGCCAATAATGGCAAATTTTAGAGATGGCATCAGATGCACAATTTTGGATTTAGGTTGGGTGTGCATCTGATCTGAAATTGCACCGTGTCTTCCAAAAAAGCTCAAAACAAATAGCATTCAGTTTAGCTCAGAACATGTATGAAGCTTTCGTTTTGTGGCTATTTGGTTCTGTAATCAATTGCTTGGGAAAAACAAAACAATAAACAAGTGGAGGAAAAGATGTCTGACATTATAATGCAAACATATTAAATAGCCAATGTTTCTTTTTTATATTGTGTATAAATAAGTAAATGGAGTGGAAATTATGCATTTTTCATTGTATGTGTGGTTCCTGTTATCAGAAGTGAAATATGCAAAATAAGATACTGGTATTGCAACATTCACTTGTTGCTCGCTTTTGATTATGCAATAGTAAAGCTATTGCACAGCTTACCCATCTGGGTGAGTAGACATGAGGTGACCGAAAGTTAGCAGTGAACTCTTCCAGATACTTCCCTAGTTTCAAAATGACTTTCTTAGAAACCATCACAAGAGGTTGTTTTTTTTTTGCGGGGAGGGCTGACTCATTGAATGGTCATTCTTCCTCCCCTACTATTTGTCAATCTTGCATTCTATTGTTCTTACACACTCTAGTCTTTTTGTTTCTTTTTTGCTTAATCTCACAATCTTTGCCTATTTTTGTTTTTCTCTCAGGACGTGTCTTTATGTTCTGGGACTCATTTCTAAAACCAAGCAGGGCTGTGAGCTGCTCAAACTGCAGGGTTGGGATGCAGTCAGGCACAATCGCAGACAACTTTGGCCTGTGGTGCCGGATGAGGTTGAGCAGAACCTACAGCAGCAGCAGCAGCAACAACAACAGCAGCCCCTCATCCACCTGTCTTCAGCGCCCAGCACCCTTAGCCTGAACTCTGAGTCCACCAGTTCTAGACACAACAGCGAGAGTGACTCCACTCAGCCTAGTGAGTGCTGCTCCCATCCACTCATCCATGACTAATAATCTTTAGTGCAACAGTGTGGTTTAACCACTTTTCAGATGGGCTCCATATCTGCTTATTTCAAGCATGTTTATCTCATATTTATCATTAGTGTTAGATTAGAATCCACCTGCATTATGTTGTTGGAAAGGTGTCTTTAGACATGATTTCATTTTTTTTAGATTTTTATTCACTCTTTATTTTAACTATATTGATAGATTAAGTTAGTTTAATGTAGCAAAACAGTATAGCACATATAGCACACGTGGTGCTTACCTAGCACCACTAATGCCTTGTAATCATTTGTGCTACAAAATTGATTCTTCCTTCCTGTTCTTGCCTTAAGGGCAAAGTTGTGTCATTTCTTTCTCATGCATTATTTATTGTTGACGCTGATTTTTAGTCTGCTTTTCGCTGAATTTGATTGGAAACCTGGTACAGATCGTGATGTGATTTTTATTTTTTTTTAAATTATTTTTTGAATGTTGGAGTGATTTACTTCAGATCGTTAGAAATATCTTTTAAAGACATTCCCAGACTTGTAGACGTCAACAAATGAGTACTCTACTCAATTGCACTTTCTTATCTTAATATGCCAGATTGAGCTATAAAAGCTATCTTTTTCTACTTAATGGAATGGTTGGGCCTGCATTTATACACAGAGGTGCTCCAAATACATATTAGTAAGGCTTAGAAAGCCATGAATCATTGTCTACCCTCAAGACTGGGTTTATATGACTAAGCTCAGTCAGTAATTCTGACTCGCATAGAAACTGGTAAAGGGGAGAAACAAACCACACACTGTACTTGTGCACACACTGTAAAATTTACTCAGCGGGTCCTTTTAAAAACATCAAAAACTAAAATTGTCTAAATGACTTACTTTTCAGGCATGTACATCCTGGATGATGATAAGTTGGAAAGCCCTGAGCTTTCAGAGGACCAGCCACTGTACTTCAGGCCCAAACTCTTAAAGGACCGCAGCCCCTTCACCATATTGGCCTCCAGCCGACTTGTCCGCAACCGCTTCCTCATTTCCCTCTCTGGAAAGAAAGTCCGCAGTACCAGTGACCCCAAAGGCACTGGCAGCAGCAGTAAACTCCATGGCGAGACCACGCTAGGAGGCCTCAGGAGGATACGCACAGTCACGGAGCCCTCTATATTCTCTCCAGGTCAGGGAGATGTTTTCAGTCCTGTATTTACCGACGGACATCTGCCGAAAAGCCCAAGCATTAGTCTGGAGACCTCTTTTGTGGGCAGCAAAACTTCGGACACTCAGGGCAGTACATCTAGTATTGGGGAGCCGGAGGTTCGTCAGAACAGAACTGCAGAACAGAGCTCAGGGGTTGGAGATGCCCACCGAGAGCAGACCAGTCGGGAAAGGCTGGCCGGTGATGGCTCAACCTCTGGGGGCGGGTCTCAGTTTAAAAGCCGTAGCCAGAGTTTCAACACGGACACGACCACCAGCGGCATCAGCTCCATGAGTTCCAGCCCATCCAGAGAGACTGTGGGTGGCGTGGACTCTTCCACCATTGACACGGACTGCGTTAGCCTCAATACGGTCATTAGCACTCAAACTATCAAAACACTTAACTCTCTCACTCCCCAGTCCAACCACCTGCCCCTATCCAAATCAAACTCAGTACTGCTGATGCCCCCGGGTTCTTCTCATACTTTACCCCGCAGGGCTCAGTCTCTTAAATCGCCCTCAGTCACGACCATCTCAAGCCTGAATGACTGTAGCTTCATGTACACCAGCCCTCGGGATGCACTAGGCTACGCTACCCTCAAACGATTGCAGCAACAGCGCATCCAGCCTTCCCTTTCTCATAGCGAGGCGCTCTCCTCACCAGCCAAAGACGTGCTCTTCGCTGATGCCATCACCATGAAAACTGGCAGCCTGGACTCCAGACTCACACCACGCAGGTAAAGCGGTGGACCCTGAGATGTTGTGAAACTTTTCCCCTTTTCTGTCATTACGTCACCTTTCTTTTACTGTTTCTTTCGCTTACAGTTTTAGACTTTACACCACTTATGTCACACAACATTCACAGAATTCATCCACAGACGTTGTCGTCCTGCTCCAAAGTTTCTAGATGTGATGGCTCGAAAGTTTCTCTGAGATATCATTAGGACTAAAGACATTACAGCGGAAGTAATTTTTTTTAGACTTCTTTCATAGTTCCTTTTTGTGATGTGGCTGTGAAGGATATCAGCCTGATAGGATCATAATGTTATCAATTCTAGAAATATCTGTGTTAATCAGACAAAAAATGAGTACTAGAACTCCCCATTAATGCTGTTGTGTTACCATCCATGTAATAGGGAAACGACACCCCCAAAAGGCCATTTAAAATCACTGCTCCCCTCTGGAAATAATGTGATCTGTTTCTGATGGTCCCTCTCAGGTTTACTAAAAAGCGCTTCAGATGTCTGGGCCAAGGTTCGAGCAAGCCCCATCGCAGATCACTGCTTCCACGGTGCGTGGACCATCCCAAGCGCTAACGTTCCTCTTTTTCTGTTTGAGCGTCCACTTTTAAGCCTGGTTTATACTCTCTGCACGACACAAATTATGTCATCGTGGAGTTTGCCAAAGTTGGTTTTGACTTCGCTAGAACCCATTTCGCGCCACGTTATGCATGCCAACTTGAGCGGACAGTGCGCACAGCACTGAACAATTTCAAGGCAACATTTGCTGGAAATATGTGAAAAGAACTTATAGCATCATATGCTATTTATACATTACTAAAAGAGTATATGGAAGTATGTAAGCATTTCAAAGAATATTGTATATGCATTTATGTGAATTCCCTACACTCCCTTAAAAATTTTACATTTTAATTGATGTGTTGAATATACCATAGTCATATTTTTACTATTGGTAAATAGTATAGAATTTACATATTATTAAATTCCAAAACCGCTAAATGTTCCTTTACATGTTTATGGAACAGCTTTTATGGAAAAATTGTTACTTAAAGGAAGCCTATATATTTTTATATCTTTAAAATAAAAATATGAAACGCGTATATTTTTATTAAAAATCCTCAATATACGTTTTAACATTCCTTCTAAAACAATCTTTAAATCTATCCAAGAAATGTTTGACAAAAACAAAACCTAGATTGAAGTTTGACAATATGATCTGACGTTGTTCAGCCAAACAACTACTACCACTACGCTACTTTTGTGATGATTTAGAGGATTTTTTCTCCAATATGCTCCCTGTCGTTTCAGTGACCGTGTTGACTATAAACCTCTCTGAAGTGCGCATGCAGTCAGTGGACGGTTGCGGTGCGGTGCAAGGCAAAAGTATAAACAAGGCTTTACAATACAAAAACCTAGCCTTTTTGGCTTCTTTTTCATCGTACTCTGCCCCCTTTTTTCCATTTCATATTAGCACTCCCACAGCCCATACCTTAATCCAATTCTCTTCAACCATGACTCCTCAGTTCTTGAAATGACCTTCTCACAGTAGGACAAATTAAACTCTCTTCATTCCCCATTGATTGTAGTTCTAAAAAGACTTTCTAACCTATGCCCTGTTTCCATTGTCGCATAATTCCCTCAAGTAGTTTGCTGATGTGAACCGACTTATCGGTCAGACCGATTCCCACACTAGCCGCATTCCCGCATTTGTTCCAAGAAGCATGTTGAAGTTTTTGACCTACAGTACTTGCATGATGCAGCTAATGACATACAGCTGCTCACATTCTGAAATGTGAATACACTTCACCAACCTATTCCCACATTGATCAACCTACCAATCATCTGGTAGCAAGACTGCATTATTGCAGAATCAGTACAAGTAGTTTCCAAAATGTCCAAACCTCCTTTCTTACCGCTCTCTCTGCCAATGTTGTGCTTCTTTCAAACACCTCTCTCTAATTTCTTCCCTTCTGTACGAGTACAGGTTTCTCAAGGCTCTGAGTTTTGCATCCCTGGATAAAGAGGATCTTCTGAGCCCTATCAGTCAGACCTCCCTGCAGCGCTCCTCCTCAGTGCGCTCCATGGTGTCCAGTGCCACATATGGCAACTCCGATGACTACATTGGCCTTGCTCTGCCAATGGATATCAACAGCATGTTCCAGGTCACTAACTACTCTATGATCCTGTTTACACCTGGTACTAAAATAAATCTGTTTTTTTTAACTGGGGAAAATTGCTGTTTACACATGCCTATTAAATATGTCTTGGTCGAATTGTCTCAAAGTGAAGTCTGCAAGTTCAAGCGTATGGCCATGTGCGTCCTTCAACCCCGTGCAAAAGGTGTCCGCTTGGAACAGGATCATCCAAGAAGGATGTTATTTACTATACAAAAATGCTTTTAAACTCGTATCTGAAACTTGCTTTCCTTGTTTTTTGTTGCTACCTAGATTAAAGACATACCATACTTCCAGAAGAGGACGAGTCCACCATCAGAGGACCGATCAGCAAAGTTCTTCTTGGGAGATGCAGATGGTAAAGAGAAGAATGGTTATGTTGTTTACTCAGCTCGCTATTTGCCTGGATACTAGTCCCATAACATTAGTGCTTCACGATTCTTTCACCTGCTTAATGCTCTTTTCTCAGGTTCCTGCGAAGGATCCAGGCACTCTGTTCTGCGGTCTCAGCTTAGTATCACAGAGCTGATAGCAGTGAGCCGTGCGGACCAGCATCAGCTGCTGGGTGCGGAGGAGACTGGCCTGCAGGAGCACAATGATGAGAACTGCCTTTACTGTGCAGGACTATGTGTGCTTGGCTGCAATTCAAACACTCCCGCACAAAGCCGCACAGGTAAGCTGCAGGTTTTGTTATGTTCCTGTTCATGTAGTTTATCCAAATGGAAATAGGCAACATCATTTTGGTACCTCACTAACCACATATAAGTGGTATAGGGTGACCAGACGTGATTTTACGAGACGCGTCCCATTATTCATTGGAATCATGGTCGTCTGGTTACCATATATTAGTAAATAATTTTTTATTTATATGGTTTCCTCATGTTCTTATACACCCTCAACCCCGTTTTAGACTATCCTGATGCTCCATTCACGGAATGGTGCAACCAGTCCATACACAACCTGGAAGTCATGCCTCAGTCGAAGTTCTCAGGAGTGTCTGGCTGCAGCGACGCTGTCTCTCAGGGCTCTATTGGAAGCACACGCAGCACAGAGCTTGTTCTTGGTGAGAAATTCTTGCAAAAGTCAGATGAGAAATTCAATCTTAAGCGTTTTTCGCATTGTACAGGTTGAGTTTATTATTTTTTTGTCTGTGCCAAGGGGTGAAAAACATTCCAGAGGATGCTCCAGCCTGCCGTGTTCTTCTGAGGAAGGAGGTGCTTCGGCTTGTCATCAACCTGAGCTCTTCAGTGGGGACTAAAGGGAATGAAACTGGACTCCTCACGTAAGGAGACAATTCATCCACAACGATTTCAGTTTAACAAATGCTTTCCTAATTCATTTCCCAACTGTAACTGTTTGGCTGAATATTATTTGATTTAATTATTTTGATTATTTTCATGAGGTAATGTGAAGTGAAAAATATATTGGGGAAAATGCAGAGCAAAGTACAGCTTAGTAGAGAGAGGATTTTTTTTTCCCCTTCCCTGTTCTCTGTCAAATGAACTTGTTTACCTTGCAGAATCAAGGAAAAGTTTCCTTATGCGTTTGATGACATCTGCCTGTATTCTGAAGTTTCTTACTTGCTGGGTCATTGCATGTTCAGACTGGCTTCACGACGTTTCATTCAGGAACTCTTCCAAGATGTTCAATTCATTCCGGTAATAATGAAACTTGTGTCTCAATAGCCCATAAAGACCAAACAGGATTGTTTTTCTGACACTAAACTGTTTTTAACAATCTAGATCACACAAGTAAGATGGAAAGGTTCCAGAAACTAGATTTTCTTTCTGTAATGATAGTTTATTGGTGATTTTCATTACAAATTTCTCTGCAAGTAGTGTAAACGGAATTGCTTTTTTTCAGCACTATTTTTACTTGGCTTTCATGTAACCTTTTTTATTTGTAGATGTACGAGGAGGCCGAGAGCATTCTGGCAATGCCCAAGAAGTCTACCACCACAGTAGATCTTCCATCAGAGCCGTGATCCTCTAGACGTTTTTCAGTCAATTCTCTTCCCCAAGCAGCAAGCTGTCAATCCATTTCCTTGGCCTGACCATGTGCTTAAGATTAATACGCAATAACAGACTAGGGCTATGGGAGAGACATGGGTGGATTGAGAGAGTCACGTGGGATGTTTCCACAGAGAGAAAAGGTGGTACGTTAAGAAAACAAACTCTTTTTATCTGAACAAATACACTACACAAATGCTCTGTAGAAATCTATATTGGATGTTGTAACCAAAAAAAGTCCTTGTGACTGACAGTTATAAACTGTATAGCATTGAACGGAAAGTGAAACACGCAGATATTTGAACTGAGTCAATATAAATTGTATTTCAAACAATCATTCAAGACTCTCTAAGAAGTTTATTAACTTCCCTCAATTCCGTTCATTCAATATTGTCCTTTTTTAAGGGCCGTTGCGTCTGGTTGCACGTACAAAAGCATTTTTTCCCTGAGTGGATCCCTCAACACTACAACATTCCGGCTGTTTTTCTTTGGAATCCTCTGTTATTAATTCTGGTTGTTTAAAGAACATGAAGAAGTGGCTTTTGCAATAGGATGAGCAAACACTCTGCTTTAGTCTTGGTGTGATTTGCTATGTAAGACAATCATCATTAAGTAATAATAATGAGCAACTGCCAGTTTTTATTTCCCTTTTGTACCCGACTCCTAAAAAAGTCGTTTCTGCTTATTTGAATCAATTCTTAGCACATATCAATCCCTGAGTAAATGTATGTAACATGTATTTGATGGTGTTGTTACACAATAATGCAGTAGTGACTATTGTACTATTGTGTAACTTTGTTAACTGACCTCTGTAACATCATCCAACAAAATGTAAATTTTAAACCAGTAAGATATTTATTTATTTATTTACTTATTTATTGTTTGGTCCAAGCAGTTTCTCAATCTTTTTCACGCCATTTTAGTGCATTAGCCAGGATAAAACTTAAGTCTGATAGTCAATGTAAATTTAGACAATGGGCTTAAAAGAGGAAGTTAAAGTGCATTTCACCACCACTATTTTGAAATTGTACTTTTCTCTATTTAAGTTATTAGTGATTAGAAGTAACTTTCTGCAAGACTCGCCAAACATATTTCACAAAATTTGTTATGAAAAAATACTTTTGTACTTGATTCTCTCATTGGGATTGCTATTAACACTTTTAACCTGAATGTGGTCAGGATATTTTAAACAGGCAAAAAACATTCAGTCATTGAGTTTAAACAGATAAGAAATGATTGATGCTGATTTTCAATCCATTGAGAATAAAACATTTGACATTTTCTGCTCAAATTTAAAGGATTAGTTCACTTTTTAAAAAAACTTTTGCTGATAATTTACTCACCCCCATGTCATCCAAGATGTCCATTTCTTTCTTTCTTCAGTCGAAAAGAAATTAAGGTTTTTGATGAAAACATTCCAGGATTTTTCTTTATATAATGGACTTCAATGGGACCCAAACGGTTCAAGGTCCAAATGATGTTTCACTGCAGCTTCAAAGGGCTTTAAACGATACCAGACGATGAATAAGGGTCTTATCTAGTCATTTCAAAAATAAATAAAAAAGTTTAAGTTTTATAATACGCAATTACATTGAAAAGGTCTCACGGAACAGAGCAAGGCGAGCATTTGTGCTTCTAAAACTTAAACTTTTTTATTTATTTTTGAAATGACTGATCGTTTCCCTTATTCATGACCCGTATTCATCGTCTGGTATCGTTTAAAGCCCTTTGAAGCTGCACTGAAACTGTCATTTGGACCTTGAACCGTTTGGGTCCCATTGAAGTACATTATATGGAGAAAAATCCTGGAATGTTTTCATCAAAAACCTTAATTTCTTTTCGACTGAAGAAAGAAAGACATGGACATCTTGGATGACATGGGGGTGAGTAAATTATCAGCAAAAGTTTTTTTTTAAAAGTGAACTAATCCTTTAACTGGTCGGCACCCATAAATTACTATGCTTTATAATCATCAATATTTATAACAGCAATTCTTAGTTTTGTGCATTGACCTTTTGGTTTAATGAGGTAACAAACTGTCTTTAGGGTTTGGATGCATCTAATATTGCATAAAAAACATGACCAAAAATGGTTAGATCCCCATTTGTAAGTATAAATTTGAGGTTCATATTTAAATTATTTCTATGCAATGTGCCTGTTAATTCTATATGCACAATTGACTTATTGAAAATAGGATGATCAATTCATTCTCTTGGCTGGACCTTTTTTTTATTTAAGTATTTTGCCTTAATTGTATTAGCTTTAACCCTATTATAATTAATGAATTTGCCCTTTTTCTTTTTATATTTATTATAGAAACTAATAAATCTGCCTTTTTCTGCCTTGGATTTTGAATTGAGCATCAGGTTTCAACATCCGTTATTTTTTTGTATTGTGGAAGCTAATGAGTCTGATATGGCCAGCAATACTAGTAATTATACAGCATTTCCTTTTAGGCTTCTGGATAAAACTTTTAAGTGCATGAGCATTCTAATCCTATAATGGAGAGAAATAAAAGAAATATGAGAGCTGGCAGTGAGCACTGAGAGCATTGAGTGGTACATGATGCTGTTTAAGCTCAATAATAGGTTTTATACTATAGCTGGATATAAGACAACAATTAAGTCACTGATAAAATATGCTTTTTGAACAAAAACATCTGGAATTTGCCCAGATGTTCTCAGAAAAATAATTTCAGCAAAGTCATTAGTATCAGAATGTGTGGCGAAAATATCCAGATTCTTTGTGGGTCTTTTTCCACTGTTAAATTGTGTTTTTTTTGTTTTCTATTTTCTTGCTGCTTTTTTCACCATGTGACCTGAAGCCAGTGTTAATTTTGTTTTTAAAAGAATAATGAATTGGTAATGTACTGGTGTTTATAAAACCTTTTGAAATAATAATAAAAGCGCCAGTTATTGCAAAGATGATAATTGTTTTTGTGGAACAAGTTTTTCAAGTATTTTAAAGGGGTTGTTTTGTCCATCACTATTAATGCTTAAAGTGTAAAGGAAATGCATTAAGAGTGTACATTTGTTCATTGTACAACTAAAGTTAATTGCACCTTTCAGTGATTTTTTTTTCTTTTCTTAAGTGCACTCATGATTTTGCAGAGCATTGTATGAAATTTAAGCACCATTTAATAATGAAATTGCAGAGACTGATGCAAGAAGTGTTATTTATATTTTTTTCCTGAAGGGAAAAACATCTAAAACTGTTGTACATATTTACACTATTTCTGTATGAGCTATAATTTAATGTGTTTTGGGGGGCATTAGCCTTGAAAATCTAATGGAAGGGATGCATCCATGATAAAATAAACGTCGATTTTCTTGACTACTGTACGTGTTTCATTCATGTTGCTTTGTCCGCTGAGGTTTTTAGGTTTTAATTTCCTGCTGCTTTCCACAGAACAGCCCGTCATTGTACCTCTCTTGGCCGTTTTTTTAAATCTACTTTCATCTACGAATGTATTTTAACCCCTATGTAATTCCATGCTTTCAATGTGAAATGGGTTATTCACATTAGGCTACTACAGTAATTTACAATACTACAGTAGCCTACTTATCTTTTGTCTGGTGGTGATACTCTCAGTGGAAGTAGGCAAGTACGCAGGAAAATATAGATTTTAGATTCTAAAATCATCGGGATGGAACTTGGGAACTCATTTTAACGTGCATCAGGGGTTAATAAACTTGTTATTCTTCATTGCTTCAAATGACGCTCGTAACTTCCAGCACGCTTCCACTGAGATCCTCCCACGTTATGTTCTCACACTTCATGTAACGTTACTCCGGTGTGAACTACGAGTGAACTTTATTGCTCCCTATAACTCCGCTTTAAGTTTTCCATTTTTGCTCTAGAATGAAAATAATATAAGGAAAACGGAAGCTGATTCTTCTGCCTACAGAACGGTTAGGTGGGTGTTTATTCTCGTTATTCTTTTAACTGCTCATGAAGAGGCTGTTCTCATTAACCATAATCAGCGCTATGTAATTATGTTTGCCATGCTAACTAGGCTAATTGAATGTGTTTTATGGCGTATACTTGATTATTACTAAAACTGTTCAGACGGCAAGTTTGTCTTTGCCTCATTAATGCGGTTAGTTCTATTTTGTTTGATGTAAGTTAGCCTATATCCTTCAGCCTATTGGACCTGTACCATATTCAGCTCTTTCAAATAAATAAATTATTATTACGAACAATTAATCACACATGGTCCTGACCTAACTTCCAAGTCAACTGATTTAGCAACTCTCACCAGAGTGCAATGTAAATGTTTAAATATTTGGTTTTGTTAAGATATGGTGTCTGAAATCCTCCAAATGAGAAAAGCAAAAATATATAAAGAAAGTTATACAATAGAGTTGATTGCATTTTTAAAACAAAATTAATATATGATTGCCATGATTTTTTTTCATTCCCTTATATGTGCATTAATTTAATCCGAATGGGTGACATTTGCTTGTTGTAACTCTTTAAAATTAGACTTATTTTTTAAATATTTTTTCAACACTGAGTCTATAGCCTACTTAACTATTCAAAATGTGTATTGTTTAAATCTCAGACAACTTTATTTAATTGTTTACAAGGTTCTAAGCAGAAGATGGACGCATGTTTTCTCATCGAAACTTGTGCCATGCATTTTAAAAAGCATGTTTAAAATCATTTCAATTAATTCCTTTGTTTTCCCCACAAGAAAGTGTTTATTTTAAAGAAATTGTTGGTTATATGTTCAAATAATTGATATTTGTGACAAAAAAAATCACTATATATATATATATATATATATATATATATATATATATATATATATATATATATATATATATATATATATATATATATATATACATACACAAGGTGCAGACTATTTTAAAACACAAAGCCATTTTTTGTTTCGTTTTTAAAGAAGACCGAAGCTTCAAGTTTATCATTTTTTATAATAATTTAATTTATTAAACAACTGTATAAATGATGGACCAAACAAAACTGATTGAAACAGTGGTTTAACTTTACAGTAACAGGAAAAAAATGAACATTGGATCAAAAATAAAATAAATAAAATTTCAAAAGAATGAACATTGGGTAATGAATGAATGTTGTTTGTACATGTGCGTGATCGACAGAGAGTACATAAGATTTCAGTGTTGAGTGGTGTATTATGTGCTAGTAGTACTTAACAGTGAAGGAGGTGGAAAGAGAAAGGAGAGAGAGAGAAGAAGAGAGAGGGAGAGAGAAAGAGCTCCTTCCATTGCAGCCTGCCATGGGTGTTTCTGACACCTGCATAGTATGGGTTCTCTCTCCATCTTCTACAAAATATAAGAAAGACAAAGACAAAACATATAAGTCACTTTGTGGTGGACTGGCTTTGGAAGTATGGTATTCCATTGTAAAACTATACTAATGTCTACAATATCTCTTGAAACCTTGAAAACTCATAATGAACTCATGTTATATCAACTTATATTTACAGAAAATCAACAAAACAGAGGACTCTGTTATTTTTTCATATGAGTGATTGAATTTTTAAGCAAAAAATTATCAAATACATATTATATAATAGCATGAGGACACTGAGCAAATTCTAGTGACTTACCAAAAGTTAATATTTCTTAAATAAACAACATGTAAGAAATAATGTAGATAACATGACAGTATGTTGAGATTGATCTTCTCTGTCATAGTTACAATTTCATCAAATATACAGAAATTAAAACGAGAGGACTTACTTGTGGTCTTCTTATTGCTTTCAGAAGATCCAGATGATGCAACTTCCTGTTGAAAATAGGGTTAGGGTAAACAGGCCTGAGTAAAAATCCGGAGACTAAAATGTGTATTTATTGTAATGTTAAGTGTAAATTCTCATGATTGTTTTTCTTTTAAATTAAAGCATAGATTGGATATAAAGTCACAAAAAATGAAAAAAAAAAAAAAAAGATTTCTGATGGATTTGAATAATATTTCATGGTAAAGTTTAGAGATAGAGAGTGGGGACATGCAACAAATGCTATTTTTTTAGTGTCCTTGGTAGTTTTTATTAATGTTTTTAATTATACATTTTAAATTTGCAGCTTAATAGGTGGGACACTTTGCTTAATAATAAATGTATTTTAGAGTTAATTTTCATTCATTTACATGTAATGTCCCCATTCAGCACTTGAAATTAAAATGTTTCTGGAGTCTCTTGAGCATAGATTTGTCAATCATATTAAAAAGTTTAACTCATGTTAGGTAAACATGTTAGGATTTGATGTAATGGACATACTTTTGTGCCTGTTCAGTCACCATCTGTGGTGTGTTTACCGTTTACTAATTTTCATATAGCTGCAGATCCTATGATTATAGTCTCATACAATAGACACTGACCCCCGGTTTCACAGACAAAGCTTAAGATAAAACGCATGTTTTAGCTGTTTTATTCGAAAGCAACTTTTACTGATATATCTTAAAATATGTCAGTGCCATTGTTTTGTCTCAATATGCACACCAGTAATGTTTCTTTCTAAGGCACGCTTTTAAAAGTAACTTAAATGCCCTAATTGCACTAAGGCCTAATCCTGGCTTAATCTAAGCCCTCTCTGTGAAACTGGGCCTGAGGGTCTATAGCTTTCCAGTAGACCTAATACACCAATAATCAGTATTGCTTCTCTTAATGGCCTGAAAAATTGGTCAGGGTCTGATCTAGATCGGTCCAAAGGCGGCATAGAACGGTTGAAGGTCTCTGCGTGTTACTGTCTTTCTGCGTGGCAAAGTAATTTAATTCCATTTAAGCTTTTATGACTCCATTTTATCACCTCGAATTTAGGTTAGATTGCCAATTGGTTATTGGTCAATTATTTAATAGTTTAGCAATACATTTGATTGTTTAACTCTTTACTTATTTTACCCGTTCATATTAGGAAGCTATGTTGCTCAGAGGTCCTCACGCCTTGTTTAACGCGGGTCTCACGATCACAAGCTCGCCAGCTTCGTTCACTAAACCGAGGTAATTGCTATATAGGCTACCTGAGATCGGTCGCATTTACGTGTACACAATCAAGGAAACTTTGGTATAGCCCCCATGGTTTAGCATACACTTAAAATTAAAGTAACATTACTTTAGTAGAGGTATGGCCACTACTACAGATATAAGTCAACCAACTTTACTTGTTTTATAATAGCTTTGGATTGGCCATGCCGTGTTTTCCCACGCACACTTAGCCCATCTAAAGTAGCCTAACATAAATTAAAACGGAGGTAGACACACCCTTGGGTTGGTCAAGCTGCCCTAAACTGAAATAACTCGTCTCTGCAAAACACGTACACTTGAATTAGTGCCAAATATTAGTTGTTACTAATCTGACGCAGATTTTGCGGTAACATACGAATCCGTTTAATCTACTTGGGAAGATTTTTTTCCGAGTCAGTCGGAATAAAACCAAATGTAACAATTTATTATGTCAGGTAAATATATCATGCCAATTTAATAGTCAGTTCAAAGATTCAAGATTCAGTTTCAAGAAGTCCGTGAACCTGACATTATAAAAATAGATGATGCGGAGTGACTGCATATATCTGCATTATGGCCTAACTTGAGTTACAAATCGCTATCGCCACGAGCCTTCTTTAGCATCTCTCTAAATACTCAGACCAAGGCAGAAACCTCTTTTCAAATGTAAACATGAGTTCACAGTGGGAATTTGCATTAATCACCGTCCCAGACTTACTGGGGACAGAAATTGATTTATAAGGGGGCACAGCCACAGCAGTTAACAAGATATCTCGAAACTCTCTTATTACCTTGTTGGTTTACTTCTGTGGGAATGAGACCTTTGTACCAGTCGCACTGAGACGTTTCAAATGATACCAAACACGTATTATACGGTATGATTATTGTTCATATTAAACCATATCGTTTTTTGGGTGACTTCAGGGGTGGGTGAAGGGAATGGTAAATTGGGAGGTGATAAACTCAAGTGTGATCATGTCTCGAATGGGGATGGCAAGAGAGTTCAAATGTTAATTTTCGTTGTTTGCCGTCTCTTCCAGTTCTTCCAGTTTCTCTTATAAGGAAAACATTTAGTGGATTATATAAACATGCTTGTAACCACAAATGATTTAAACGGTTAAAGTCCAAATAACAAAAGTAATTTAATAAACTGCACTCTACGATCTACTGCACATACTCATGGGAATGCAGGTTTGAGTCATGTCATGATGACTCCATTTTATGTCTCTCTCCACTTTATCATCTCCCGTAAATGTCCTTTAATTTAAAACCCATTAGAACCCATCTTTTTTATACTTTTTAGAAGATGTTATTCAGCCATGGTTAATTGATTAAAGCCATTTTGTTTCCTTAGCAGATCTGATTGCAAGTGGAGACACTGAGTTCTATTATGTCAGTCTGGCATTTGTGTGCTTTGCTTTCTTCTCTGATTTGTCAAACGAAACAGGATGGTGAGTCTTAAAAGCATTCAACTACTATCACTAAACTCTTAATAATACAATTCCCTTTCATTTCAAATGTCATCTGAGACCCTTAATAGAATAATTCAGATAAATTATGTCCAAATTGTGTATCAACAGGGCATCCACTTTCTATAAAAGAGGTGAACGTGTATGCAGAAACAGACATCCCTGATAATGGTGCATGGGTGTTGAATGTTGAATGGAGAGATGAGTTTGCTGAAAATAATGAATCCAGGGAAGTCAGCTATGAGGTGCAGGTCTTTCACACTGAACAGATGAGTCTTGTTCACAATGTAAGTTGGTCTTTTGAGATTCTTTGCTGGAGCAATGGAAGATATGTCTAAGGCTATTTTCTCAATGAGAAATAACTGTTTAGGAAACCGTACATCTGACGCCAGACAATACAAACCATCATTACTGGAAATGGACCTCACCTATACCATTGCAGTGCACTTCCCATTCGGTCAGACTTAGGCGTCGAGATCAGGATCACACTGGCGAATGGACACCATTATACACGTACAAAGGTTTGTATGCACATATCATGCAAAAGAGAATAACAACTGAACAACAAACTGAATTTTACTGAATCGTTTTGCCTTTAAAATAACAGGACAAGATCTTAATGCCACAGGATTAATTGTTATCCTCGGGATCATGTTTTCATGGTTGGGAGTAACATCACATTTTGTTGCATCTTCAAGACTGTTCCATTGCCCAATTCTGAATTTCAAATCTGCATCAGCAACAGGACGTACATCACAAAACCAGTTCACTTCCCTTCGGAAACAACTTCAGACATACATTGTGACGATAATGGAGGCAATTCAGCAGGCTCTTCAGTATTTATTGGCTGTAAGTGTAAACATGAATTGTTTAATTTAAATGCTACTCATCATTTTATTGTTTTACAGAGAGTTAGGCAACTTTGTTTTCCATTAGGTGAGGATTAGTCAGAGCTTCTTTGGATATTTTTGCACACAAATAAGTGAAAAAAATGTATGCTTTTTTTGGGACGAATGAAAAAAAGAAAAAAAAGAAGAATGACTGGGCCCAAACTTTTGAACTGTAGTGTTTACCAAATTTGTTAATTGGCTTTTAAGTTGAGTCCTGGCCTTAAATGTTTCGTTTCACTGGCTGCTGTAGATCCTCCAGATGACCAGAATCTTACATGTTTGACACGGGATCTCAGCACTGTAGAATGTCACTGGTATCGTGGTCGAAAAACCCATCTGGACGGTACTAAAAAGACAATCTACACACTTAATGCAAGGTAACCACACAGCCAACAATATATCATCCATCTTAATGTACAGTGCAAATCGTGGTTACTCTTGTACGATTCATACTGAGTCTTCGCTGATTCTAAGTGTTTTGTATTTGTCAGAGATTGTGATTTCGATGAATGTGTCCTGCCTGCGGTGCCAAAGCAGTTGACAATCTGGACTCTGATTGCCAAAAATCCCCTTGGTGTGAAGACTCTCACGGATACAGCTGACCCCACACATCGGGGTAAAACAGATTATTTATTTTAATATTGCTGAATCTCTTAGAATACTGCATGCCACAGCGTTTATTTGTGAATTTAATCATCTGTTTCTTCTTGCACAGTATGGTTGAGAGCACCCAGTAAAGTATCCCATGCTGCTTATGCAAGAAATGTCACTCTTCTGTGGAGTTGGAACGTGAAAAATTATACTTTATTTCCGATGATTTGTCAAGCGATGCTCAACGGAAGCATTTACAATGTTGGTGTCATCAGTTATTATCTTAAAATTGATAACTGTACTGTTTTAGCTCTCTGCTGTTAAAAGGTTCTCACATTCTCACAAATGTCTACATATTTTCAGAAAACCTTCAATGGACTGGGACTTTCATCAATTGTCCTTGTCCATCTGCAGCCCTTTGCTAACTACGCAGTTAAAGTGAGATGTGGGTCCGATGAACACTTCTACAAATGGGGTGACTGGAGTGAAATTACTGAGTTCTCCACTATAGAGGACAGTAAGTATACAGAGAATGAACTATTAGAAAATATAATCATTAATTTATATATACGTTTTTTGTTTTATAGTTCCACATAATTTTGTGAGTGATATTGCTTTTATACAACATTTCAATATGCAAGAAGTTCATATTGAGTAACTTACAGTGTGGACACAACTTAGTCCAATTTTGTCCGCCAATGTGAATAGTTCCTTACAAAGCCACAGGAAATTACACCATTGCACTTTTTTGAGCAATACGCAGCTAAATTTCTGAATGAATTAGTGTTTTTGAACTAGTGTCAATGACTGCCACTCGCCCAATCGAATTTAGGGAACCACACTAATAATCTCTCTTCAGTTCCAGAAGCAGTAGATGTTTGGATTCAGTATTTTGAACAAAATGCATATGTTCTGTGGAAGGTAATGCCGTTATTTGGCTCTGTTGTCTTTACCTTTAGCTCTGCATTTTTCAAACATACAATCAAACAAATAAAAATAATCTTTTTCATGTTTTAAAGCCTCTAACTCGACAACAAAGTCATGGGACAATTACACAATATAACCTTACCAAAGGCAAGAGGAGAGAAATCATTGACAAAACACCAAAAACGCAGCTGTGCTACAATATCCCACATGGGAATGAAAGAAATGATCAAAAAATCACAGTCTCAGCAAAAAACTCCGCTGGACTTTCTCCTCCTTCTACGATCATCGTCCCCGGTTATCCTGGTGAGCATTCAAACATTCAAAAGGCTTTTTTATATGGTTTAAAAGGCTGTGTTTAAAATAATGACGTTTTTTACATACTCTTCTTCACAGACAATGAAGTCAATATAAGCCAAATCAGTAATCGTAATGGTGGCTTTGAAATGGCTTGGGGCAGATACTTTTATGCCACTTGTGGCTATGTTGTTGAATGGTTTCCAACCTACAATGAGACAAAATGTGCTGTAGAATGGAAGAAGATCCCAGAATGTGACCATGCCACCTGGTGCACCTGGAACCAGTATGGTCAGTTAGGATCATAAAGAGGAGTAATTTGTCTCACTTCTGAGCTGTTGTTGTTTTGATACAGAATTTGTGCACATTTGTAATTGTTCATTAATAATAAAGAGCTGTAACCTGTGGCTATGTTCAGAAAAACAGCTAAAATTAGATTTGTTGGTGTTGGTGAACAAATGATTTCAGTCATTCTATCTTTCGCAGGTATTTTTGAGCCTGGAGTGCAATATACTGTCTCAGTCTATGCCTGCGTTGATGATAAACCAATGCTTCTGCAGAGGAGTGAGGGATATGCTATAGAGCAACGTAAGCATTCTGTATTTAATAACTTGTGATGGATTGATTGCTCTTAAAAATAAAGGTTCTAAAACGGGCTTTTCTCATATAGAAGAACAATTTTTGGTTCCTCACTGTAAAAAGTGAACAGTTGGATCAACCTAAAAAAATTACTTCAATTGGTAACACCTAAAAAAATTAAGCTTTCTCAACTTAAATTATTAGATAATTTAAGTTGAGAAAACTTAATTTTTTTAGGTGTTACCAATTGAAGTAATTTTTTTAGGTTGATCCAACTGTTCACTTTTTACAGTGAGAACCTTCTTATTGTGAACCTTCTTATTGTGAACAACATTTTAAAAATCTAAAGAACCTTTTGTGGAATGGAAAGGTTCCATGGATGTTAAGGTTTCTTTAATTTACCATATATGCCAATAAATAACCTGTATTTTCAAGAGTGTAGTTAAAGGAAATGTTATTTAGGTCTGTGCAAACCAAATGTTTATTAAAGTTTTGCTGACATTTGTTTCATGTTTACCTCATATTGTTTCTCTTATTGTCCTTTCTGATATCTGTTCTCAGGACCATCTGGGACAGTTCAGAATTTGAGAGGTAAACAGAATGGCATAAACCTTGAACTTTCATGGGACGAATTGCCCCCACAACAGCAAAAAGGCATCATAATGGGCTACAGGGTCAGGACGTTTCATGATGATTCCAAAACACTTGTTAGCACATCCAGGACAGAGGGTGGGTTCACTCCCTAATAAGCATCCACTTTGTGTACCATGAAAAAAAAAAGACGATTGTACGTTACAAATGAACATACTTTGTTTTTCCATTTTAGTGCCTATAATTGATTTGACCTTAGATCCAGGCTCCTACACCTTCAATGTTAGTGCCTTTACATCTGGAGGAGAAGGTGATAACGCTACATTCAGAATGAACATCGAAAAAAACAGTATGGCTGAAGACATTTAATTATACAATATAATTGAAACCATTGATGATTGAACTATTTTATTATGTTTAGTAAGCATTGTGTGCAATGTGACAAATTCTTCATAGTTGAGGAGATGATTGCAGCCACTGTTGTGGGTTTCAGTGCAGCTACTCTTCTCTTCATTATCATCACAGTCCTTTGCTACAGGAAGAGAAAATGGTATGGAAGATTCTCTAGCATCACGTCATACATGTATTTAAAAAACCCAGTATTTTCTATAGATTTTTTTTCAGCTGCAATTAAAATCCTAAAAATCTTTCAGGTTAAAGAAATTATTGTATCCAGATATTCCTGAACCAAAACTTGCAGGGAAATGGAATTCAAAGGTGAGCCATCAGTGCTAATTATAATTTATAATTTTCCTGACAGACCCCTCCTTACTTTGTTGGCATTAATTGGAATGGCATTGTTGCTTACTTTTATATGAAAAGCAGTTTCGCTACTGTGTTGCTTGGCCACTTTATCTGTGGCACACCAGTTAACAATCATTGTCCTAGGACTTTTAACTAATGTTTGTTGTTTGCAGGGCTTTTACTGTACCCAGATGCCAGAGGGGTATATGAAGTGTGAGATCCAAGAAGTCCACAATTTAGAGCGTCCTGCAACAGCGGAAAGTCTGCATGGCCATGACCACATCCGCTCCAACTCCACAGTGTTTCCTGCACAACATTCCAACTGGAACATGTCTAAATCTCCAGGTCTCCATCCTCCTGTATGGGCCTGTGCTGAGACATTTACCTCAATTGTTGAAAACCCTTCCTATAATATGTCCATTCCAGAACCAGTCGATGTTGCCCAGCTATCTGAGCTTACTCTGGAAATGGAGTATAGTTACGTCCCAGCTCCTAACGTTGTTCAGAAAAATGTCGTTGTTAAAGACTCCTCAGGCTACAAGCCCCAATCATACAATAGATAGACCTCAGGGTTGTGCTATAATACACACCATATCCGAATTATGCCTATATACCAGTGAATTGATGTTATATATATTGTATATACATGTATGTTGTTTTCTCAACACTGTCTCTTGTACAATTAGTAGTGAAAATGCATTTCTTTTCAATACTGTGATGAAATAAAGCTGTGACCTTCTTTAGAACTGTTTGTAAATTTGCATTGTATTTCACTGTAGTATTTATTCACTGCTTATATATATTATTTTAATGTATATGTGTGTGTGACCCCTGTGAATTCAACCCGTGACCTTGATGTTGCTAGAGTTATGCTCCAATAGAGTTTTTGGCGTATAAATGCCACGAGAAATAACATTCGTGGAATTGATACGCACTTTTCATGAGACTGCGTTGGACCTTAATGTTGCTAGAGTTATGCTCCAATAGAGTAATAGTTCCCTCTTCTGGACTGAAGACTATCTATTTAAATTTGAGCTTGCTTTTATTGGCATGACAAATATTTGACAGTTTTTCCATCAAATAACCCATAATGAAAGTAATGCAACTTTACACAAAAAATATGATAATAATAACAACATTATATAGTGTAGATGACGAATAAAAGAATGATGTTAAAGAATGAAAAAATAAGTATTGGGGGAAAGTAGCCTAATAAATTATTAGGAAGAAGAACAATAGCAAAACTGTGATGAAAACACAGGCCATATTTATGCCCAAACAGTTTTTTATGTATTAAATATAACACACAGGAAGAAATAAACAACACACTTATTCCTACGTTTAATTGTCAAGACAAAGTACAATGGAAGCAATTACATTAGAAATGAATAAGAGGTAGGCTAAGAGTAACAACAAGGTATTAATCTAACAGAAGAATAAATAAAGGGGGAAAGGGAGAGCTTTGGTACACAAACAATAATGAAAATATATAAAGAAAGAAGGTCAAACATGGTAAATATGTTTATCATTATTATTATTATATATTGTTTTCTTATTGAAATACGTTGAAATTGTACCACGATACAAATTTATTTCTTGTTTAAAGAAAGTGTGGTTTACATTTTGTGTATTGACTGCAGAAACTTGTGTTGTCCCTGTTTTGTCCAACATGTCCATAAGATAAAGAAGATTCAGATAAAACATTCTTACTTCAAAAAGATTTTTTTTTTTTAAAATGTTTTAATGTTTGACAGTTTTTAATGTTTTATAAGCTATGTTTATAAAATTTATTTTATGGGCGATAAGATTTATCGGAAGGCGTTGCCAAAACGAAACGTTTCCTTTTTGATTGACAAGCATAACACCCAATAGAATATCAACTTTTATACAAGTTGACCAATGTAAACAGTTGTGGGCGGGAGTTTTAAATTCCCGGTCATTGAGCCGCTGTTTTCAGTTGTTCGAGGCGAGCTCTCAGCTCAATAACGAGTCAACGACCTGTTTTCTGAACATGCGCTAGCTAAATTAGCATAGCAAATATATTAATCTGCTTTCAGTTTTTTCCATTCAATTCATCGACGTTATAAATGTAGGTTTTTAATCGTATAGCTCGTCCCTGCTTAAAGCATTTCCACCAATAACGGGTATGTTGCTAATGTGCTAGTTGTGTGTGGGACTAAGATGCATCTATCGTAACATGAACTTATGCACATTTATCATCCTCTGTAACTTAGTCGCATGTTCTCCTGTAGCCTCCAAACCATTACGTATGATGACTGTATTATTCCTGCGATTGATTTTATAGTGTTATTAATGTGCGACTAGCCCTACGTTGGTAGTATTTTGGCAAATCTTTAGGGTTAGCAAGTCTTCCGTCATTTTCAACTGACATACTGAGTTGTTTATTAGTTTGCAACTTATGTTGCAAATTAATTCATGAATAAATGAGATTACAACTTCTATTTATCTAAGATACAAAGAAATTCAGTGAAGTGTAAAGATTTAAGAGTGTCATTCATTGAAATGTTTCATGACCTAAATCCTGCCTGTCATGGCAGTGATGAAGTTGACATTTGTAATGGACAGGTCAGTGTGTATTTGACATTAACAGCACTAATATGACTAATACTGACAATCTTAATGAAAACTGCATGGCTATAATGAATGTTTCGTATAATAAGACTATCTATCTATATATCTATCTGTAACTGTAATCAAGAAATTCGGATCAGAGCATTATTATGAACTGCAATGATTCCTTAGGCTGTCAGTGGCACGCAATGGAGGTTGGCAGTGGCACAGTTGTGCAGGACGAAATGCAATTTCGGGGGGCTGAATTTGCTGTCAAGGTGGAGTTGGCGGAGCGGTTACTAATCGAGATTTCAGATGTTGTTACAGCGGACCAGTGGAGAGGAGAGTTCGATCCTGCCTGTAAGTTAAGCTTTTAAATCTGACATTAGCTGGTTGGTTGCTTGAAATTTTGTTTTATATCACTATACATTTTTTTCCTATAATTAGATATTGAGGATCTGACCCGGAAAACTGGGAATTTTAAACAGTTTCCAGTATTCTGTAGCATGCTTGAGTCTGCCGTCAACAAGGTGGGTTCATAAAAATGGCCATTAAAAAAATCTTAATTCTTAATGCTTGTCATGACAGTAAACGCACTAGGGCTGCACAATTTAGGGACCCCCACGTCCCCAACCCCCACCCCTCTCATAATTTTTTTTTGTTTTATTTTAGTTTTTTTTTGGTGTACTGTGCTTCTTTGTAGGGCTGCACGATTTGGCCAAAGAAATTGTGATTATATATCAATATGAATAAAATAGTTATTACTATTTAGTAGTAATAGTAGTGTTACTAAATAAAAATACTTAACAAAACATTACTAATGTAATATTTCTCTCTAAAGCAAAAAATAAAAGATGAAGATAATATAATTTCATTTTACAGCTCAACTGTCTTAATTTCTTCATCTTCTTCCATTTACACAGAACACGTTTTTGAGGTTAAAAACACGAGACGCATGTCAGTGGACCGAAGGGAAAAACAGCCGCAAGGTCTGGAGATGCGAACTTTTAAGTTGAAGTTTAACTTGAGCGCCATGTTTTTGGAACGCTGCGTCATGCATAATGCACTGCAAAACACTGGACACGTCCGTCTAGTACGTGTTTACATCGATTTTTTTTTTAAAGTAGCACAATGGAATGGAAACCCTTCTGTGTGGCCCAAGCAAACAGTTCTCATAACAAGTTTGGGAAGATGGTTGGTGTATGTTCCGTTCCCAAATGTGTTATAAGCCACTCAAAAGTAGATCAGAGCAGAGCTGGTTGCGTAATTAACAGTGCCACTGTTCACTCTAAAAGATGCTGCACAAATATTTATGTAATTAAATCACAGCCTTTGCGATTTGATATCACATCATGCCACAGTTTTGGTTAGATTTCAATTAATGTGCCACCCTACTATGTACTTATTGAATTATTGGCAACAGTGACTACGAAATGACTAAAAATAAATCTAATTTGCTTTAATTATCTTTTGCAGTCCAGTGAATCAGTAACCCTTGACCTCTTGACCTATTCCGACCTTGAGCTTTTGCGGAACAGAAAGGCAGGTGTAGTTGGCCGACCTCGTGCTCAGCCGCAGTCTCCTGCTCTCAGTGCAAAACGATACCTCATCCTCATCTACACAGTGGAGTTTGACAGGTCTGTGTCGTTTAATTACTCAGTCTACTTTGATCACTTTTAAAACAACATTTTTCAATATATTTCTTTTTGATTTTGGATACACTATCCTCTTCCACTTCCATATCTTGGCAAACCTGATCCTGCAGAGCTTCAGAAAGAGATAAGAACTCTGAGGGCCGAGCTGAAAACACTGGGACTGAGAGGAGACCACAAAGTATCAGACCAAGAAACGCGCAGGCTCCGTGCAGAGTTAGTAATTTATTTACGCATTATGTAAATAAAAAGCCCTTGCGCACCTGGGTAGTTGCGGGCAGGTGCACAGGAGAAAGTCAGCACAATATAAGATAAAATTCCTGTTGTAGCTTGTAAATCTTTTAGTTAAATACCTCAAAGTGGTAGTTCAGTCATGACAACTCTCTGAGTGGATACATTTCAACCAGCATTTATTGGCATGGGGCATGAAATATGCATAGGCTTGATTTTGGCGGACGAGATCTGCTACGCTGCTGCTGCTGAGAAAAACAGTACTTTGTTCAGCTTAGTTAAAAATAAACAAAGTAAAGGCTGCTGCAAAATATGGTAGAACCTCCATAGCAGATCTCTGCAGGTGGTGCTGGGGAGGAGGAGGGATATCCGAAGCTTTCATAATCGTGCAACAATTGTAGGCTAGGGTACGATATATATGGCCATCTGGATTTGTAAGTGCTTATGATTGGCTGGTACCACGGCATTGGAAGAACCAATCAACGTTCAGTTAAGAGTTTCATGCCTGAACTATGTATTTCACCCAAACATTTAAATTCTGTCATCATTTAATCACCCTGTGTCTTTTCAAAAGCTGTAAAAAAAATATATTTAAAGAATGTTGGTAACCAAACCATTTTGGTTACCTTTGATTTCGATTATATGGACAAAACCAAGTAAATCTTCTGTTTTCCACAGAAGAAATAAAAGCATACAGCATTGAATTAACATGAGATTGAGTAGATGATTACATAATTTATATATTTTTTTGCTTTTAAATGATTGTCACAAATAACAAAATATCTAAAAAAAAAAAAAAAAAAAACTACATTTCAAAACTTTCAGTTTAGTAAAATACTGGGAAACCAAAAACAATTAAAAATCTGCATAATTTACCATTTTATATGTTTCATTTAAACTAAGGTTTCTTAATTTAAGAGAATTGCTTACAATTTTTTTCTCTCGTGTTTTATGTGGTTTATGTTTTATCAGGTTGGCTTTGGTGAGAGACGAAAAGGAGGCCTTGGCCAAGGCTTTGGATCGTCTACAGATGGCAGGGGCCGGCTCTACTCCCGGGGCTCGTGGGTTTAGAGAGGCAGTGCACAGTCTGGAGGAACAGCTGCTGAAGGAAAGAGCAAAAAGTCAACGGTCTGCAAGCAAGAGGAGCCAGGAACAACGCCTCCTACTGGAACAGGTGTGTCTAATGAGATTATTGTTGTTGTATGCTAATGAGATAGACAAGCTGACAATATGAAACACTTATGCAAAGTCATTAGCACCCACTTGTATATTCTAATTCATTCTCGTTGGTAGTTGGAGGAACTCAGGGCTTCCGAACGGTCTCTTCGGATACGTGTTAAAAGTTTGACAACTGAGTTGGCCTTGTTACGACATGGGTAAGCTTAACAATTGCCACCTGTGCCCTTTTTTTTGCATATATTCAATTTTTCGGGGCACATGTTAATCGTCTCATTTTCCTATTTTGACAGTCGGGCGACTCCAGTGATGTCTGGTCGAAGTGGGCTCAGGTGTGATGGGGAGAATCATCGGTCTTTATCCAGAGAGCGCAGTTTGACCCGTGTAGGGTTAAGAGCGCGCTCAGGGTCGAGGGAGAGGGTGGAGGACAGGGGTCGGAGGTCAGAGGAGAGAGTTAGGAGGGCAGACTCTTCAGGGGCTCGGAATTGTATCACAAGACCCTCACCATCTCCAACAGGTACATTTGTAAAGATGGACACAATATCCTTATGGTCAAAGTCTAGAAACAAATGTAGAGGCCCTTATTAGGCCCAATTTGATTCAAGTCTTGTTTTTTATTTCATGACAGGGTCGCGGGGGCCTCGGTTTGACCCTACAGCCTACATTCAGGACCGACAACGGCGCCAAAAAGAGTCCGATCTGAAGAAGTAAGACCCTTTCACCTTTTCATTTTAAAGTTTTTACTATTGTTAAAGCTAAGGCTGTTTTGTGTTGTTTTATTTGTTGTCTTTTTCCCTACAAGCATTGCCCTGTCTGTGAGCAAGAATATGGTTGGTGTGAACCATAAACTCTTTTTGTCCCTTGCATGAATCCATTTTTCTCAAATTTTTGATCCTCAGTCATGAATCTGGCACATCATTGCAAGAAAAAAATTGTGTAGAATTTCATCAGGATCAGATCAGACTGATAAGAGAATGAAAGTTATCTGGTTGAATTTTTTTGTTGGCAACTGAACCCGTTACCTACCTTTAAGATATACATGAGGAGATTTTGTTTCCTACAGTCAGAGGAAGATTAGAAGGGACATGTTGGCTTCACCGTCTCTGATGGAAAGAGGGCGTTCACGCTCCAGAGAGCCCGTACCTCAGCTGATGCGAGCAGGAAGTGCTGGCAGGGGGAGGAGTGTGTCTGTGGAGAGCAGGAGGAGTCGGTGTTTCTTCTGATGGATCAGTAGCTGAGTTTGAAGAGCTTGCTAAGCCTCTAAATAGCAGGCAAGTCAATAAACAAAGCACGTTGCTAGATTAACCAAGGACATGTTGGCCAGGTTAAATGTGACGTCAGCGATCAGTTCAAGGTGGAGAGAGGCCTACACTTTTTATTGCATTTTTCCAGTTGGCCTATAATATTAGTCAAGATTTCTTGTATATTATCTTCAAAATATAATTTTAAGTGACAATTTCTACCCTCTATCTGAACCTTAAAATATACTGTACATTTTAAGACTAAGTAATGGGCCAGTAAGGATTTTTTTTGTGAAAAAATAAAATATTCAGCAAGGATGCATTAAATTGATTAAAAGTGACAGTAAAAACTTGTACATTCACAATTTTGTTTTATTTCTAATAAATGCTGTTTTCTACTCATAATCCTGCAAAAAATGTATCACAGTTTCTACAAAAATATCAAGCAGCACTACTATTTTCAACTGATAAAAAACGAGAAATGTTTCTTGAGCAGCATATTAGTATGATTTCTGAAGATCATGTGACACTGAAGACTGGAGTAATGAGGCTGCTGAATAAATAAAAGAACATTTTTAAATGTAAATTATATTACAGTTTGTATGTATTTTTAACCAAATAAAGCGTAAGTTTACTTTAAAAAAAAAGCATAATGTATGATCATAATGAATGTATCATGTATAATGTCTGATATTATTGCCATTATTTTCTTTCTTTTATTTTTTGTAGAGGTAGGAAACTGGGGTATAATGGTCCAGCTGTGGTGAGTAACAATGTGAAATGTTTGTGTATGATCTTGTAAAGATTAGGCCTCAAATAATTCTAATTTTTTTTTTTTGCATTGCATTGCATTGCATTGCTCCATCTAGTCCAGAGGAAGACACATAAACAAAAAACCAATGTGTAGCACCCCTGCACAAAGGATGAGAGCGGCAGGTATTACATATTTCCCCTTTTTTTTCATGTATATGCATCTATAGCCAATAGTATGTAAGCATGTATGTATAAATACATGTAAGCCATTTATATTTTTCCTACTCAGACAATTCTATTGACACGGGTGCTGATTTGTCAGAGATTGACGCTCGACTCCAAGCCCTGCAGGACTACATGCGGGACCTTGACACAGGACACTAACTAATCCCAGTGGATTCAGATGTCAATCTAGGCATTTTGCACAAAGACTGAGACTCAAAAACTTGGACGATCATTTATTTGAAACACTGTTTGTTTTTCAATCCCTGATGTAGCTTTTGGGCTTGACTCAAAATGCAGTTTTACTGGCTTTGTCAAGGGGGTTCTTGAGACTGTTGCCATATCAGACTTGTCCGAAAGTATGACCTCAGGATTTACTGTTTTTTTTAAACACATTCCTGTGTACATTTTATGAATTAGTGTTTGTTGACCATTGTTGTTTTTTATATGATTAGTGTGTATGTTTTTTATGTCTGTTTTAGATACTTTCACATTTTGTTTTTGTGAGATTCTGACAAACAAAGCTTTTTATATATAAAATGATTTTGCAGTTTGTCTATTCTTGAGAGACACTCTGGAATCATATCTTACACATTAGAGCACAACAGAATGCCATATCCATTTTGTTTATATTACATATATATTTATTAAGTTATTGTTCCCGTAACTAATGCATGGCATGGCGCTAGCAACACCAAGGTTATAGGTTTAATTCCAAGGAAACGCATATAGTAATAAAATGTATGTCTTGAGGTACGTTGCTTTAGATAAGCATCTGCCAAATGCATAAATGTAAAGATGTACATACAGCAGATATTTTGTCTTTTGGCCTCTAACATGTTTGCTTCAATTGTGGCCATTTTGCCAGTCATATTTTTAATGTGATTCCATCAAAATCTTGTATGTAGAATAACAAAAACATTAAATTTGTCTTTAGATGTGATCATGAGGCCAGAATTTTTAAACCTTTCTTGATATAATAAAATGACATGGTTGTCTAATCTACAGATTAACATCTGCTATGATGTACAGTCATGAATAAAGCACAGCTAAACTAAGTATTGGTATTTAGGGGCATTGTGCTTCAGTCTAACTCAAATGAGTTAGTTCAGGAATCAAACTTGCTTTCTCATAAATGCAGAGAATAGAACTTGAGTGTACAGTATGTCAAGATCGTCATTTAATAACGACTTGCATTTCGGTCTGTTATTCACACAGTTGACTCCATAACTCTGGATAACTGAATTTTGCGTCCTTTTTGAGACTTTACATATAAAAAAATCCTTAAAAAAAAGTTTATTATAGTGACCTGTCCGTTTAAGCACTTTACTCTACTGCAAACGTGTCTTCTTTAAAAACATATTGTTAAAATGTGTTAAATGCCTGACCAGAAACAAACTTACATCCTGTACTGTGGACTTTACCTACCGCAGGCTAGGTGGCGCTGTAAATCTGATTGAATGTTTTTTTTTTTTTTGCTCTGTTGCTTTAAAAAAAAGAGGGCGGGGCAAAGCAGTGCAGTTTGTTAAAGCGACGATTTGAGCATGAGCAAATAATACTTTGACACTCGCTGAATACGCATCAACGTTGTTTGTACATTAATACTTGTGTGTTCTTTAAATCTTTCAGGTGATTATTATTTCATTTTCAGAGGCTAAAAGCATGTGATCACAGCCATGTAACGTTGATAGTGGTCCAATATTGCTTTTATTGTGCAGCTACCTACTACGCGACGCGTCACACGCACAAAAGGTGCGGCAGTGCCCGTCAGCGCGAGCCGGTTACGCGTTGGGTTTGGCCCTAATCTGGATAAACCCATCAACAACCTCAATGATCTTGTAGTTCAGAAGCAGCGTGATGACTAAAACGCCCGATACCCCGGCACCCTGCGCGGTTATGGGTGACGTCCACCACAGCCACCCAGAGGAGCCCATGGAGCAGCTCTCCAGACGCTCTCGTGTTACTGTTCCTGAGCTGGTTGTAACCTGCGAGTGTGACCAGAGTCCCCGCGGACCCTGCTCATGCTCACATCAGCCCGACGAGGAGTCCATCTGCTCGGACAGCGGGCTCAGCGGCTCTCCCGCCTCGTCCCTGGCGCTGAGAAAGCTGTCCAACTCTTCCTCCACCGGCCTCTCGCCAGCTTCGTCTTTTGAGGAATGCGAAGAGGACTTAATGGGTTACAGTGACTATAATCAGTCTCCAGGTGAACCGCTCACGGTAAAGAATACGTTTTTACTTTTTTCATTGTAACTAGCTATATGTATTATTAGCCTACGTATTTCTTTGATAGTCACTGCTAATACACAAAATATTCCATTGTTAATGACAAAACTGGCAGGGGTATGATGAAGTATATGAGAACTTAGGTTACTGCTACTATGATTGAGTATTATTTTGGCTATATACTTTACTAGTTCTGTTTTCTGCTTACTCTTTACAAGGGGACAAAATACTTATTACTTCACTACAATTTCATGTAAACTTTAAAGTACATTATGCCATCAGGACTTAAATGTTTCCTCACTGATTTCTAAATAAAAAAAATAGTATCCTATATTTCTTTATCCAAATTTGACAATCAATCAATCATGTCCATATAAGTTTAACTTTCTTTTTATTTACACAGCCTCTGGCCTTTATTTGAGTGTAAATACTATTGTCATATTTTCCCTCTGTCAGTGAGAGAATGGTGATCTTTTTACCGGTTTCTTTGCAAAGTTTTTACATCAAAAATAAGAAAATCGTATCTGTCAATTTAAAAAGCTAACAAAGGTGTTTACCTTTGTACAAAACTTGCAACTAGGTACTATAATGTACTTCTCTGCTATGACATGATACAACTGCAAACCATGGTACCTGTAAAATGTAATAGTAAAATGTTTCCAAAAAAAAAATTATATTACTGTAAGTGATATTTTATTACACTATAGTTGTCATGGTAACTTTTTAAGTGCATATGCAGTGTGCGCACAGGTGTATGCTGCGGATCAAAATATGCAGTTGAGTAATTCATAACTCATTAACATTCTAGCCTTCGGGTCATGAGATCATGGTTGTAAATTGAGGAAAAAATTCCATGTGTTTTTAGGGCCCGAGCACCGATGGTGTAAGGACCCTCTTGGAATTGCTCTGTTTATTATTATTATTATTATTATTTTCTTCTTCTTCTCCGCAATGAATCGCATTTTTGAGGGCCTAAACATGCACGAAAACTCACGAAAATTTGCACACGCGTCAGAACTGGCGAAAATTTACATCTGATATGCGTTTCAAAATTGGGCGGGCCAAAATGGCTCGATAGCGCCACCTATAAAGGTTCAACGGAGTGCGCCTCGCGTTACGTTTGACGTACGTGTACGAAATTCGGTACATACATGTAATGGCCCAATACCTACAAAAAAGTCTCTTGGAGCGTAGCCCTAAACACAACAGGAAGTCAGCCATTTTGAACTTCCTCTCAGATTTTTGTGCAGTTTTTGCCATTTTCAGGCCTCGTACTTTAACGAACTTCTCCTACAGTTTTAATCTGATCATCTTCAAATTTGGTGAGTGTAATCTTAAGGCCTTTGCGACGTTAAATTGCGAAGATCTTGAGTTTTCGTCGAAGGGCGTGTCCTCGGCGGCCTGACAAATTTTGATGTTTCGCCATGAAACAGGAAGTTGCTGTAACTCAGGCAAACAATGTCCAATCTGCCCCAAACTTCACATGTTTGATAAGAGTTCTGTCCTGAACACATGTGCATGCTGATATTCAGTTACAGTCATAGCGCCACCTGCTGGCAACAGGAAGTGACATGTTTAACACTGTTGTGGACTCCTGATAACATATAAAAAAGTGCCAGCAAGTGTTAAACATGCTAACAACATACTTGAAACATGCTAAAACATGCTAGCAAGCACTTAGCTAAGTGCTAAAGCATGCTATTACTGCAATTCAATAGGTATTTGCTGTAACTCAGGTATGGAATGTCCAATCTGCCCCAAACTTCACACGTTTGATAAGAGTTCTGTCCTGAACACATGTCCATGCTCATATTCAGTTACAGTCATAGCGCCACCTGCTGGCAACAGGAAGTGACATGTTTAACACTTTTGTGGACTCCTAATAACATATAAAAAAGTGCCAGCAAGTGCTAAACATGCTATCAACATACTTGAAACATGCTAAAACATGCTAGCAAACACTTAGCTAAGTGCTAAAGCATGCTATTACTGCAATTAAATAGTAATTTGCTGTAACTTCGAACCCCGAAACCCCGAAACTTCACACATTTGATAAGAGTCCTGCCCTGAACACATCTACATGAGAATATTCAGTTATAGTAATAGCGCCACCTACTGGCAACAGGAAGTGAAATGTTTAACACTGTGATGCAGTACTGGCAACATATTAAATATGCCATTGAATTATAAACATGTTATAATCATGTTAAAACATGCTAGTAATTCTTAGCTAAGTGCTAAAGCATGCTAATGAAATGAAACAGGAAGTTGTTGTTACTTAAGAAGACAATGTCCAAACTGCCCCAAACTTCACACATTTGATAAGAGTCCTGCCCTGAACACATCTACATGAGAATATTCAGTTATAGTAATAGCGCCACCTACTGGCAACAGGACGTGACATGTTTAACACTGTGATGCAGTACTAGCAACATATTAAATATGCCATTGAATTATAAACATGTTATAATCATGTTAAAACATGCTAGTAATTCTTAGCTAAGTGCTAAAGCATGCTAATGAAATGAAACAGGAAGTTGTTGTTACTTAAGAAGGCAATGTCCAAACTGCCCCAAACTTCACACATTTGATAAGAGTCCTGCCCTGAACACATCTACATTACAATTTTCAGCTATAGTAATAGCGCCACCTACTGGCAACAGGAAGTGACATGTTTAACAGTGTGATGCAGTACTGGCAACATAGTAAATATGCCATTGAGTTATAAACATGTTATAAACATGTTAAAACATGCTAGCAATTCTTAGCTAAGTGCTAAAGCATGCTAATGAAATGAAACAGGAAGTTGTTGTTACTTAAGAAGACAATGTCCAATCTGCCCCAAACTTCCCACATTTGATAAGAGTCCTGCCCTGAGCACATCTACATTACAATTTTCAGCTATAGTAATAGCGCCACCTACTGGCAACAGGAAGTGACATGTTTAACAGTGTGATGCAGTACTGGCAACATAGTAAATATGCCATTGAGTTATAAACATGTTATAAACATGTTAAACATGCTAGCAATTCTTAGCTAAGTGCTAAAGCATGCTAATGAAATGAAACAGGAAGTTGTTGTTACTTAAGAAGGCAATGTCCAATCTGCCCCAAACTTCACACATTTGATAAGAGTCCTGCCCTGAACACATCTACATGACAATATTTAGTTATAGTAATAGCGCCACCTACTGGCAACAGGAAGTGACATGTTTAACAGTGTGATGCAGTACTGGCAACATAGTAAATATGCCATTGAGTAAAAAACATGTTATAAACATGTTAAAACATGCTAGCAATTCTTAGCTACGTGCTAAAGCATGCTAATGAAATGAAACAGGAAGTTGTTGTTACTTAAGAAGGCAATGTCCAATCTGCCCCAAACTTCACACATTTGAAAAGAGTCCTGCCCTGAACACATCTACATGACAATATTCAGTTATAGTAATAGCGCCACCTACTGGCAACAGGAAGTGACATGTTTAACAGTGTGATGCAGTACTGGCAACATAGTAAATATGCCATTGAGTTATAAACATGTTATAAACATGTTAAACATGCTAGCAATTTTTAGCTAAGTGCTAAAGCATGCTAATGCTATGAAACAGGAAGTTGTTTTTACTTAAGAAGGCAAAGTTCAATCTGCCCCAAACTTCACATGTTTGATAAGAGTTCTGTCCTGAACACATGTGCATGCTCATATTCAGTTACAGTCATAGCGTCACCTGCTGGCAACAGGAAGTGACATGTTTAACAGCATGCTATTATACCCATAATAAAGGACATTTTTGTAACTGACTTTGACATACTCCCACTATATTTATCTACTTAAATGCACATTGCCCACCGTGGTCTGTCTTCCTAAAGCCACCGGGTGGCGATGGCACGGGTGCGAGGGCCCTTTCAATGCTGCTTGCAGCTTTAATTTTTAATTGTTTTTTTAAGAAGTCCAATTGAGTAGGACAAATGTCTCTTCAGAAGGTATCTGTGTGACTGTAAAGCAGCCGCCACCATTATAATCGCATAACAATAAATCAAATGTAAACTCAGTGATATGTTAAGTCAACAAGGATTATTCATCATTGCAACCATAAAGGTGTTTGAATATAATCTGGATTGTTCTCTTGTAGGAGCTGAACTGTTTCCAATCATTTTGATGATGATATTGAATGGGATTTGTTTTTATGGATCATGTGGGGGGGAAAGTGGCCCATTGAGAAACTCACAATAGTGAGTGAATGCTCTATTGAAACTGAACTTATAAAGTCAACAAATGATGCACCTCCAGATCTGTATGGTGGGCCTCTCTTGCTTTGTTCTGGAGAACGTCATTCTCGTCTGACTGGTTTTCCACTAGCCGTGTAGTGTTTGAGCTTGGAGGGCAGAGAGAACTGTACAGGTTAATTAATTGGCTTCATTTGGAAGGCTGACGCTTGGAGGATAGTTACACACGATAGAAAGATTTTCACATTGCCTACAGTCATTACAGCAGCATATATAGGGTCTTGTAGAGAGTAGGATAAAAAGATTGATGGCACATCAGCTCAAATCGATCTTGTAGACGGTTTTCTGACAACATCAAAACGGCGGAGAGTAAGGAATCAACACATCAAGTTGGTCATGAAGAGGTGCGGGTGAGCAGCAGAACTAAATACTTAAGAATCCATAATGTGACGCACACATTTTTTGTGTGCGTGTTTTCTTTATTAAAAATGTCAAATAATTTCACACATTGATTTGAATACACCTTGTATGATGGGCATGTTTTTAATGCTTTAAAATTAATTTTATATTCATTCATATACGTTTTGGTGGTGATGTCAGAGTGATACAAATGTCCTGGAATAATGATTTTTTTTTAAAAACGAATTAAAATCTAATTATTGAAAAGGTAGCAATAATCATCTTTATTTTTATTTCTAGTATTATTATTTTTTTAATCAAAACTGATACACTGCTTATTAATATTTGGAAAACAAATTGTCTGCCACATTAAAATTATGAGTGACCAACATGCAGGAAAAAGAAAAAAACATTAAGAAACTTATTGACACTTTTAAGCAAAGTGTTTTCAAACTGGGGTCGCATGGGAGTGTTTAAAAAAAGAATAAAAAAAGTGTACGTATAAATAACAAATTAAATTAAGGTATATTTAAATAAATAAAATGTATTAAAATAAAGATAATACTACATCTACTAGTATTATATAGAAAAAATACATTATATTAACATTATACATATTTAGTCCATGGCATCTAACAAATTAAAAACTTCAGATGTTTTTTTTTTTTTTTTTTTTTGACAAGCAATGTTACTTTAGGTTTTGAAATGTCACGTGCTGTTTGATTCCACAAAAACGTAATGGTGTTTATGAAATATTAATTCATGATATTTAAAACAAAAAAAAATACTTTTTTTTACCTTAAGACCTTTTTTTTTAATTTACTCACTGACATTCACTCACGTATTCAAGTTGTAAAGAAAATCTTCTATTCTTGTTGGCACTATCCACACTTGCTCCTCCATTTTATCTGGCAGCATAACAAGTGCCGTCTGTAAATGTTTTATGAACATCCTTCTAAGATTAGCTATTTCTTAATCACAGCCTCTTGGTATTGCTTGATGACTTTGTTTAGTTCGAGATTGTCGTCAATGATTTGCCACATGGGGAAAAACTCGACCTATGGTTAATGGAGGAGATTAAGTTGCACGTTGAAGTCTGAGGTCGACTGAATACACTCAGTGCCCCAGAGCGGCTCGCTGTGTAAGAAAAAGAGAGAGAACAGAAAGCAAGACGAGAAAAGCCTCTTCCAACAAATGACCCTTGCACAGAACCATTGCGTACTGCTCAGTTGAAGTCGTAGGGTGTTAACTGACATGTCAGTCTCATTTATGTTTGTTTCAATCATATCTCTTCATTCAAAGGCTGATCTGTGGAAGAAGTCAAAGAATATGGTGAACTGGTCTCCCACTCCAGTGGCCCTGAAAAAGCGCTCTCCTTGGGTACAGGTGGTCGGCCATGCAGGTTTGCTTGTTCATCTGTTTATAAGTGTTTTTTGATTTTAGTGTGTGTGTGTGTGTGTGTGTGTGTGTGTGTGTGTGTGTGTGTGTGTGTGTGTGTGTGTGTGTGTGTGTGTGTGTGTGTGTGTGTGTGTGTGTGTGTGTGTGTGTGTGTGTGTGTGTGTGTGTGTGTGTGTGTGTGTGTGTGTGTGTGTGTGTGTGTGTGTGTGTGTGTGTGTGTGTGTGTGTGTGTGTTGTGTGTGTGTGTGTGTGTGTGTGTGTGTGTTAATCAAGAGATTTTAGCCATCAAAGTAAAAAAAAATATATATATACAGTACACTACCGTTCAAAAGTTTGGGGTCGGTAAGATTTGTAATGATTTTAAAAGAAGTCTCTTCTGCTCACCAAGGCTGCATTTATTTGATTAAAAATACAAAACAAACCCAGTAATATTGTGAAATATTATTTCAATGTAAAACAGCTGTTTTCTATGTGAATATATAGTAAAGTGTCATTTATTCCTGTGGTCAAAGCTGAATTTTCAGCATCATTAGTCTTCAGTGTCACATGATCCTTCAGAAATTACTATAATATGATGATTTGATGCTCAAGAAACATTTATGATTATTATCACAGTTGAAAACTTTTTTTTCAGGATTCTTTGAAAAAGGTCAAGAGAAAAGCATTTAATTAAAAAATAAATATTTTGCATTATTTCTAAATGTCTTTACTGTCATTTTTGATCAATTTAATGCGTCCTTTCTGAAGAAAAGTATTAATTTCTTTAAAAAAATAAATAAATCGTATTGACCCCAAACTTTTGAACGGTAATATATATATTATATATACGGATATATATATATATGTGGATGGCTAGCTAAAGTTTTTAGATTGAATTTAAATCATTAATTTCCTGAAATTGCATTTGGATCAACTGAAAGCATTTATATATATATATCTCTCATGTTGTTATTATTGTTTTATGGTCATGTGAATTTGCATACTGTAAAGCTAATGATTTTTTTATTTATTTCTGTGTTTGGCGATTCCCTTTTTGTCTGACGTCTGCATGTTTTTGTGTGCTTCTCCAGGAAACTTTCAGATGGGCAGTGATGGCAGGCTGCTGAAGAAGTTCTGCGAGTGCGAGCAGCAGTGTTTTCTGCAGCTCATGAGCGACTCGCTGCACCCCTTCGTTCCTGGATACTACGGCGTGACTCAGCGTGACGAGCAGGATTACAACCTCATGGACGACCTGCTTGCTGACTTTGACTCTCCCTGCATCATGGACTGCAAAATGGGAAGCCGGTGAGGATGTTGTGCTTTGTAAATTCAGCACTTTTCATACTTTTTTCTTGCAGAACTGGTAAATTTGGTGCAAACTGCAGCATTTTCTAGAGAATAACATTTTCTTATATGGGAAGAAAAAATCTGACCAGCATGCAGTGACCAACCAAATTTCTTTAAATTGATGATTCATGGTTAGATGATGCCACAGTAATTGACTGGCACACACACAAAAACTTCATGGCTAATTAAGGAAATTAAGTGATGCACTGAAATTAAGTTTCTTTTTTTTATCGAAACTTAAATTAATGTTTTTTTTTAGCCAAAAACTGAATCCGAAAATTAAGTTAATTAAAGGGATAGTTTACCCAAAAATGATTAAACACCCTCATGTAGTTCCAAACCTTTCGTTCATCTCTGGAACACAAATGAAGATCTTTGTAATGAAATCCTGGACCTTTCTGTCCCTCCATTGACTGCTCAACTACACAACTACCACTTTGACGCATCAAAAAGTTCATAAAGTGATTGTAAAACTAATCCATATGAATAGAGCGGTTTAGTCCAAATTTTCTAACAAGAGGTGATTCATTTAATATGATATAAATTTAGAATTTTAGTCTTTTGTTTACATATAAACCTTGATCAGCTTACATAAACAGAAGCTCAACCGAACCTCTTGCAGAAGCTTAAACGTGCTGCGTAACACAAGAATGAACCTCATTGGTTTTCGCACGTCAAGCGAACATGCTTGAGCTTCCTTTTACCATAAATGATGTGTGAGTTGATGGATGTTTATATGTAAATAAAAGCCTAAAGTCAATCTGTTCATCATTTAAATCGATCGTGTCTCTTCAGAAAATTTGGACTAAACTGCTCTATTCATATGGATTCATATGATCTCTTTATGGACTTTTTGAAGTGTCAAAGTGGTAATTGACTATCAATGGAGGGACAAAAATCTCTCAGATTTCACAAAAAATCTCTTAATTTGTGTTCCAAAGATGAACAAAAATCTTACAGGTTTGAAACGACATGATGGTGAGTAAATTATGACAGAATTTTCATTTGTGGGTGAACGAACCTTTGCTTTTGGGTATCTAGTTACATAACTCTCAATATGATATAACACACACCTAGCAATTTCAACAACTTGTTCTTCCTCATAAGCATGATTTATTGGTGTCATATCAGTTACTGGCTAATATTAGAGGCTAATTACTGGCTAATATTGTTAACTTCTCAATATCTGCTGATTATTGTATATTCAATTGTTCATGATATTTTCCCCTATTTTTACATGTACTGTATATTTCCTTTGCCATCATCTAACACTCACTCAATCTATAGTCTGCATAAACTGAAAATTCACACTATACCTTTTTCGAATGTATATTAGATGATGATGTGAACAATTCACAACAATTCCGTGCATTTGTTTAATAAAAAAAATAATGTTTTGACCTTATAGTGTTTAAACCAAAACTAACTACTAACTGGACCTTCTAGTGAAAATAACCGACTTCTCTAATCATTTAGTCCTCTTAAACCTGCCTCTGCAAGCTCATGTTCATCTGCCACCACTTTTGAGTGCCACGGCCACATCGCAAAATCTAATCAACTGATGGATTGAACCAAATCCTCACTCAACTTTTTTTTCTCTGATAATCTGTTACACTCATAATTACACTGTTAAATGTAATATTGTTTTATTTCAGACTACATATTATAATGTCGTGATGTCTAAATACAAATTAATTTGTATTGGATATTTATAAGGGGCCGTGTATTGTTTATCGATATCAGACAGAATTTAAAAATCATTGTATCTCCACTCATCTCAAGTGCTTTTAACATCAACCCTGTGGTCTTTTTAAACACTATTTCCTGGCAGACTGATCAATTTGTGCACCTGACTCTCAGTATTTGTGTTGCTGTCAGGCGATAGGTTGAAGCTTGTGCTTTTTCACTAGTGCTTCCCACTTACACTGACAATTATATAGGGACTTGTTCATGGGTGTGCCAGCTGAAGCCAAGACTATAACAAAGTAGACTGTGGTGTCCAAACAATAGAGGAGGAAATATGATCACTGGTGGTCAGCATCTCTAAAAAACTGTCATAATCCTGTTAGACCAGTTCTCAAATACAAATGACAATGTTTCCATGCTAAATAATTATTCCTTTGCTGATGTTGACTGGTTTCTTGCTTTTAGGACTTACCTGGAGGAAGAGTTGGAGAAGGCGCGGGAGTGTCCTCAGCCTCGCAGAGACATGTATGAAAAAATGATAGCAGTGGACCCGAAAGCCCCCACTGTGGATGAGCGGGCCAGGCAAGCAGTGCTCAAAACCAGATACATGCAGTGGAGAGAAACCCTCAGCTCAACGGCTACGCTGGGCTTTCGCATCGAGGGCATAAAGGTTCAGAGACCCCTCTGAATTTATATTTGGACATGCTTAGTTTTTCTTGTGATGGCTTAGTTTTGTTTTGTTCTTATATTGTCTTGACCAATTTGATCTGTCTTCAGAAATCGGATGGCACTTGTAACACTAACTTCAAGAGAACAAAGTACAAAGATGAGGTGATCCAAACCCTGGAGGACTTTGTGGACAACAACATGCTAATTTTGGTATGGATTTTGTCAATTTGTGTGCGATATATCAAATATTTACAATATATTCAATACTCTGTATCAATTCATCAGTATCTGTCAATTTATCTTTTATTGTTCTTTTTCATTTTCAGATTTTTACATTTGCAATCTAATGATCACTTAAAGTTAATTTTGTTAGAACACTAATATTTTAATAACATTGTTAAATGTATGTTCATACTATATACACACACGCACGCATAACTTCTCATAATAATATATATATATGTGTGTGTGTGTGTGTGTGTATCTCAGTATATTAATTTGAGATGTATGTATAATATATACGTGGGACGTGGGTATATAAACTATTGTTAATTATAAGTATGAAGGTAAACTATTTGTTTCTTTTGAATAAAATGCAGATTCTTTTTTCATGTTAACTTTTGGTAAATGTAATTATATTGTTTTTTGTGCATGTAAATTAATTTATATACTATTTTATTCTTTTTTACTTCTTGCTTTTAAACATTTCAAATTTAGTTTTTATTAATTGCTGTATGGTTAAAATAATGGTTCCTCTGCGTCTTTTAACCATTAATCCATTTGAAAAAACTATTATTGTATTAAGTTCATTCTTAGGCTCTTCTGTTCACAGAGAAGTTACCAACAACGGTTGAAGGAACTACGAGGTGTGCTGGAAACATCAGATTTCTTCAAAGCGCATGAGGTGAGATGCATCTTTATTTGGTTCTTCTTCATTCTACACTGCTGATGTAAATTACAGGCTCTAATACAGAAGTTCTTGCTGTGTTTGCCTGTAGGTGGTGGGCAGCTCCTTGTTATTTGTCCATGACCTCACTGGCAAGGCTGGAATCTGGATGATAGACTTTGGAAAGACTGTGCCCTTGCCGCCCCCTCTCACCCTGGACCATCGCAGCCCGTGGGTGGAGGGCAACAGAGAGGACGGGTACCTCTGGGGCCTGGACAATTTTATTGACATTCTGACCAACATACTTTCAGAGAAATGAATTGTGGATCTTCAGAAGTGTCAGACGGTCTAATTCCACTCTGTTTTGTCTACGTGGAGAATAGGTGAAGGTTGGAGAGAATGAAATGATGGAATGGACTGACTAGCCTCAACATTTAATACAAGTCCTACTGATGAACATCTAAGTCTGTGAATTTACCTGCTGATGTTGTACGCCCCTCGCTATTTAGTCGTTTTCTCTACTTTGGAACCTACACTAACTGTATGTATTTTGACACTGTAAATAGTTTTATTTAAGCAGCTTGCCCTGACGGGTTGTAAAAGATTAGCTTAGTTTTTAGGAACTTTAACCTTGCAGATGAAAATCATTACAGTAATGTTGTTTTGACAGGTGTGTGAAGATCCATAAAACAGGAGTGCTATTGATTACTTATCAACCACCATATTCTGTTTGTGATAGTTGCCAGATATTTTCCCTTCCTTTTATTTTATATTTGTGCCCAAATGGCTCTGCTTTGGGTTGGGGATGAACTGAATTTAAGTGCACTACTAACAGTCCGATAAACTGAAGCTAAATCGAATCGCAGAATAACAAAGACCTCTTATGCATCGTTGCATATCTCTCAAAGCAATGAAAACATGTGGGAAAAGTGTTTTGTATTTCTTTGTCTTGATCAAGCACCATTTTAATTCACGTGAAGCACGGTGAGTTAATCTAATGTTATGCCTCACATTCCTATGTTGTGTGTTATTTGCATGCACACATGAGCTGCAAAAGGGGAATACAGTATGTCATTCTTTAAGCAGCTAAATTGCCCATGTTAATATATATAATAGATGACTGCCAATTCCACTTGAGAATTGTGTCTGAGATATTTGAGCCAGTACTCCTTATGCACAAATTCACTGTTTGCACTGTTAATTTGATCTCACGTTATTGAGATTTTGTACTGTATAATAATAATAATTACACGACTTGTGGTCATTATGTTGGGAGCTTTGTTAACTTTGCTGTATTGGTTTTGCAGTTCTGTTTGCTGTGATAACTACAGAATCCTTTCTTTTTTTTCATGCCAGGTAATTTTGTAAAGGTTTTTGAATGTCAGCACAATAAACATGAACATGATTTGATTTGGGGTTTTTTCTCCTCGTCTTTCAAAACCACACAAAAGCTTTGATCAGATGACTCGTATTGGTGCTCCTATGCACACACACAAAATAATACATTTTGGTTAGTATTTTATGTTGCTTGTCTGGTTATTTTATATATTAAAGTGTATTACCTTTTTTTTATAGATGTTTGACTCTACTGTGTCCAAATGATCCAATGGACTCCCAACCCAACAAATTGACAGGTTTATGCATTGTTTTAGAGACCTGCTCTATTCCTATGCTAAGAAAGATATGTGCCACCCTTTCAAATAGATGTTTACCTTGGCTGTTATAGGTAGAGGACTTTTGGCAATCTTGGAGCAGAAACCATAGATGCAGGTGAATGCCTCTAACTAGAGATGCAGCACAGGACATTACCCTCATGCTTTCTGGGTCTGCAGCAGCAATTATGCAATCCATACAGTGCATCTGGAAAATATTCACAGCGCTACACCTTTTCCACATTTTGTTATGTTACAGCCTTATTCCAAAATTGATTAAAATAGTTATTTTCCTCAACTCTACAAACAATACCCCATAATGACAACATGAAAGAAGTTTAAAAAAAATCACATGTTCATAGTATTCACAGCCTCTCCTCAATACTTTGCTGAAGCACCTTTGGCATCAATTACAGCCTCAAGCTTGTAGAATCATACTCAAAAAGACTTGAGACACCTATTTTTGGTCAGTTTCTCCCATTCTTTGCAGAACCTCTCAAGCTCCATCAGGTTGGATGGGGAGCATTGGTGCAAACCATTTTCAGATCTTTCCAGAGATGTTCAATCAGGTTTGAGGCTGGGCCCACTCAAGGACATTCACAGAGTTGTCCCATAGCCACTCCTTTGTTATCTTGGCTGTGTGCTTAGGTCCCAGTCTGAGGTCCAGGGCACTCTGGAGCAGGTTCTCTTACGAGAGTATCTCTCGTACTGCGTAATATCTTACGCTATGGGGAAACACTCTTTCCTCGAGATATTGAAGCCAAAAATTATCCTTAATTTTTTTAATCATGCAAAACGCTTTTGCAGCAGCAAGCAGACAAGGGCGAAACAGCTCGCGCGCCCATTGGCTGCCTCGCTGGAAAAGCTGCAGCCTATCGAGTGAAGGCACTGCGTGACGTAATGACGAATGAAGACGCTTCGCGCTCATTTCGTCATGTCCCGCCAGTATAGGCGTGGTCTCACCCTATAAATACCCCTCGATAGCTGTATTTCTCTGATTTTTTCATTCTTCACGCGAAGCTCACGCATCGCGGGATCCAGAGTGAGAAGCCGCGCCGTTGACTTGTAGCCTTCTCAGCGGGACGTGCCATCTTCTGAAGTCGCTGGCCCAGCCGCCTTCAACTGCCGTACCTGCTGCGCTTTCCGGCGTACTATATCCTTTACTCTGTCACTGTGTGTGTGTGTGTTTGCTTACGTGACGCAACACCCATTATATGTTCTAAAAGAGCTGCGTCTTTTTAAAGATGCCTTTCTGTGGCTCGTGCCGCTCTCAACTCAGCGATGAGGACCGTCACGTCATCTGTGTGTCCTGCCTGGGTCATGAGCACGCTGCTATCGCGCTCGCGGATGGTGGATGCCCGCACTGCGAACTTCTGCCTATGGCGACTCTGCGGACTCGCCTGGCGTCGTTCTCTGAACCCGCGTCCCAGCCGTCTGTGCCGCGCCGTAAGAAGCGTCGCGCCCAGCGCGCTCCCGAGCCTTCTCCAGCCCGCCAAAGCTCGCCGGTGCGCCCGCCTGCTTCGCCGGCTTCACCTGAGTCGCTCCCGGACGGACAGCGCCCGCCGTCTGCCGCCGCTTCCGTTCCCGAGCTGGACGAGCCTGCCGAGGTATGCTCTCTTGTGGCTTCCGATAGCGAGGATTGGGCGAGCTCTGTGGACCTCCCCCCCGCTGACGTGTCTAGCCAACCCTCTGTGAGGAGACCCGGCATTGAGGCTGAGCTGATGCGTCTGCTCACCCAGGCCGTAGAGAGCATCGGCCTCGAGTGGGAGGCGCCCGCCTTGCCGCCGCGCAACAGACTCGACGGGCGCTTTCTCAAGAAAGACGAAGCCCCGTCTAAGTCTAGGGCCGCCCCCTTCCTCCCTGAGCTCCACGACGAAGTCGCTAAGTCATGGACCGCCCCGTTCTCCGCCAGACTGCGCACTTCCACTTCTGCGGCCTTCACTTCTGTCACCGGCGCGGGAGATAAAGGATATCTCTCCATTCCTCCTGTCGAGGCGGCGGTCGCGTCGCATCTCTGCCCGCCCTCTGCGGGACGGCGCGCGCAGACGACGCTCCCCTCTAAAGCCTGCCGGGTGACTTCATCGCTGCACGGACGTGCTTACACAGCCGCTGGACAGGCGGTCTCAGCGCTGCATACGATGGCGATCTTGCAGATCTACCAGGCCGACCTTCTCCTTAAACTGGACGAGGAAGGCCCGGGTGCGATCAACGTGGCGGATTTACGAGGCGCTACGGACCTTGCTCTACGCGCCGCTAAAGCCGCTGCTCAGGCCATGGGGCGGAATATGGCCTCTCTCGCCGTTGCTGAGAGACATCTGTGGTTGACGCTGTCTGAGATGACGGAAGCTGAGCGCTCTGTATTCCTCGACGCGCCCATTTCCCCTGCGGGCCTCTTCGGATCTGCCGTCAAGGATTTCGCGGACAGATTCTCGGAGGAGCAGAAGACTTCGCAGGCCATGAAGCACTTCCTTCCGAAGCGCTCGAGCTCCGCTGCAGGTCGCTCTAAGCAGCCGTCTGCTCGCAGCTCGCAGCCTCGGCCTGCATCGCCCGCAGCCGCCGCTACACAGCGCCGCCAGGCCCGGGATCAGAGACCGCGCTCTCGCTCTGCTGGACGCCGCCCCGCTCAGCGCGGGCCTCGGCCGAAGATTGAGCTCAAGCCCGAGGCCTCGAAGCTTTCCTAGCCACTCTAAGAAAGCGACGGTGTTCGGAGCCCGCTGCGGCCGGCTCCCCACCGAAAAGATTCGCTCGTTCAGTTCCTTGCGAAGTGACTGTGCCAGTGTATTTAGCAGTGAAGCAGCCGGTGTCTCAGCCCGCTTGCCTGCACAAAAAAGCCGTTTTCATGGCTACCCAGACAAATCCAATAAAGAGTGTATTTTCTGGTATGCCGGCCACGGCCGATGGTGTTATGAGTGTTGTAAGAATGCCCACGCCCCAGTGCCCATTCCCCACCCAGACACAGCCCGCCACGGTGCGAGGCGAGCACACATAAATCTGACTCAGGTCGATTGTGCAAACAATGTAGCGATTGCGCCCATACAATGCCCGCTCACGCTGCATGCCCCGTGTCCCTTGGTTTCTGTAAAAACGAAACCAACACACAATCTATCGGCTCCGGCCGAAAGCGTGCACAGTGCTGTAGATGTGCCCGTAGGTTTGCGCCCACATCCTCCCGCAAGCACGCCGAATCCCACGGGATTCGCCCCGCTCACTCTCGTTATGCGTCCCGCCATAGAGATTGTGAGCGCGGCCAGACTGCCCGCTGTGCCCAGCGCGCCCCCCGCCTCGAACGCTGTAAACACGGCGTCGTGTTCCCAGGGTACCGGGGCTCTCGAGCCGTTGCCAGGTCACGGCCAGAGCCCGGTCTGCATCCTACCCCTAGCTACTCGCGCAGAAGCGTGGTCGAAGCTACCCGGGGTATCAGACTGGGTGCTGAACACTATAAAGAGAGGCTACTCGCTACAATTCGCACGACGTCCACGCCGTTGTACGGCGCCCGTCGAGACTTCGGTGAAAAACGAAGTATCTCATCTACTTCGAGCCGAGATAGCGAAACTACTGAGCAAAGGGGCCATAGAGCCCCTTTCTCAGGCTCAGAGCGAAGGGGGCTTATACAGCAGATATTTTCTGGTACCGAAAAAAGATGGGGGCTTCAGACCCATTCTAGATCTGAGACAGCTGAACAAAGCGCTTGTGAAGCGCCAGTTCAGGATGCTTACGACCAGGAAAATCCTCGCGCAAGTGCGCCAAGGGGACTGGTTTATGTCGATAGATCTGAAAGACGCGTATTTCCAAATACAAATAGCGTCCCATCACAGGCGATTCTTGAGATTCGCGTTCGAGGGCCAGGCTTATCAATACACAGTCCTGCCGTTCGGCCTGTCTTTGGCACCCCGTACATTTACGAAGTGCATGGACGCGGCTCTCGCGCCCCTGAGACTTCAGGGCATGCGAGTTATGAACTACTTGGACGATTGGCTGATTCTAGCTCGATCACGGTCAGAGCTCATAGAACACAGGGCCACAATGCTCGAGCATCTCGAGACACTGGGCCTGACGGTCAACTGGGAAAAGAGCCTGCTGTGTCCCAGCCAGAGAATTTCTTTCCTGGGAACAGTGTTAGACTCGCTTTCCATGACGGCACGCCTGTCACCGGAGCGCGTACTAAGTATTCAGCGCGTCGCGGAATCCTTCCGCCACGGCTCCATAGTCCCGCTCAGACGGTTTCAGAAATTGCTGGGCCTGATGGCCTCAGCATCCCATGCACTCCAGCTGGGCCTGCTTCGCATGCGCCCGCTGCAGTGGTGGCTGAAAGCACGGGTCCCGCCCCGGGCATGGTCCACGGGCAGGTGTCGCCTCAGGGTCGACCAAAGGTGCGTTTCGGCTCTGGAACCCTGGAAAGTAACCAGCTGGTATCAGTCTGGTGTGAGTCTGGGGACCGCCTCAAGGGTGAAAGTGGTGTCTACGGACGCCTCCACCACGGGGTGGGGAGCGCTGCTCGAGGGCAGACCGTTGGCTGGCCTATGGTCAGAGCGGGAGAAGCTCCTTCACATAAACTGCTTGGAATTGATAGCAGTCGACAAAGCGCTGCGGCGCTTCTGTCCCCTGGTGAGGGGCCACCACGTCTTGGTCCGATCGGACAACAAGTCAGTGGTGGCGTACATAAATCGCCAGGGCGGCCTCAGGTCCGCACGCCTTTGCAGGCTGACGGAACCCCTCTTGGTCTGGGCCCAGCGCAACCTACTTTCTTTGAAAGCGGCGCACGTGCCTGGGCACCTGAATACGGGTCCAGACATGCTGTCCAGAGACAACGTCCTGACAGGAGAATGGTCGCTGCACCCGCAGACGGTCCAGCTCCTGTGGGAAACGTTTGGCAGAGCGCAGGTGGACCTGTTCGCGTCCCGCGAGAACGCTCACTGCCCAGTATTCTTCTCAAAGCGCAGGGACGCGCTGGCCCATACTTGGCCCAGCGGTCCCCTGTACGCTTTTCCCCCGGTCTCGCTCCTGCCACAGGTGTTGGAGCGGATCAGGGAAAATGGATGCCCAGTGCTGCTTGTGGCTCCGCTCTGGACGAACCAGGCTTGGTTTCCGGTCCTGATGCGGATGACCAGCACTGCCCCGTGGCCTGTACCGTTGAGGAGAGATCTCCTCTCTCAGGCAGAGGGCTCGATTTGGCATCCTCACCCGGAACTGTGGTCCCTGCACGCATGGGCCATCAACGGGTACCCGCTAGCCTCCCAGAAGGAGTGCTAAACACGATCGCACAGGCTAGAGCTCCGTCTACCAGACGGCTCTATGCCTCGAAATGGTCGGTGTTCTCTACTTGGTGTCGAGCCCGTGGCTTTTCACCCGTGGACTGCGGGGTTGAGGAAGTGCTTGCCTTCCTTCAGGAGCTGATGGATAAGGGAAGAACCCCATCCACGCTCAAAGTGTACGTGGCGGCCATAGCAACGTTTGCTAAACCTGTGTCTGGCCAGTCACTGGGGAAAAACGACTTAGTCGTGCGTTTCCTACGAGGGGCTCGGAGAATGAATCCTCCCAGGCCCCCTTCAGTCCCGGCTTGGGACCTTTCCACGGTCTTGGAGGCCATGAAAGGCGCCCCGTTCGAGCCGATCCAGCTGTCGGATATGAGGCACCTGTCCCTTAAGACGGTGTTTCTATTGGCTCTCGCTTCAGTGAAGCGTGTAGGGGACTTGCAGGCGCTTTCTGTAAGCGCGTCATGTCTGGAGTTTGGGCCCAACGACTCAAAGGTCGTACTCAAACCGAGGCACGGCTACGTGCCGAAATCCCTCAATACACCGTTTAGGGCCCAGGTGATTTCCCTGTCAGCCCTTCCGGTTCTCGATGAGGAGAGGGACGCGAGTCTCCTTTGCCCTGTCAGGGCGTTAAGGGCTTATGTGTCCCGCTCGGCTGGGTTCAGGCAGACCGAGCAGCTTTTCGTTTTGTTTGGCGGCCGTTCTAAGGGACTCGCCGCCTCAAAACAGAGCCTATCCAGATGGATAGTGGATGCCATAGCGCTGGCTTACACTTCCAAGGGCCTACGGTGCCCATTGGGTGTCAAAGCGCACTCCACGAGAGGCGTGGCCTCGTCGTGGGCATGGTATAGCGGGGTCTCCCTGCAGGATATCTGTACGGCTGCGGGCTGGGCCTCGCCGTCGACATTTATCAAGTACTATAACCTGGAGGTGCCCGCCCTACAAGCTAAGCTTTTGGCGGTCTGAACTTCGGGCTTATTGGCCGCCAATGCGGCTATGTTGCCCTTACGGGTCAGTGTCCCTACGGGACTTTATAAAGGAGTGATGCTTTAGCCTCTCCTCCTCTACTCTATGTGAGTTATGGTGATTATGCACTAGATGTGCCCCGGGCTTTGCCCCGGGACTCTGGTGTTGGATCCCTGTCCGCACGGCGTTTTGTATGGGGTCCCCATAGCGTAAGATATTACGCAGTACGAGAGATACTCTCGTAAGAGAACGTACTCGGTTACTAACGTAACCTCGGTTCTCTCTAGAGAGGGAACGAGTACTGCGTATCTTGCCGTGCGTGAACTATGCTCTGGTTCGCTTCGGTGTACAAAATCAGAGAAATACAGCTATCGAGGGGTATTTATAGGGTGAGACCACGCCTATACTGGCGGGACATGACGAAATGAGCGCGAAGCGTCTTCATTCGTCATTACGTCACGCAGTGCCTTCACTCGATAGGCTGCAGCTTTTCCAGCGAGGCAGCCAATGGGCGCGCGAGCTGTTTCGCCCTTGTCTGCTTGCTGCTGCAAAAGCGTTTTGCATGATTAAAAAAATTAAGGATAATTTTTGGCTTCAATATCTCGAGGAAAGAGTGTTTCCCCATAGCGTAAGATATTACGCAGTACTCGTTCCCTCTCTAGAGAGAACCGAGGTTACGTTAGTAACCGAGTACGTTTTCAGCAAGGATGTTTCTGTACATTGCTGCGTTCATCTTTCCCTCAATCCAGACCAGTCTACCAGTTCCTCCCTCTGAAAAACATGATGCTGCTACTACCATGCCTCACTGTCGGGATGGTATTGGCCAGGTGATGAGCTGTGCCTCGTTTCCTCCAGACATGATGCTTATTCAGGCCAAAGAGTTCAATCTTTGTTTCATCAGACCAGAGACTTTTGTTTCTCATGGTCTGAGAGTCCTGTGGGCTGTCATGCGTCTTTTACTGAGGATTGGCTTCTTTTTGGCCACTCGACCAGGCCTGATTGGTGCAGTGCTACAGAGATGGTTGTTCTTCTGGAAGGTTCTCCTTTTTCCACAGAGAAACGATGGAGCTCTGTCAGAGTGACCATCGGTTCTTGCTCACCTCCCTGACTAAGGCCTTTTCCCCCAATCGCTTAGCTCTAGGAAGAGTCCTGGTGGTTCCAAATATCTTCCATTTTATTTTTAATAAATTTGCAAAGATTTCAAATAAACTTTTTTCATGTTGTCATTATGGGGTATTGTTTGTAAAAATTTTAGGAAAATACTGAATTTAATCCATTTTGGAATAAGGCTGTAATATTTCAAAATGTGGAAAAAGTGAAGTGCTGCAAATCATTTCCAGATGCACTGTACATGTAGCTACTGGTAACTACTTAGTCACTACGGTGAATGTGATTTCACCAAGTAGCCTACAACATTCTCCTGGATCAACATTGCAACCAACCAATCAGATTTGAGAGGCAAGTTTACAGTTTGTTTACTCTCAAGTTTAGGCTTGTTTTCATAACTAAATTTAGGGGCCGTTCACAGCGGCTTTTTCAACGATTTTTTAAAAAAAAATCGTTTTGGCCGTTTATTTACACAACAACGGTGTTTTGGGGGCCTGAAAACGCAAGCTTTTGAAAAGGATATCATTAACGAGATCAAAAATGCAAAGTTGTGAAACCGGTGACATCATGTGCACACATATTACATGTTCAGTCTATAACTACTTGCCTGGCATGAATGTTTTTACTCATTTTGGTGGTGATAATCTTGACAACGTTGTCGTCTGTACGCGAAAAATGCAAAGAAAAAAACTTCTCAGTTTTCAGTATACATCGTTGTAGTGTAAAATTACCCTTAATACACGTGTCTAAATTGGCAAAATCACGGGCGACCGTAACTACTAAATTTAGTTTTTTTTTTTAAATATGCAAATGTTCATGTAAATTGGACTCTGATGCTGCGTACACATTTATTATTAATGTAAATAGGATAAAATGTTTATTAGAAAATAAAAAGGCACTTAACAAATAAAGTGGGGCTCAAAAGTCTAGAAGTGAAATACTGCTATTTAGATTTCTTTTAAATTGTATTTTGTACATTTTGTTAATTTAGATACATGTGTTCAGTAGGATTTGTATATGCTGGAAGCCGCATACTGAATGTGAATCTTTTTTTCTTAATTTATTGCAGTGCACACAGCAGCATCATGTTGCCTGGAGCAAACAAGCACAGTGCTAACAACAGCCAACAGACCAGGCAACACAATCCCATCCTCTGTTCCATTCAGCTGCTGAAGAGCCCACACAGCTCTTTCCCTGCGTTCTCCGCTAGCTCAGTTGAATTGGAGCGGTCTGTACCATCATTTGGCCCTCCCAATCTATAAACACATTCCAGATGACTTCAGGAAGGGTGTCTTAAATGAAAAGTATTATGTTTGGACATCATCTTGGCTGCTGCATATATTTTGGTTTCATTTTTGATATTGAGGAAAATCTTGGAATCCAGGAAGATGGCTGCATTGTTCGGGGACTTGGATTGCGCTACAACTCCTCCACAGACACCACCTCTACACTTCAGTTCTGAGTTCAGGCATACCAGCCTTGTGAGGTGAGATGTAGTCTTTTACCATATTTGATAATCATTACAATTTGACCTGGTGAAAATGACCTCATCTTTTTCAGTTCCTATGATCGTTCACCCATGCAAAACAGCTTAGATTGGCCTTCAAGTGAGCAAGTGGAGTTCACAAGATTAAACCGCTCCAGAACTAAAGACAATACAGGTTTGATAGCAGGTTCTGAGTGCTTTTATTAGTGATAAGATTCAGTCAGTATTTCATTTCACTTAGGGCAACTTGCCTCTGAAATTTCATCATATATTTCAGAAGGAGAATGGCATATGGTAACAGCCACTCGCTCATTGCTTGGCAGGGAAAGAAGAGGCCAGAGGGATTGTCTGCAGGACCAGCAGAAAGCCACTTACAACAGCTTGCCAAGAGTGAGTTTAAATTCTGTTTTATGTGATGTGATGTTTTTTGTTATGTTATGCTGTTACAAAAAAAGAAAATATAACAACAACAACAAAAAAACATAACAGCAAATGTTATGTTTTTTGTATGTTTTTTGTTATTTTATATGTTTGTTGTTTTATGTTATGTTTTTATTTTGTTATATTATGTTTTTATTTGTTTTATGTTGTTGTTTTTTGTTATATGATCTGTTTTTTGTTTTGTGTTATGTTTTTGTTTTATGTTATATCTAGTTATGTTGTGTTATGTTATGTTTTTGTTATATGTTATGTTATGTTTTTGTTATGTTAAATGTTTTGTTTTATGTTGTGTTTTTTGTTATGTTATATTTTTTGTTTTATGTTCTGTTTTTTGTTATGTTATGTTTTTGGTATACATTTTGTTATGTCATATGTTTTGGAATGAAGTAAAAATTCCCATAAAATTAGAATGTTATAAAGTAATTATGGCCTACTTGAAAAATGTGTGAGTGAAATTACTTTATTACTGTTTACCATTAATTTTGAATCTTGACAATCAAAGGATACAGCACTTGAAAGATAATTAACAAATCAGTTCATTTGGGCCATTTATTTAATGGCAATTTATCATTAACAAATAATTGTTTTGTTTTGTAGGCGCATTTTCTCCAGCCAAATAGAGAATCAAGTGCTTTTTCACCCTATGCTAATGACTTCTGGTTGAATGGTAAAGATGCCAATGCTGAGGCCCTCAGAAACAGTCGTAAGCAGCACCCGCTGACACAGCCGGGGTTCTACAGTCCAAAAATCCAACGATCAAAGCACTGGGAAGCTGCACAATCCACAAAAAATTATTTAAAAGGATCTGCTTCCACAAACAACTTGAAGGAGTTCTGTGCTCTCACGTTGCCTCTACCATGCTCCAAAACTTCTATCCTCAAACCCAGGTGAGATGCATGAATCTTGTCAAAATTAATGATGTTTTCCTGATGAAAAGCCAAGATTAAACTAGTATGAATTCCTATGATGGCACACAATGGGTTTTTTAAGCCAGGACATACATGTAATATTCCTGTGCCTCCGGACCCCTCCTTCCCAACTTCCACCCATGAGATCCCACGGGGGAGGGGTGGGACAGTCAGTAAAAAGTGGGACATTCCCACCACATTGTATAGAGTTGTTCCCTGACCCTAAATTCAGTCTACACCTTCCAGTCACCGAGCTCTCAGTCTGATTTTCTGTATTGCTGTAAATGAACAATGTCACAGAGAAAATATTCGAAAATTCGAAATAGAATGAAATGACTTTTACATTTTTAAAATGGCTCTGTCATTATGCTTGCAGTCCTTTTGCAATGTATGCACCGCTTACCTCATTCTTTTTTTTATGTTTCTACAATATGTGTGTGTCTGTTGTCTTTTTGTTTTATTTTTGCAGCCCTTTGTTTTCCAAACCGCAAGAGGTTAAAACTTCCGTGGTGAAAAAGCCTCCTTTGATGAGAGCTGTGATTTCTCAATCTTCACCAACCTCAAATCAACCCGGCAAAGAGCACTTCAGCCAACTCCAGCTAAGAGAGGACCATCTCATCAAGAAGCAGGACTGCATTTTGTTCAATCTGCAGGAACCCAATATAAAACCTCCCAGAAATGACCAACTTACGTGGAGGCAGAGCCAGAATTTATTCACTGAGGATACTTCTACCAAGGATTATTATTCTATTAACACACTACATCTCTTCCCTGGACGACAGTCTAGAGCAGAACAGCCTGCAACGTTTTGTCCAAAACTGGAAAAGGCAAGTCATGAGGGTGTTGACACTGGCATTAAATCATCTCAAGGTGACCCAGACCGGTCATGTCAACTTCAAGCCAGCCAGACTCAACCTGACTGCAGCCCAAAACAAAAGAAGATACAGTACGGGTACACACTGCATCGAGAAACCCGTGGTGTCAGAAACGGTGACCACAACCATATAAAAAGGTAAGCAGATATTTTTATGGGATATACTTAAAGGATTAGTTCACTTTTTAAAAAACTTTTGCTGATAATTTACTCACCCCCATGTCATCCAAGATGTCCATGTCTTTCTTTCTTCAGTCGAAAAGAAATTAATGATTTTGATGAAAACATTCCAGGATTTTTCTCCATTTAATGGACTTCAATAGTAACCAAAATGGTTCAAGGTCCAAATGAGTTTCAGTGCAGCTTCAAAGGACTTTAAACATACCAGACGATGAATAAGGGTCTTATCTAGCGAAACGATGCGCCATTTCGAAAATAAATAAAACAGTTTAAGTATTATTAGCACAAAGCTCGCCTTATTCTGTCCTGAGATGCACGTTCGTGAATCTCCTGTTCGAACTCGTTCATCAAAATGAACAAATCTTTTTTTGAGTCATTTTATTCAATCAACGAACGAAATGACTCGAAAAAAGATTTGTTCATTTTGAACGAGTCTTTTTTCGAGCCATTTTGTTCATTCAACGAACGAAATGACTCGAAAAAAGATTTGTTCATTTTGATGAACGAGTTCGAACAGGAGAACAGAGCAAGGCGAGCATTTGTGCTAATAATCCTTAAACTGTTTTATTTATTTTCGAAATGGCGCATCGTTTCACTAGATAAGACCCTTATTCATTGTCTGGTATCTTTTAAAGTCCTTTGAAGCTGCACTAAAACTGTCATTTGGACCTTGAACCGTTTTGGTTACTATTGAAGTCCATTATATGGAGAAAAATCCTGGAATGTTTTAATCAAAATCATTAATTTCTTTTCGACTGAAGAAAGAAAGACATGGACATCTTGGATGACATGGGGGTGAGTAAATTATCAGCAAAAGTTGTTTAAAAAGTGATCCTTTAATCACTTTTAATGTACCATTATCTTAACAATAGCTTATTGTATAGTAGTGTATAGCAATTATTACGCTTTACAATAAGGTTTATTTTGTCAGCATATTACACAGCTCTCTGAAATACTTGAAATATTTTAATTGACAACCAGAGGTGAACAGTAACAAATTAGTTCACTTTTTGAGGATCTGTACTTTACTTGGGTATTATTTTATCTGGAAACATATGACTTTAACTTACTACATTTTATAGACAAATATCATACCTTTCACTCCAATACATTTCTACCAAAGTCCAAAGTCGTTATATAGCAGCTTTGAAAGTCAGTGGAGGATTTTTTGAACACTGATAAGTTGATGGCTAAAAGATAAGAAGGTGGTTCTTCTGCATAGTGCTATGCCATGACCTTACTTAAAAAGTATGTTTCAGATTTTTGAAAAGATTAAAGATTCATTTTGTTTAAAATGTCTGCTTTGCTTGCCTAAAACGAACCAAATCACAGCCTTCTGAGTAAATCAGTTCAAGGTAGTCGTACGCTTTTATGCAAGATGGAGCATAAATGACTGGCTTAAACCAACATGATGGCACAGTGTGCATTTATACAAAAATAAAACAATTATAAAACAATGCATTGACTTATAAAAGAACACACCAAATAAATCGGCACACCAAACCGTCTGACGAAGAGCCTTAAAACAGCATCTGTGTGAGAGAGACATATCAGCTTTGTCAGGAGGGCCTTCAAATATTGTCTTTTAGTCAAAAAGGTTGAGAATCACTGGTCTCGAGGCACGTTTTTTAAAAGTTACACATATTTTAACTTGAGTGCGGCTTTTTTTGAACAATGTATCGTGTGTGTTGTGGCGAAAAAAAAAAAAATCAATCAAACCATTGATTCAGAGTGTATTCATTGATTCAGAAGAGATACTCTGAATCAAATTGTCTTTTAAAAGGTATACAGTATTTATTCTTGCAAGAAGGCCCAGTCATCACACAGAAGTTACGCTGTAGAGTGAGTGAGACAACACCAGGAAGAGCTGGGCAGCCTTTTATACTGATCTCAAGGTCTTTCTGCCACATTCCTTAGATAAAGGACCCATGGCTGCTAGCTTCGATCTAGATGACCTCTGACTTCTGAAGGCAGAGGTTCCTACCCAGCTGTTCACGAAGTGTCTCGCTCCTGCATTTCAGATGTACAAACATTTCATATATCTCCCGTCCCAGTCACAGAAACATGTGACTCACATTACTTTGTAATATCTACTGCAGATCAATGAAAAGCAAATTTTTCCATTACATGTGAGACTACAAAATATGCAAGCGCAATTAGTCAAAGATGTCCACATAATGCGTGTTTACACATAAAAAACAAAGAAAATGCAGTGTAGTGGAATGCAAAAACACATTCTGTGTGAATAGCCCCTTATTTGTCTTTGTTAGACATTGTACGGAATATTTAATATACTCAGTTAAAATAATAAAATAACAGGTAGGCTACATTTCAACTCAGATCAATATTTAATGTCCAAGGTGTGGATTATCACTGTAAAACTGTAATTTTGTAGGCTACTGAAATGCTGTATGCACTGTAATGCTGTAAAACAAAAAAGTATTGTACCTAATTCTTTTGACTAATAGAAACCTTATTGTAAAGTGTTGCCCACAAAACAAAAAGAATCAATAATAAGTCATTGTCTGAATTATATTAGAAGTTGGCTTAACATATATTTTTCAGTCAGGTGGATGTAAACTCAAAGAATGTGTTTGGTAAACCTCGAATGATCGCATCACTGCGAGCAACATGTTCCCCGCGACCCGTTCGCAAGAGCACAGTGGTGGAGGACTTGAAAAAACTCATTGTGATGGATGACACAGTGGACAGCGCTCAGGGTGATTCAGTACGTGATGTATTTGGCTCACATTCAGTAGTATAAGCCTAAACAACCTAGGACAATAATGTGGAAAAGCAGGTATTGTTCTGCTGAGCATTGGCATGTGAGCAATGTTGTAATGTTGCAAATGTGTTTACTATCTCTTTCTAGTCATCACCTCAACAAAATGAGGCAGGGAATTGCAGAAGTTTATGCGCCAGTCCGTCACTTTTCGGTCCTGCTCAGCGATCATACCCAGAGACTCCCACGCTCACACCTGTCCATTTCCACCTGCAAACACGTCAAACTGGCAAGATTCAAATAATATTTATTGTACTGTTGCGGTTTGCATATATTCAAATGGTTTTATCAGTTCAACTAGTATTACCTTGTCTTGGAGAGATTTTTGAAGGATCTTTACAATAGCACTCACATGTTGTCTTGTCCTAGAATGTGGGGAATTGCCTGAGCAGACTGAATCTGAGCTTTGGGACAGAGACCAACATCCTAATCCTCAACTCATGCCCCTGCCAAGCACAGCCTATGATCTTGACTGGAATAGTCTAGTTCAAGCAGCCCAAGAGTATGAGAGTAAGTATCAAAGTATAAATGAATATGTTGAGTTAAGATTGTTCAACATACAGTGGTCGCAAACGTTTTTGACACTTAATGCCATTGCATTAGATATAATATCAAATTTGACATGTGCAAACAAATAATGCTAAAATTTTCTCAGTATTAACTTTACTTTTTTGACTAAACCCAGTGCCATGGATGTGTGAAGTAAGTTTCCTTCATGTGATATTTATATAAATTTGTGATATAACAGTTCAGTAAACAAGAAGTTTAATACATAGTATTGTGACGTATGCGCATGAAGCGGCTTCTCGAAGCAGAGAAAATGTAGGGCGAGACTTGATTTTGTCCATCTGAATTAATTAGAGGTTCCAAACAGCAACATAGTGTCGCCCAGATCCAGCCCACATACGCGTGGAATCCACAGATGCTGTTGCTGTCTGGGTTGGATCGTTGTGGTTTGCTAAAGAGTGCAACAGTGCCCGCGCCCTTTTTCAGCGGAGCTGGTTGCCGAAGTTTTTTTCTTTTCATTAATTTTAAAATAGTCTTTGTTAAAGAATTATAAGCTATGAACCAAGGCAATCAGCTACGAGGTCAATCACAAACTTTGATTTGAAGCAAAAAAGACAAAGATACAAGGCTGTGTACTTAACGGTTTTAGTGACGGAAAGAACTACAATGCCATGAAGCACTGTGAACAGCATAATCAAATTAAAAATAATCATTTACGTTTATTGCAAAATATGCATATTATATATATATATATATATATATATATATATATATATATATATATATATATATATATATATATATATATATATATATATACACACACACAAACAAACATTCAGGCATTTTGAAAATGTAGAAAAATGGACTATGTCATTCGCAGTGATTCATGCAGTGGGTGGAGTTCACTAGGAATTATGTTAATAAGTTGTAATAATGTGGGCTGACAACTTCATCAGAAGCTGTCACGTTTTGATGTATTGAGTTCTGTTTTGTATCTTGTCTTCCCCTGTCTTTTGTGATTTTGGTTTAGTCCTGTTAGTTTTCCCGCTCCTCGTTTGTGTTCAGTTTCTGCACCTGTTTTCAGTTAATTATCTTGTTTGGTTCAGTGTATTTAAGCCCTGTGTTTTCCCTCAGTGTTTGTCGATCGTCGTCCATGTGTGGTTGTGTGTAAATCCTGATTTCCTGGAGTTTTGTTCTTGTTTCATTTTTGGAAGTTTCATTTTGTTTATTAAACCTATTATATGGAAATTCCGTGTCCTCGTCTTCAGCACCTGCACAAACCCTGACAGAACGATCGACCAGTACAAAAAAAAACCCGAAGATGGGCCGAAGGAGGAAGAAGAAAGAGGTGAGCCCATTTGAAACACCTATCCTCTTCCAAGAGGAGCGCTCACTTGAGGAATATGTGGGGCGTTACCTGGGTCTATACGATGATGTGACGCTGGAGGAAGAGGAGCTGAAAAAAAGTTTCTGGGGTGGACTAAGGGACCCTCTCGCCCAGATAATTTTGGTAAGGGACCTCAATCTATCCTTCCTGGAGTTTTTGGATCACACGCTGTGGGCCTGTGGATCCAACTACCACTTAGAGGATCTCCCACTCCAGCCAGAGACCATCCAACCAGAGCCCGTCGCCAGCCCGCCAACGCCTGAGCCCATCACCTGCACGCCAACGCCTGAGCCCATCACCTGCACGCTCACACCAGAGCCCATCGTCTGCCCACCAGAGCCTGCACACCGCATCAGCCCTGTCGCCAGATCGGTCCCTGGACTTCCCCGGATGATATCCGGTATGACTGATCCCCCACTGATATCGGTGCGATTGGCCAAAAAGAAGGCTCCCATGGCTGGGGTTCACGTCAGCCACATCCAGCCAGATCCTGAGCCCGTCGCCAACCCGCCAGAGCCTGAGCCCGTCGCCTGCCCACCAGAGCCTGAGCCCAGCCCCGAGTTTCCTGATATGCTGGTCCCGTCCAGCCCCGAGTTTCCTGATATGCTGGTCCCGTCCAGCCCCGAGTTTCCTGATATGCTGGTCCCGTCCAGCCCCGAGTTTCCTGATATGCTGGTCCCGTCCAGCCCCGAGTTTCCTGATATGCTGGTCCCATCCAGCACGGAGCCCGTTGACCCAGCGCCAGAGCCAGAGCCCGTTGACCCAGAGCCAGAGCCCGTTGACCCAGAGCCCGTTGACCCAGAGCCAGAGCCCGTTGACCCAGAGCCAGAGCCCGTTGACCCAGCGCCAGAGCCAGAGCCCGTTGACCCAGCGCCAGAGCCAGTTGACCCAGCGCCAGCGCCAGAGCCAGAGCCCGTTGACCCAGAGCCAGCGCCAGAGCCCGTTGACCCTGACCCAGAGCCCGTTGACCCAGCGCCAGAGCCAGAGCCCGTTGACCCAGAGCCAGAGCCCGTTGACCCAGCGCCAGAGCCCATTGATGTCAAGTCAGTTCCCGATCCTGAGCCTGTCCTCCCCAAGAAAATTTTGGGGGGGCGCTATACGCCTTCGTCGTGGCCGGCCAAAGATCCACGGAGGCCTGAAAAGATAACACCGCCATGGCCACCTGAAGGGTCTGCACCGCCATGGCCACCCGAAGGGTCTTCACCACCACGGCCACCTGAAGGGTCTGCACCGCCCTGGCCACCTGAAGGGTCTTCACCGCCCTGGACGCCCGAGGGTCCCACAGCTCCGCCCTGGATGCCCGAGGGTCCCACAGCTCCGCCCTGGACGCCCGAGGGTCCCACAGCTCCGCCCTGGACGCCCGAGGGTCCCACAGCTCCACCATGGCCACGCCCACAGCCTGCACCATCGTGGCCACGCCCACAGCCTGCACCATCGTGGCCACGCCCACAGCCTGCACCATCGTGGCCACGCCCACAGCCTGCACCGCCTTGGCCACGCCCACAGCCTGCACCGCCGTGGTCATGCCCACAGCCTGCTCCGCCCTGGCCACGCCCACAGCCTGCTCCGCCCTGGAGGCTTCCCGGACCTGCACCATGCCCTCGTCAGCCTCCAGGGCGCCCACCCTCCCACCCCTTTGGATGTTATACGGCGCGAGGACGCGCCTTCGGGGAGGGGGGAGGTACTGTCACGTTTTGATGTATTGAGTTCTGTTTTGTATCTTGTCTTCCCCTGTCTTTTGTGATTTTGGTTTAGTCCTGTTAGTTTTCCCGCTCCTCGTTTGTGTTCAGTTTCTGCACCTGTTTTCAGTTAATTATCTTGTTTGGTTCAGTGTATTTAAGCCCTGTGTTTTCCCTCAGTGTTTGTCGATCGTCGTCCATGTGTGGTTGTGTGTAAATCCTGATTTCCTGGAGTTTTGTTCTTGTTTCATTTTTGGAAGTTTCATTTTGTTTATTAAACCTATTATATGGAAATTCCGTGTCCTCGTCTTCAGCACCTGCACAAACCCTGACAGAAGCAAAGACAATGGTCTTTAAATGTTTGTAAGTTATCTTTCAAAATCAATTTCCTTATGGAGAAAATACATTTTTTTAGAATGAGTTTTTACTTCCGGAACGTGACTGTTGCTGTGATCTCATGCGAGTGGCATTTAGTCCTGCGCCAGTGAACACGTCATCAGAGAAGAGATGAGATGATTGCGAGGGAGGGGAAGTTATTTTGATTAAAGGTTACTAAGCATGGATTAAAAATATATATTTATTTGAACAGATAAATCATTTATAATAAATACTTAACCATTCCTGCACAAACAAATGAGAATTATTTTTATTCCATGGTGTCTTTATTGCAATGACCTGCTATTATTAGTAGTAGTATTAGCATTCAAATGAATGACTCCATGTTAATGATATTTTTACAGCACAAAGGATGGCAAGCCTTTTGTCAGAAATGAGTCCTGTATCAAGCAGGCCAGATACACCATCCAATGAAACCTACAAGATCCACCATTCCAGTGCGTATTGCAGTGGAGAAGATATGGAGTGAGTGGAGCATCTTTTCTAATCTTACTTTTAAAACCAGTAAACAGTTATTGACGTGTAAGTTCAATGATTAATACTACTGCATGAGTATTAATGGACTTGCATGGTTATATTTAGCAGTGACGTATTCATTGACTTCCCCGACCAACTCTCTCACCTGGAAGGGATGCTTAGGCGACTGAGTAGTGACCTGCTGAAGGTGAGGCTTATTTAGCGGTTAATAAATGACAAAGGTGTGACATCATAGACTAGAGGACAAACTGGCTCATTAGCACGATGTGTTCCTCTGTCCTCTGATTCAGGAGAAGAGAGACAAGGTGGGACTACTGGCAGAAGTGTTGAAGCTTCGCATTAGCAACCAGCATCTGAGAGAAGAGTCCTTCACTGCAGTTGCACAATTACACAAAATCAGCAACATTTTAAACACAACACCTGAAGGGGAGGAGTAATTCAGGGTTGGAAGCAAAGACTACAAATCTGGATATAGGCCGACTTTTTTTTTCTTATTGATTTGGGAGGTCAAATCTGCAGAATGGATTTAAAATGTTTAAATGCATTAAATGGAGCTATCGGTTATTCAGTGATTCTGCAGGTTTTATGAATGTAAATTCAAGACCGTTTTAAGACTAAGTAAAGGAAATTTAAGGAATAAATGGAAGGGAACACAATACGTTAATATGAGGAACACAATGAGCAACACTTCTGAGTTTATACAACTTCAACTTTTCAACCACTAGAATATGGACATTACTTTTATCTTCTCATCACACTGCAAAAAAGTGGTGTTCTTCCTTAGTATATTTGTCTTGTTTTCCAGTGCAATTGTCTAAAGATTCTTAAATCATGATGCATTGACTGGAGATAGAAAATGACAGAATATGAAGTATTGTTCTCTGTAAAATTGATCAAATGAAGTGAGTTTTGCTTAAAACAAGAACAAATATCTGCCAACGGGTTTAAAAAACAACTTACTGCAAAGGGAAACTCATTGACAGATATTAGTTTTTTTCAAGACTTTCAAGACATTTTACATTTGCATCTCAAGTAAATGTATCAAAGATGTTTCTATATTTGTATTGGAAATCAGGACAAAAATGGAAGATATAATCATTTTTGCAATGCATGCGACATTTAATGCCATAATTCTACACTGTAAAAAATGATTGCTTTGATTATTTATCACAACTTAATATTCAACATTAGAATAAGAAATAGAGTTATTTCAACTTTAAAAAGTAGGTGTTCGTGCTTGACTTAAAATGTTACGTTTAGCTAACTTTAGTTATAGTTATCTCAACAAATTTTAAGTTGTTATATCCAATTGGAGCAAATATTTTTTTACAGTGTTTTTTTTTTGGGCCCCATCATACACCCGGCGCAATGCAGCGCCAAGCAAGTGTCTTTTGCTAGTTTCAGTCCGACGCAGTTAACATTTTCACTGGTTTTATGTGAGTTTGAAAGCCACAGAAAAGCCACACAAACTGAACTCAGTCCAGGTTTAATAACAGCACAGTATGTACAAACCAGAACAACTTTCATAAGGTGGATAACTCTCTTGGGAAACATTACAGCTCCCCTAAGGCTTCTTAGCGAATAATTAGGTTAAGGCTGTAAAAAAAGCTATAAAACAGTTTGATATAAAACATCATAATAAATATATAAATATATATATACAAATATAGATACTTAACAATTGTCATTTATTATAAATAAGTAATAAAAGTCAGAATATGCTTTATCAAACCATGTAAAGTCACAATGAAAAATGCTGAAAATAGCATATAAAAACACTGAAAATGTAAATATGCTCTTTGATGGTTAAAAACATTAGAACGATAAAAAATATACTTAACACAATAAATAAGTTATTTTAAAATGCCTGAGATGTAATTGTGTTTAATCACAACAGTGATTAACCTTAAAAAATACTGCATCGAACTATAAAACCAGTTGTTTAAGATCAGTTTGGCTTGCCGTTCAAGCATATTCTCAGTGCAGTAGGTAACTGAGGTGTGAAGACCTTCATTTGACCGCTTCATACACTTCTCTGTAGGCCAGTAACATGTGCAGTGGACTGGGCACAGAGCGCTCTGCCTTCATTTCTGTCTCGCGTTCTTGATCGCGCACATTGCGGTTCTGCTGCCGACTGAAGCTCCAGGCTTTCAGGCTAAAATGTAAAGAGGTTTATATGAAATTGCAATGCAACAGATAAACCTGTATGAAGTTTAGAGAATTCAGCGAGCCTACCAGTACAAACGCCTCTCCCTCTTGGGCAAGATGTGCCAGAGATTGGCTAACTCTTTGGTGACTGTAGTGGATGGGATGCCAGGGTAGGATCTGTTCCCCAATAATATCAACACTGTGTGTCATTAAAGGATTATATATTCAAATATTTTTCGATTGGTCTAATAGTAGTATACACACCTGATGTATAATTTTCTGTTCATTCGGCAGAACATAATGAAGCCATTCACACATTTCTTCTTAGGGATTGGCTGTGTTGCCACACGTCCTGCCCTTGAAGTGCGTCTGCGTGAACATTGTTTTCTTGCTCTTTTCAGAGGAATGAGCTGTTCTGGGGTCTCATCTTCAGAACTTTTGTTCCCTTCCTCACTCTTCAAGGTCAGATGGTTGCCATTTCCAGCACTCATGAAAGTCTGCCAATTTGAAATACAGAGAAGATACCATGAGAGATCACTGTAAAACAATATCTCATTAAACTAACATACAATGGGGTCCAAAATTCCACTAGTAAAAATGCTTCAATCATTACAATTGTGTCCAATTTTATCCTATTTTCAGCGTGAAGTTTTTGCAGCTTGTCCAAAGACAATTGATCAATGTCACAAAGTTGCTTATTTGTAGTGCAGAATCTTTTATTAATCTATTCAATGTGTAACGTTTCTAGATTTTACACATTTGAAAATCTTGTTTTCTGTGTGAAACTGTTTAACCCCCAGAGACCCAAGCTTGTTCACAATGTATTATTTTTTTTTTTTTTTTGTCGACATTAAACATGTCTTGAGGATACCAATGGTTAATATACCATTGAAAAAATATTGCAGAATTGCAATTTCATCACTATTTTTTTGATACAGTAAGTGAAAGTTTTGATAAACTTATTTGATGTATTTCAACCAGATACAGTCATTACTATCACTATTTACACACAACTATATCCAACTTGTAACAAGCTCCAAAAAAACCTGTACCCTTCTTTGAATAGGCTCCATTATATGAGAATAATATTTAAAAAAAAATTCACCCATTATGCACAGTGTTGCATTTTTGCTACACTTAGAATGGTCTCATATTTATGCATGTTCAAAATGTCAGGGTATGTTAGCCTTTTCACATCACTACACACTTTTATGTGTAGTTTTTACCCATATAAAGTTATGTATTATTTAATTGCATTACATAAATGTTGCAAATCTGCTATGCTGGGTCTCTGACCCCAGATTTTCATTGTGGACCCCACTGTATATACAGGCAACAAAGGATCACAAAGTTTGGCCTTACTGAGTCATTTGCAAAACTGCCATGAAAACTGGTACTATTTAAGATGGTTGATTCTGGGGTGACCCACACGTCCTCGAATAATGCTGTTATGGTAAAAAATATTGGTCAGTCAGCATTCCAGCAACACTGTCTTGTTTGTAATTTCACACTGTCAGTAATGTGCACATTTGGCTCTAAGTTCGGTGGCCGAGAGAGCTCAACACACAGCAACTGAAAAGAACACATGCAAACATCTTCATTGGTTTGACAACACATGTGCTGCAAATACTCACAACGCAACCAAACACAGAAACGTGCCGTGCTGCAAATAGCCCAGACCACAATGGAAATATTTCATGGAGACCCCAACAAGTGAAGAACCTGGCTGGGACATGATTATTGTTCAATGTCTACTTGTCAGTGGAGTTGTCAATGACCTGAAAAGAGAGTTTTTTGTTTATTTTAACATCCCGATCGTATGTGCATTATATTTGCAGTGCGTTTCTGTATTTGGTTGCGTTGTATTTGCAGCACATGTGTTGTCAAACATTTGCTGGTGTTTTTTCTATTTGCATGTGTTTTCTTCAGTTGCAGTGCATTTAGCTCCCTCGGACAAGCCTATTTAAATGTTTTTGTTCCATTATATTGTACAAAGTATATTATTCATTAAACAACTAATGCATTGATTTCAAAAATAGTATACATGCTCTTCCACAGTAGTTATATATATATATATATATATATATATATATATATATATATATATATATATATATATATATATATATATATATATATAATGTATATCTAATAATATGTGTGAAGGTCTGTATGGCTCATCTTTACTTTGTAGCACTTCTCGCCCTTCGGGATGGAGAGAACAGCTGAGACCTTGAGAAGGAGACGCGAGCAGAGAGGGGTTGAGGATCAGGCTGTCTGCTTCCCACGTGGGAGGCCGCAGAGGCAGTATTGGTGTTTTTGGCAGCGTGGGGCTGAAAGGAAAACGCATTTTCCAAGCAGCTGGAAAATCTCCAAGCATGGGGTCTTTAAGAAGAATTCCTGATCTGAAGATTTAGTAAAACATAAAAACGAGTTACAAGCTTGCACACAGGTACATCTTAAATGGATAGTTTACTAAAAAAATGTCATTTACTCAGCCTCAAGTTGTTCCAAACCTGTATGAATATCTTTCTTCTACTAAACACAAAAGAAGATATTTTGAATAATGTCGGTTACAGTTGATGCCTCGTTGACTTCCAAGTATTTTTTTCCCCATTCTATGAAAGTCAAGGGGCCCCATTAATGATTTGGTTACCCATATTCTTCAAAATATCTTCTTTTCAAATACATATTGGCTTGGAACAACTTGTGGGTAAGAAAATAATTTTCTGAATTTTGACTGTTAATTTCTTGGTGATATGCCATTTCTCTGATATTCACAAATATAAATTAATTATATCCAATATACAAACCCTGATTGAGGTGTATCTAACAACCCTCTCCCTGGGCTTCCATCCTCACTTCTTGCTTGGTCTTCACAGATACTACAGGTACATTCAGTCTCGGTGCTCCCTGATAACAAAAAATATCCCCAGGTATCAATATGTTTAAGTATGTGGATTTAATTGATGTCTAACACCAAAAAGAAGATGTTTTCACCTGTATTGTAAGAGGAAGTTGTGGAGTTGGAGTCTATGGAGCTTTGTGATGGCTGGCTATCATCAACAGAACACGACTCTTTGTCCTCTGCAGTTAGGACCTCTGATGAATCACTTTGTCCGTCACACACCAGCTGGAGTTCTTGCTCCTCAACAGCATTTATGATAAATCTCTCAGAGTCTTTGCTCTGAAGGCTCCTCTTTTTTTCACTCAATCGTACTGTTTATACATTTAAACGTAGTGTAAGTGAAAATGAATACCATTTTGTATAATAAAATATATGATTTTTTCTTATTCTTTAAAAACATATACTTCACCTGTATACTTGTTAATGCCACTGTAGGTGTACATTTTCTTGGCTTTTAGGAATTGTGGTGGTGTGCTCGATAATGGAGTGTCCTCGTTCTCTGACTCTGCAGACACACAGTCAATATCACATGCCCCCTTCCATATTTCAAAACAAATGCATAAAAAATCTTTAATTGAGCATAAATAGTACAGCAACTTACTTTTCTGTAATATCATACAGTCAATATCACATGATCCCTTCCATATTTCAAAACAAATGCATAAAAAAAACCTTGAATTGAGCATAAATAATAAAGCAACTTACTTTTCTCATTGTTTTTGGGGAGACAGTGTGGGGGAACATGACTCTTCAGACTATGAATGCGGCTGTGGTGGAAGTCAACGCACTGCAGCATGTTTATCAGGGTCTCCTGTTGACACAAAACAAAGTCAATAACATTGTTTTATCATTATTTTTAACTATAAGTATTAAAGTAATTTGTGCATTGTAACAAATTGAAAAGTATATTTTATTATGTTTGACTGACTGTTTTTTAAGCCTAGATACAGATATAGTGCCTTACAATCTTACAGTTGGGTGAAATGCATTACTATGAATACATTTCCCATGAAAAAATAAAGTAAAGAATTGCTCTTAATTTAATTAGTTACTTCTGATGTAGTTGCATTAAATTACCGGTATGTATAGACTATAGAACAATTCTATATAAAGCAATGGTGGATTTAACATCAAACTTTAAATGTTAAAATGTATTTTTTTTAATGTAACCTTCTCCCTTTAAAAACTTTTTGTCAGTTGAAGATATAATTTATACTATTTTATATTATTTATTTGGATGAAATAAAAAAGCAGTTTGATGCACATCCTTGTATTGTTGAACTGGTCGAGGTTGATATTGGATATAGAAAGTAATTAGCAATAATAAGTAATGCAACCATTTTTAGACAGAGTAATTAGTACAGTAATATAGTTACAATGTTGAAGATGTAATTACTAACTACTAATGACTTTTTAGAGTAACTTACCCTACACTGCTTGCAATAAGCACCATATATTTTTCTTAATTCTACATAATAATTCTCTAATAATAATATAGCTTTGAGAATTTAAAACAATAACATTTAACATAATCGTTGGCATTTTATCACAGCTGACTGAATATCAATGTGTTTCGCGCTTTATTCAAAGCTATATTATTTGAAAATACTTTAGAATAGACCCTAGATTCTGTTGGCTTGTAAATAGGTTCGCATAATTCTTTGATCACTGATACATGTTGTATTATTTTTAATTGATTCATATTTTCTTGTGTAGATGTAGTTTCCTTACCTGAATTATACTCTTCGGAGTCTAAAAATGCCACAGTATATTGCGGATATTCAGTAAATTAAATCTCCACCAACATCGAGATTCTTAAAATGACATTGAAAAAGAAAAGAGCCAATCAGCTTCAGCTCTCACGCGGATTGGCTAACGAGAAGCATCAGGCTTTCTCCAATAGGTCCTTTACACAGACCTCGTGACAATTGGTTACTGGGCTGCTTAGCAATAAACGCTTTTATAAACTTTAAAGCCTGAGTGTATCTTTTTTAAATGTTAAAATATCATTCAAATTAAGTCGTTCTGGTTTCCTTACAAAAATGTGAAAACCCCTGACTCGGTGGCACTATCATCTGTGGTTGAGCATCAAGAAGACCACATAGCAACATTGCTTCAATTGGCTTTGGGGCGTGGCTATGTACGTGTGCGAAGAAACTTTTTGTGCATGTGTGCAATTCCTTTCGGTGACACTAGGCTTGCATAAATTACATCAGCTAACACGTGCAAATTATGTGCAAAATAAATCAAAATATAAAAAAGCATTTTCCTATTTGTTTTTATTTTACAATATTTTAAAGAGAGGTTTAAATATTTGTAATCTATTATTGAATATTAAAAACTTAAACTTCCTAAATGCATGTGAAATATAGGCTATGTTATAGCCTATTATTACTACATCACTGCCAAAAGTAATTGGGGACAGCGAGGACACCCGAGTGGGACAAGGAGCTACGCAGATAGCTTTCATATGCCTCAGTGACAGTAACACAGACTGCAGAACTGAGAATACGATCATTTACAGCCTGCATTGTCAAGATATCAAGGACGAATCAACCCGGCGTTGGTAATGAAATGTTCCTCAGACAGAACAGAATAAATCCTCTCGTCATTCAACACGATGTGCTATTCATTTCCTGCGACTGCAGTGGATTTGATAGAGCAGTGTTGTGCCATTCCCGGACTAGTGGTACAGTAAGTGTGTCTGCCCTGCAATCTGCTCTTCGGGGTCCGCATCTTTTGTGGGCACTACAACTTAAGATGTGCTTCGTCATTTAATTAGCTATGATGTTTGTTGTATACATTGTTTATCTACAATTGTTTTATTACTTCTAAGTGTGCACCAGATTATAAAAATGAGTTGGGAGCTGAATATGTCAGTTTCGTGGTACGATTCAGGATTTTAACTGCTTTTTCTATATTCCCCTTTCATGCAGGTTTAATCCCTAGTATTTTGTCATCTGTCGTAAACACAAGATGAGCCGCTTACGGTACAAAGTAGCGACTGTCAGATGGAACTGTACAGTCGCGCGCTGTGACCAGCAGCCACGCATCTGTCGCGTGCGATTGCTGCTGCTGTGTTTGTGGGTGCTGGTGGCAATGACATTAATACTGGCATTATTACTATCGAACCACCAACCGATAGAGTATGACTTGCCTCCCAGACCTCCTGACCTGTTCAAAGACAAGGTAAGAGGACTAACTTACAGACATTTTTTCCCATTTCTTTTCTTGTGCACTTTTCAATCATTTCAAACATTTAGAATACATACAACCCTGTTGGGAAATTGAATTCATCTTTAACTTTTTTAGCTGGTAAAAGTACATTTTATTAAGTATACTTAAGCAAAGTTCAAGTTTAAGTATACTTTATACTAATAATTAGTATAAAGTATACTTAAAATAAACACTAATATCAATAGACTAGAATACTAGTAAGTGTAGCCTACTGTTTCAATAAATTGTCTCATTTTTAGTTTACTTTTAAGTATACTGTAGAGTAACAGTAGTAAACTTTTACATTTCACATTTCTTTTAGTTTATGTATATGTATATACTTTGACGTATACTCTCTCAGTAAACTACTAGTTTAGTTTATACTGCAAATATACTTGTAGGTTTTCTTTAAGTGAACATAACACCATACTTAGTTTACTATTTATATATTACTTTTGCATGTTAAGTATACTCCGTTCCTATTTGGGCATTAATTTTTTATACTTGAAATAACTTTAACTGTATTTTAATGCTTTACATTTTAAAAACATTGTATTCTAGTTTCATGCATCCTTTTTTTATCAACACCTAAACTGAGGGTAAGTTTCATTTAAAAAGAGCAACATTTTAAACAAAAAGCTGAGAAAACATATCGGTTACTAATGTAACCTCGGTTCCCTGAGAATAAGGAACGAGTGTTTCGTATAGCTAAACGCTATGGGAAAACTTTATTTTATTATTTTAAAACGCAGTGCAGCTGCAAAACGGACATTGAGCAGAGGCTCTAGCTTTCCATTGTCTGTGCTGCAGCAACTGCACATCCTATAGCGAGGCGGCTGAGCCAATACCGATACCAGGGGCGTGGCTTATGACTATATAAGCCTGACCAGCTCGCCATGGAATCAGGTTAAATCGACTGAAGCGAAACACCCGACAGATGTTGTAGCAGCACGGCAGGGTATGCAACACTCTTTCCCTATTCTTCGTGTTGCGCCTAGCTAGATGCTCTGGGAACCTATTATAAAATGCCATGCTATTACCATCACTTCACCCTATATTATTGCTCTGAGCATACGCGCAAGACCAATAGCATAGGATAGAAGCTAAGAACTCTCTTGGGCCGAAGAACCCCCAGGCCCTTATGATGAAGTATACTTTATCGTAAGCTCAATCCTGCAGGTTACGGGGAGACCGGAACCCGACATAGGGAAATGCTTCCAGAGCTTTAGGGCCCTTAGCCCGAAAACCCTAAATAGAGAGAATCCCTGCTTGCAAAGCAGGGACTTGAAGGTTATAGAAATTAACAAAAGTGGACATTGAGGACCAACCTGCCGCCGCACAAATGTCTTCCTTTGGTACACCACTAGACCCATAAAGGCGTAAGCTAAGGAGATAGCATCTACTACCCATCTCGATAGCCTTTGCTTTGTGACTGGCAGACCCTTGGTGCGGCCTTAAAACATTCCCCGTTGTGCATTGCCGCGAGCGCAGGTTGGCGATGGGAAGACTCTCACAGTGTAGGCAGCCGCCCTGGTTGAGTCTGCTTAGCTGGCAGGTCGCTCGTTCTGCTGCAAGGTGCACTTCGACAACGAGATCTCTGGAGAAGTCAACGATGTGAAGTTTCGCTGAAGGAGATTAAATCTGATTCCATGGCGAGCTGTCCAGGCTTATATAGTAATAAGCCACGCCCCTTCTGGCGGGCTCTGACGCACTCTGGCGCGTTGATTGGTTTCCGCGTCTCAGCCGCCTCGCCATAGAAGTGCAGTTGTTGCAGCACAGCCAATGGCAAGCTAGACGCTCTGTTCTATGCTCGCTGTGCAGCTGCACTGCATTTTAAAATAAAGGTTTCAATATTCTTGAGAAAAGGAGTTTTCCCTTAGCGTCTAGCTAGACGCAATACAAAGTGACCGTTCTCGAAAGGGAATCGCATTTTTGTCAAAAACTACGTCCGAATCGGATTCAAAACGATGATCAAAACATAAATGGAGTACATCAACATCCCCAAATCTTCACAGTCATTAACCCTTCCTAGATCGACATTTCATTCTGTAACGTTATGCTGTTGAATGTCTGATTATCACTTTGTTTTACATTTGTGTAAGCAATCTTCTATGGCCCTGTCCCAAATGGCTCACTTCATGTGGACTTTCGGTCTCGTGGACTTAAATTGCACGTGCTCGCTGAGTCTACGAGTCCGTAGGCCGTCCCATTCATCATTTTAACGCTCTGAAGTGTGCTCAGCAGCGCCCCCTTTGTACCCTTGAAGCGGTCTTCCGCGAAGCCCACATGGATGCAGGCTCCACACACTTTAACTACCCAGGAATCCTTGTGAAAGGCCAATCAGACAACGGATGGGAGGAGGTTTCGCTCACGGACAATTGTTAACATGGCTGAGAAGAAAATATTTAAGTGTAAGTATCATTACAGTTTTTATGACCTAGGTGTACATTTATACAGTTTATTATTTTACCTACAGTTTATACAAACATTATGGTCACTGACCATTGGTTGATGTCTCAAACATAGGCTAATACTGTAATAATGCGCTGAATAATACGATCGCATTATGATTCATTAAATTAAAGCTACACTGTGTGATTTTTACCCCCATCTAGAGGTGAAAAGGTATATGACCATCCAGTAAATATTAGTTTCTGTTACTCTCAATTCCGATTTCGTTTTAACTCCTACGGTGGCCAATGTAGTCCAAGATTAACATGGCTTCCAGCTTCCAGAGTGTTAGGCAGTTCTAGTGCTAACCCACGCGTGTTAAAACGCGAAAGGCGAAGCTTGAATTAACGGGTTTGTCCCTCTTTGGCTAATGTACTTTCAAGATGGAGGGGCAACATGGCGACCGACATTAGAGCCCCTTACCCGTATGTATTTTCATTGGCATATTACACACTCACGAGAATACTTTATTACTTGAACGAAGTAAATATACATTAATGAGCACACAGATTTTTGAAAGAACTAAGTGTTTTTAGCTAAGAATAAACTAAAAAAGTTACACAGTGTAGCTTTAATAGAACCAAATGTCAGGGCTTTACTGAGTCATATGTAACAACAACAACAATAGGCAGCATATTTCCCCAAACCTGCATCTCCTGTCCATAACAACAACCAGACCGTCTTCCTATTTCCGGCGTGACAATCGAGTCTGTCCCAAAAATACCTCTCAATGCACCCTCGTGGACTCGCGCCAAGGGCCCTATAGGTCTGCACTACATGACGTCACCAAAGTGTGGAAGTCCACAAGTCGGAAGTTTTGCTATTTGGGACTGGGCCTATCACTTGTTTCTGCTTCTTCTTCACCTGTGTTTTGACCCGGAGATCCTGTACTATTTAAGAAGATGAGTAACAGCGTCCTCTTGCAAAACTTTGCACTCCCTCGCAAAACTTTTGCGTTCTCTCGAAAATATATTTGCGTTCACTCGCAAAACCTGTTGTGAGCTCGGACAAACACTTAGTTTAATGTCCCGCTGGCAGTGTTTCAGACAGCTCTGTACATTAACAATGGAGTGGTTCATAGAGTTTGAACTTGGAGTCATATATAAAGAAATGCAGTCAGCGCTTAGTTCAAGGAGTTCTCTCGTAACCCATTGCACAAAAGATTCTCTATTGTGGAAAAAGGTTCTTTACATTATCAAAATGTTCTTCATACTAAGATTTTTTTTTTTTAAGAACTGTTTATTTAAATGTTATTTGGAGAATCCAGAATGGTTCTTCTGTTGCTGCAAAACCCCATCTTTTGGAACCTATATTTTTAAAAAATGTAAGATTTCAAAACCCAGTTTTTTCCAAGCTAATTTCCATGCATCCAAATAATGACATTGTTGCTCTTCATTCTGTGCATCTGGGTTTTCTTTAAGTGAACATAACACCATACTTAGTTTACTATTTATATATTACTTTTGCATGTTAAGTATACTCCGTTCCTATTTGGGCATTAATTTTTTATACTTGAAATAACTTTAACTGTATTTTAATGCTTTACATTTTAAAAACATTGTATTCTAGTTTCATGCATCCTTTTTTTATCAACACCTAAACTGAGGGTAAGTTTCATTTAAAAAGAGCAACATTTTAAACAAAAAGCTGAGAAAACATATCGGTTACTAATGTAACCTCGGTTCCCTGAGAATAAGGAACGAGTGTTTCGTATAGCTAAACGCTATGGGAAAACTTTATTTTATTATTTTAAAACGCAGTGCAGCTGCAAAACGGACATTGAGCAGAGGCTCTAGCTTTCCATTGTCTGTGCTGCAGCAACTGCACATCCTATAGCGAGGCGGCTGAGCCAATACCGATACCAGGGGCGTGGCTTATGACTATATAAGCCTGACCAGCTCGCCATGGAATCAGGTTAAATCGACTGAAGCGAAACACCCGACAGATGTTGTAGCAGCACGGCAGGGTATGCAACACTCTTTCCCTATTCTTCGTGTTGCGCCTAGCTAGATGCTCTGGGAACCTATTATAAAATGCCATGCTATTACCATCACTTCACCCTATATTATTGCTCTGAGCATACGCGCAAGACCAATAGCATAGGATAGAAGCTAAGAACTCTCTTGGGCCGAAGAACCCCCAGGCCCTTATGATGAAGTATACTTTATCGTAAGCTCAATCCTGCAGGTTACGGGGAGACCGGAACCCGACATAGGGAAATGCTTCCAGAGCTTTAGGGCCCTTAGCCCGAAAACCCTAAATAGAGAGAATCCCTGCTTGCAAAGCAGGGACTTGAAGGTTATAGAAATTAACAAAAGTGGACATTGAGGACCAACCTGCCGCCGCACAAATGTCTTCCTTTGGTACACCACTAGACCCATAAAGGCGTAAGCTAAGGAGATAGCATCTACTACCCATCTCGATAGCCTTTGCTTTGTGACTGGCAGACCCTTGGTGCGGCCTTAAAACATTCCCCGTTGTGCATTGCCGCGAGCGCAGGTTGGCGATGGGAAGACTCTCACAGTGTAGGCAGCCGCCCTGGTTGAGTCTGCTTAGCTGGCAGGTCGCTCGTTCTGCTGCAAGGTGCACTTCGACAACGAGATCTCTGGAGAAGTCAACGATGTGAAGTTTCGCTGAAGGAGATTAAATCTGATTCCATGGCGAGCTGTCCAGGCTTATATAGTAATAAGCCACGCCCCTTCTGGCGGGCTCTGACGCACTCTGGCGCGTTGATTGGTTTCCGCGTCTCAGCCGCCTCGCCATAGAAGTGCAGTTGTTGCAGCACAGCCAATGGCAAGCTAGACGCTCTGTTCTATGCTCGCTGTGCAGCTGCACTGCATTTTAAAATAAAGGTTTCAATATTCTTGAGAAAAGGAGTTTTCCCTTAGCGTCTAGCTAGACGCAATACAAAGTGACCGTTCTCGAAAGGGAATCGCATTTTTGTCAAAAACTACGTCCGAATCGGATTCAAAACGATGATCAAAACATAAATGGAGTACATCAACATCCCCAAATCTTCACAGTCATTAACCCTTCCTAGATCGACATTTCATTCTGTAACGTTATGCTGTTGAATGTCTGATTATCACTTTGTTTTACATTTGTGTAAGCAATCTTCTATGGCCCTGTCCCAAATGGCTCACTTCATGTGGACTTTCGGTCTCGTGGACTTAAATTGCACGTGCTCGCTGAGTCTACGAGTCCGTAGGCCGTCCCATTCATCATTTTAACGCTCTGAAGTGTGCTCAGCAGCGCCCCCTTTGTACCCTTGAAGCGGTCTTCCGCGAAGCCCACATGGATGCAGGCTCCACACACTTTAACTACCCAGGAATCCTTGTGAAAGGCCAATCAGACAACGGATGGGAGGAGGTTTCGCTCACGGACAATTGTTAACATGGCTGAGAAGAAAATATTTAAGTGTAAGTATCATTACAGTTTTTATGACCTAGGTGTACATTTATACAGTTTATTATTTTACCTACAGTTTATACAAACATTATGGTCACTGACCATTGGTTGATGTCTCAAACATAGGCTAATACTGTAATAATGCGCTGAATAATACGATCGCATTATGATTCATTAAATTAAAGCTACACTGTGTGATTTTTACCCCCATCTAGAGGTGAAAAGGTATATGACCATCCAGTAAATATTAGTTTCTGTTACTCTCAATTCCGATTTCGTTTTAACTCCTACGGTGGCCAATGTAGTCCAAGATTAACATGGCTTCCAGCTTCCAGAGTGTTAGGCAGTTCTAGTGCTAACCCACGCGTGTTAAAACGCGAAAGGCGAAGCTTGAATTAACGGGTTTGTCCCTCTTTGGCTAATGTACTTTCAAGATGGAGGGGCAACATGGCGACCGACATTAGAGCCCCTTACCCGTATGTATTTTCATTGGCATATTACACACTCACGAGAATACTTTATTACTTGAACGAAGTAAATATACATTAATGAGCACACAGATTTTTGAAAGAACTAAGTGTTTTTAGCTAAGAATAAACTAAAAAAGTTACACAGTGTAGCTTTAATAGAACCAAATGTCAGGGCTTTACTGAGTCATATGTAACAACAACAACAATAGGCAGCATATTTCCCCAAACCTGCATCTCCTGTCCATAACAACAACCAGACCGTCTTCCTATTTCCGGCGTGACAATCGAGTCTGTCCCAAAAATACCTCTCAATGCACCCTCGTGGACTCGCGCCAAGGGCCCTATAGGTCTGCACTACATGACGTCACCAAAGTGTGGAAGTCCACAAGTCGGAAGTTTTGCTATTTGGGACTGGGCCTATCACTTGTTTCTGCTTCTTCTTCACCTGTGTTTTGACCCGGAGATCCTGTACTATTTAAGAAGATGAGTAACAGCGTCCTCTTGCAAAACTTTGCACTCCCTCGCAAAACTTTTGCGTTCTCTCGAAAATATATTTGCGTTCACTCGCAAAACCTGTTGTGAGCTCGGACAAACACTTAGTTTAATGTCCCGCTGGCAGTGTTTCAGACAGCTCTGTACATTAACAATGGAGTGGTTCATAGAGTTTGAACTTGGAGTCATATATAAAGAAATGCAGTCAGCGCTTAGTTCAAGGAGTTCTCTCGTAACCCATTGCACAAAAGATTCTCTATTGTGGAAAAAGGTTCTTTACATTATCAAAATGTTCTTCATACTAAGATTTTTTTTTTTTAAGAACTGTTTATTTAAATGTTTTTGGAGAATCCAGAATGGTTCTTCTGTTGCTGCAAAACCCCATCTTTTGGAACCTATATTTTTAAAAAATGTAAGATTTCAAAACCCAGTTTTTTCCAAGCTAATTTCCATGCATCCAAATAATGACATTGTTGCTCTTCATTCTGTGCATCTGATCACCTTTCACATGTTTGCCATCTTTAACCTTTCATAGCAGAATCACCAGCCAGGTAAGCCCACAGTTGGCCAGGTAAAGCGGCTCATCTCGCAGGTGAATTGGGGAAGACTGCGGTATTCCCATCTGCGGCCCATTCTCATTGAGCGACAGCCAGGAAGTCGTGGGAGTCGGGCTGTTCGAAAAGTAAGACATGATCAATTTAGGAATATCAGTTTTGTTTTTAGTTGGATTTAATCTTGGACGCAGTCACCTCTGATAACAGAGTCTGTAGATGCATACATTTTCTGTAAAGCTGCTTTGAAACTATTGTGAAAAGCACTATACAAATAAATGTGAATTGAATTGAATCTAACCAAATATGCTATAATCTGATGTCTTCCATTTTCTGTGATCGTAGCACATCTTTTCTCAACTGGATTCTCTTTCGGCGGGCTGGTCTATAGATGTGGACTCCTTCATATCTGAAACCCCTCGTGGTCCTGTTAGCTTCTCTAATGTCCTGGCTGTTTTAGACCCGACAGCTCCTCGACGATTGCTTTTTGCTTGTCATTATGACTCCAAATTTATACCAACAAATCCAAGTGACCCACAGAAGGTGTTTGTGGGTGCTAGTGATTCAGCTGTTCCCTGTGCTATGATGCTGGAACTGGTCACAGCTTTGGACCCACACCTCAAAAAGCACAAGCAGATGGTGAGACAAAGTGTTACTCTTTTATCTAATTTTCAAGAAAACCGCTTTCAGAGGTCATTCATTTAAAAACTAAATTTGTATGCAGTGTATATATATATATATAGCATTACTAGCTCATAAGTTCTTGCTGTCCCGAGATAAAGAGAGCGATACATGTCTCTGAGGAGGTCACTTAAGCTTTTTCCAGACTTGTGAATAGCCACAGTGCGGTATAATTCAGAGTCAGTTCTGTTGTTTAACTTGTAACAGAGCCAAGAGCTTCACAACACTGCATGACTGGAAAGGGTTTTGATAAGTAGAGAAGATCCTCACAAACCCTTACAAAACAAAAATATATGGAAATATACATATAAAGTAATATGCTATATAATTAATTTCCATGTATGGGAAACTAGTGCTTTTATTTTTCAATATATTGCATATGCATTGACCATACTGTATGGCTATAGATTGATACATAGAAAAAAATGATTAAAAACAGTTTTACATGTAATATCTTTATAGATTAATTTATTTTTCATGAGTTAACGTATGGGTTTACATAAAGCTAAACACATATTCATAAACATTTATCTCACTTAAGTGTTTGCATTGTTACATATTTCATATATGGAAATAGAAGATTTTTTTACTGCAAACAAATATTTAGGATATCAATGGATGTCTTGGCAATATTGTGGGTGAATAAGGTTTTACAAGTATATATATATATATATATATATATATATATATATATATATATATACACACACACACATATATATATATACACACACATATATATTTATATATATATACACACACATTAATATATATAATATATATATATATATATATATTATATATATATATATATATTTATATTATTTTACTATTTTACTCATGATCTTGTACATATATTGAACATACATGTTCCCATATAAATGTGAATATATAATATATATGTTTAAATATATTTATTTACAGTGCAGTGTATGTTATGAAGTGTATTACTGAATATAAAATGACATACATTATGGCAAATATATTGTAGTAAATATATTGTCACAGATTTTTTAATATTATGAATAGCAGCAATTTCTTATATTATTTCAATATATTAACACATATTGTTCTGTATATTTTTAATATACATTAAATAATTCAAATTGAGCACCTATATATATGGAAATATTTTCTTTGTGTAAGGGAACCTACATAGCAGCTGTAGAATACATAGATACTTGTCCATGGGGACTCGCTATTGACTTTTTTGCACAGCCTAGTATAATAAAGAAGCTTCTTCCTCTACAGGCCAGGTGGAAGAAATATTTTTTTTATTTAATCTATCGTTAGTAATCAGAATCCCACTGCAACAAATGAATGAACCATGATTGAAAATTTGAGACATTTGATTGTTTACTTTTATTTTACACACACAGTTTTTTCCGTGTGTGTGTGTGTGTGTGTGTGTGTGTGTGTGTGTGTGTGTGTGTGTGTGTGTGTGTGTGTGTGTGTGTGTGTGTGTGTGTGTGTGTGTGTGTGTGTGTGTGTGTGTGTGTGTGTGTGTGTGTGTGTGTGTTAGATGTCCAGGGTAACCCTGCAGTTGGTCTTCTTTGATGGAGGAGAGGCTTTCGAGCAGTGGTCTCAGACAGACTCACTATATGGTTCACGGCACCTTGCAGACTACATGTCCCGCACTCCTCACCCGCCGGGTTCTCAACAAACCACACTGCTGAACGCTGTGGTGAGACAAGATGCTTGTGTATGGTGTGTGTGCATTTGTTTTAAAGGGGTATGCAAATTGTTCTTCATTCACTAACCTCATGTCTTTCCAAATCTGTATGATTTTCTGTTTGATGTTTTGAAACAAGTCAATGGGGTCCAAAATTGACTTTCATTGTATAGACCAAAACGTTCTTCAAAATGTATTCTATTATGTTCTGCAGAAGAAGAAGAAAAATTCATACAGGTTTGGAACAACATGAGGGTGAATAAATAAGGACAAATTTTCTTTCTTTGTTGTCTCTTTAAGTGTCTATTGTATAAGAAGTATATAATATATTGAGTTATTGCTAAAATTTGCAGGATCTCCTTGTTCTTTTGGACCTTATCGGTTCCCCTGATCCCATGTTTGTGAATCACTTTGAGAACACAGCTCGCTGGTTTGACCGCCTTATCGCTGCTGGTAAGACTGATTTGACTTTCCATTAATGCTGAAGTAATCCCGGTTAATCATTAATGGCCATAAAGACACTTAAAACTAAGGTTTGATCAGCAATGCTTTAAATAAGAGTAAAAACTACCAGCCACTTACTTCAAAAGGAAATACCATTTATTAAAATGTCTATGTCTATATGTGAAGATAAAAAAACACATTATGATTGAAAGTTCAGTGAAGAATGTACAATATTGAACAAGATAATACAATGAACATATCTTGAGTGTTGAAAATTATGATGAAAATTACAATTATGAAATTTAGTTATAGACCCTATGATAAGTAGTTTATTTAATTTTACACCATCTATATGGCCTTGTCCTTTAATCCCTCTAATTATATTTCTGCATTTTCGTAGAGAAAAGACTTCATAATTTAGGGCTCCTTACTTCTCATGCCAAAGAGCAGAGCTATTTCATTAAGGATTTGAACATGGGGCCGGTTGAAGATGATCATCTTCCTTTCCTTCAGAGAGGTAGGAGAAAGCGTCCGTCATAGCAAAAAAAAAAATTGACTATACTGTAAAAAGATTGACTATACTGTATTGACCTTGCTTTTTTGAATGCAGGAGTTCCAGTCCTGCACATGATTGCTACGCCGTTCCCTTCATTCCTGCACACGATGGAGGACACAGCAGACAAGGTTCACAGTTCCACCGTGGACAATCTCACCAAAGTCCTCGTGGTCTTTCTGGCGGAATATCTGCGGCTCTAGGATGCTATAATATTACAACCACATCCGTCGTGAATCAGTCTATAGCTGCACTGCTTTAGGATATCTGATATCAGTGACTCTACTCAGAGATGCATAACATACTGTATATTCTCAGGCTGCCGTCCTATATTCTGACATATGCTTACCATTGAAGTTTCTGCCATGTTAATCAATCGGTATTGTGCCTTCAGATAGTTTTGCTATCTAGTAATGCACTGTATAGACAAAAATATATTATTATATGTGCCAAAAAAGCGGTTTACAAAATTTGATTCATATATTCAATAACTGCAATAAAAATCAATAGAATGCTTAATAGATACTTCAAGCTCAGGAATGGATGTGAACCTGATGCTTTATGAGAAATAATTACACTATGCAATACAATGAAGCTTGATAATGCTACAAAAATTCTGGTGAATTTATATATTTAGTCTTTCAATAATTTTCTCAGATGAGCAGTCTATAATCTCTAAATGTTCAATACATGTTAGTCTAGATTATTTAATTTTATAACAGAGATCAAATATTGACTTGAGAATTGAGATGGAATGCAAATGACTTAAGACTTGACTTGTACTCTAAATTAGAGACACTTCAGATCTACAACTTTTTTCTTGGAATAAAGCACAAAAAAAAAGAATAAAAGGGAATATTTAATATACTGGGTATTTGCAGTAAGGAAAACATATCCTATCTCTTTTGATCAATAAAGTACAGTAAATGGTATAAAAGATGACTTTTTGATTCGAGAAAACCAAACTTTATTTTAGATAGGCATTATTTAATGTCAAAGAAAATCCCTAAAAATATGAATCAAATGAATTTTCCTGCTAAAAACTAACCTTCAGCATAAAAAAGAGTATTATTACAAATCATTTATGATTTGGGACAGACTTGAGTCTTCATTTAAACTTGACCTTGAAAGACTTGAGACTTGCATTAATGAATTGAATATGTGAATATATGTCTGTTTTATAATAATGCGTAAATATATTTATTTTGCAGTTGCAAAGTTTCAACATGGACTTGCATAAATTGATATAGTCTGATGATCGTACAGTCGTATAGTCTATCTATAAATATCTATAGACAGACTACTGTAAAGGAGGAAGTGAGTCTCTCGTCCTATCTATGGCATAGGTCCTATGGTCTTGTCCTTGTGTTTTTGCAGTGTGTTGCAATACAGCCTGGCCACTAGGTGGCAGTGGATCGGGCACTTGCAGCGTGTCTTGTCGTCACTGTATCGGTTAGGAAACATAGGTCATTTCCATAGACATTTCGGCAAATTCAGTTACAGTGTCATTGTGTAAAGGTTTTATAACTTAAAGCTATGAGGAGTCTGGGCGTTATACCAATTACCAATGAAATCTTGCGCTGTCACTAACAAGGTAGAGTGTTGCTGTTATTATTTTTCTGCCTTTTACTGTTAAGTTACTTTGAAATGTGCTGAGAAGAGTCGTGTATAAATGTACTTGACGTCAGTTCAAGCAGTTTTAGCAATGTCCAGTAGTGTGACATGCAATAAATCTAAAACGATGTAAATATCACATTTTTCAATTATTATGTCTTGTTAAAATAAGCTTTAGAATGAACATTACAGGGCACTGATGAAATGTCACGTCAAATAACATTTGCTGAGGGGTTTCAATCTTTTAAATACCACCCATCCTCATGCGAGGGACTCCGATTCTAAATGTTAAAAGAAAGCTACATTTTATCATGTTTAAAGACTTAAGAATTTATATTATAAACTTGTAAAATATTTTTTGGAAAATATTTCGTTTCTGTTACATTAAGGTTTTCTTTTTTTCTACTCACCATAATAGTCTATACTGTAAAAAAAATCATGATTTGTTATTGCAACTTTTTTCTTTTTGAAAAAGAAAAAATCAACTTATGTGGTTCAGACAACATAATATTTTTTTTTTAATTAAACCAACCTCCATTGTATAAATTTTAAAAAAAATTCAGTGAACTAAAAATTGTAAAGCAACCAGGTGATTTACTTTTTTTAAGTTAAACCAACATTTTTTTTACTGTATACTCTTAATGTATTTTTTTTATTTTTATTTTATGTTAGTTATTTAAATCAACATTTTATTTATTTAAACCCATTTTGTTATGACTTTTTTGTTGTCATGACTCTCGCACTCTCTAGCGGTCCCCTGGGGTACCCGGACCCCAGTTTGAAAACCCCTGTTGTACAGAACAAACTAACATAAGCAGCCACACACATCTGATGCTTTGAAACATAATGCAATGTATTGACAACATTACTACCCTTCGCAGATTGAAGTCACCACTGTCAATCCCGTCAACAGCGCTGTCCAGTTTATTGTCTAGCACACTATGGTGCGCCACAGCAAGCTACAGAAACAGGTCTTATCTCTGTATCGGCAGTTTCTGCGCTCAGCACAGGACAAGCCGGGCTTCTTACCGAGAATACGTGATGAATTCCGTGCCAACTCTGCGATCAAGAAGTCTGACGTCATGCACATAGAATATCTTTATCGGCGAGGCCAACGCCAACTTGAACTGCTTAAAGATGTAAACACTAAACAGCTTGGATCATTCAGCAAGTCTAAAGAGGAGAGCTAACCACTCATATAGCCTACATATAGTCGGTCATATACTGTATTCAATGTAGTGTGCTCAGTACTGTATTCAAATATTTTACAAAATGTGACTCGAAAAAAGAACAAAATCACCTCCCTTATTTAAATGGAATATCCAAATGACTTTCATTTTTCTCAGGCCGGACAAGATTAACCCATTGCTGTTTTACTTTTATGGTGTTATTTATGTACATTCATTTCCAGATTAAACCCATATTATTTGGTGTTATGTCAGTATTCTACTTTTTTCCATTTCTTCCTCTGACTTCAATGTCTTAAAGTTACTTCTGCATACCACATTTCGTAGACTTCGAAAGATACTGATACAGACAGATACTGTTGTACTGTTGGAGTCAATGTAACGGAGTGTTTAAGATCATATCTGATTCTTAAATGATTCAACACAAATACGATTATTTTGTCTTTTGCTTACTGGTCACATTGCCAAATGCTGCTATAAATCCTCTGTTCTGTTGGTAGTAGATGTGTGTTCCAGTTATATTAATGTCTTTGGGTTCACATTATAAACGTAGAAAATGAACACAAGATATTTTGAAGAATATGGCTAACCAAAAAGTTGATGGACTTTCATAGTATGGAGAAAAAATACTTTGGAATTCAATGGTGTCCATCAACTGTTTGATTTCCGACATTCTTCAAAATGTTTTTGTGTTCAGCAAAAGAAAGAGATAAATACAGGTTTGAAACAACATAAGGGTGAGTAAATGATTACAGAATCTTTTATTTTGGGGTGAACTATCCCATAAGTGGTTGCATGTTACATTCATAAAAAAAATATAAATGTTTTTGGTCTGAATCTATAGTTATATCCTTTAGTAAAAGAGATACATTCACTCAAAAGTATTTATGTATCTACATTTTTTCTAAATTAAGAAGATTTTGGGTAGAATGGCAGCCAGTCACAGTTCACTTTCATCGTATGGAAAGAATTGCTTTGAAAGTGAATGGATACTGAGGCTGTCTGTCCCTAACATTCCTCCATATGTTTTCTCCAGATAAGTCTTGGAAGCATTTGAGGATGGGTAAATGAAGACAGAATTTCAACTTTTGGATGAACTATAGGCTATAGGGGATAACTGTGTATTAAACATTGAGGAATCTCTTTAAACAATGAACAACAGATACTTTTTCTTTTATCTTTAAGTTATGACACAAGATTTTCTTTTCCTCGTCTATCGAAGGCTAAAGAGATTCAGATTAAAATTACTAATGACATTTCTCCATGTAATGAGTTCCCGAGACCGCTTTAATTTGGATTGTAATGAGTGCACATTTTGTAAAGTCGGACAGTGTAATTGGAACATTTATTTTATTCATGCAAATTTTGCATGAATCTAGGAAGATGTTCATGTCTGTTTTAATTTTGAAAAATGTAAAAGAATAAAATATGCTTTCTCATTATGAATTCTGATGTTAAAAAATGTAGGCTAATAGCCTAATTGATTTTATACATACAAACGTTTTATGTTATCTTTATTTATGATTAGGCTATTTATTTATAGTAGTTATGCTTTTGCTGCTATTTAGAGTTGTTGAAAATTATGTTTGTCATGTTTTGTATTTTATTCAAGTATTAGGTAAAAATACTCAAGCGATGACTTGCCCGTCCATAAGTGGGCGCAAGTGCGAAAATAAATCTGATTTCATTGGAGGAAGAAGAACACGTCACGCTGCGGTGTAAACAGGAAGATCATGTAAGTTGTGTCACAAAAGCAAGGAACGGAATTTTAGCTGTAGTTCATGGTTTACTACTCATTATTATTGGCATACATTAATAACATATTGAACTTCTCAACAACAACAAAAGTATGGCGGAGTCAAACGGGATGACAGATGCTCAGTTGATTCAGCAGGTTGGTGTGTCAAACGTCAATTCGGTCGCACTCGCACGAAGCTTTTCTGTCAAATATGAATTAATGATTAACACTACAGAGATCCACCACCATGTTTTACTATGGTATAAACTCAAATAATATATTGTATTGTAACCAGCACGATTGTGATTGTGTTCGGGTTGCAGCTGGCTCTGCTGGGCTGGCTGAAGACCGACAGTGTGCAGTGTAAAGATCTGCTCACTGCTGTCACTGGGATGCAGGTGGGCCGTGAGCTTCTGGACAGACTCTCTGGGCAAAGCCAGATAGATGCATACAGGGTAAGAATGTTTGCTTTTTCTTTGGTGTCTTTACAAAAAACTACTGCGTTTGTAATATACAGGCCTAGGACAATTGTTAAAACTAATATAAATTGTTAATGATTCAATAATTTGCAAAAACCTATATATGTTTTTTTTTCTTTATGATTTTAGGCCTAGGCACTTCATAGTTGTGCAACAATTGTGTTGTTTTTTCCTAATCAATTCTAACATAGTCCAACCAATCTAACCATTAAAGTCTAACATAAATTTATAATAAATTCATAACAGAATGTATTACAGAACACATCCATTGTAAAGCAGACAAAAATATTTGTGACGTGATGCTCTACTTCCTCAGAGGGAATGCATCCTGAGTATTGCTGACTTTGTGAAGAAGAATCCCAGGGCTTCCCAGCGTGAGCTCAATGCTGAGGTGGAGAAGAACGTGCTGGTGTTTGCCTCCAGAGTGCAGACCCTATAGAAATACACGTCACTGAAACTGTGCCCTTCACTGTTCTTTACTGATCAAAATATCTCTCCCCCTTTTGTCTTTCTCCCTCTATCTCTGTATTCTAACAAATATATCGAACTGACTTGATCTAAACTGTCATATGTTGAGCATGCTTGTTTTTTCATAATTTTGAATAATTATTTATGAGAGGATCCTGTCAGCTTGTATCATTTTTTTTATATCTAAATGCTGATTTTTACTGGTTATTTCTTATGATGTTTTATATTTACTGTAACTGTGATATTCACTATACAGAAAGTCACTTATTACCTAAAACTTGAGTTTTTATATTTAAAAGATCTGATTTTAATCTTTTAGTTCAAATCTGAAATAAAGTGCTCATATCTGATCATGTATTGTGTGTCATTAAAGTGCATAATACATATATAATCTAACAAATGACTTATTCATTTACAGCAGTGTGAAGGCCAGTTTTGAGAGCACTGATTTTAACACATAGACGACAAAGAAAGACAAAGAGAACAGTCAGGTGGATGAAGCGAAAAGAGAGAGGAAAAATAAGAGGACAGAGACAGACCCCATAATGAGCTATCACTATATTCATCACGCAGCACCTGTGATGAATTACATTATGCAGATCACACTTCTCAGATCTCTTGATGACTTTAAAGACAGTGTAGCACTCGGAGCCCAAACCGATGATTAGCGCTGCTGCTTTTGGAATAATACAAACGCAAGATGTGGCTTTTGCTGTCTTTTCGGTTTTGCGACGACAGTTGTCAAAACACTTGTCTTCCAACAAGGACAAAGTTTATGAATAAAATACCACACACCCTTTTGATATAGCGCTTGTGTGTCTCCACTGCACCTGGGCACTTACAAGCAATGACCAGTACTCTAATGATGGAGGAATACAGTCTTGTGAGCTGGCAACCAAGATGAAAGGCAAGGGTGGGCTGGTCAGAGAGAACAAAGCAATGTCGTCTCAGCCATCTAAGCACATCTCACAATAGAAACAGAGTACCACGGCTATATTTTTGTCTGTCAACATCAAACAAAGCAATATTTTAAAGTCAGTAACGCAACAAGCATATGGTGGTCTGTCAGCTTTTAAATTGTACTTGGATGTCCTTGAAGTTGCATTTTCAGAGAGGTTGTAATGGTGTAGGGGTGATTTGTGAGCGTTTAGGTATTTATGATAACATCAGTCCTTAAAAACAATGGTAAGCATCATTTGCATCAAAATTCCATTACTACTGTTGTTTCCTATTTGTTAATGGCATTTATGTTATCAAAATATTATTGTAGTATATTTACTGACTTATGGCCTTACATGAATATAAGGTAATATATTAAATGCAATGGAAATGGAGTCAAGTCAAGGTGATTAAAAAAAAATCCATGTAGGCTACATTTGTATGTCAAAGATTTACAATTAACCTCTCTGTCAGCAACTGTTGATTGCTATAAGATAATTTTCGGTTTACAATGGAAATAAATGTAAATTAAGTCCGCCTTCCAATGTCTATGTTGCTGCCTCTCTGAAGATTATATGATTGAGGGCTTGATATCTAAGATCTTAGTAGGGTAAGATGGGAGAAGATGCCCCGAATGTGAACAATGTGGATTTACTTTTAAATTGTAACATATTTAGATATATGTTTAGCGTGTACAGGATGATGATGCATCAGCCAGTGTGTTGTTATAGGAAATAAATAGAAACATTTGCTAATTTAGTGGTTATAGTACAACATGTCACATTTTAAAAGAGTGGGGTAAGGTGCCAGAAAGGTCATCTTACCCCAAGAGTCTAATTTTATCTTTTTACTTCAAAATAAAGACTATAACTTAAACCACAATTCTAAAAACACATCTCTCATGAGCAAATAGACACACAAAAACTATGATATGTGATATAATACGATGTCATGGATCACTATTTAGATCACTCAAAACTGTTTCTGACTAAAACTCACAAATGTGACCCATTCATCAAATAGTGTAGCCATTCATCAAAAATCAAAAGAGCTGAGATGAGGTTTTGTTTTATCTATGGTTGGGAGAAAAAGGTAATCTTACCCTTATCTACCCTAAATGTTTTTGTGTCTGCATAGCTAGAGCCCAATATTGCTATCTTAGGCTTTTTGTGTGTGTGTGTGAATTGACAAATCTTTGAAATGAAGATTCACCAAAGTCTCTTCCATTTGAATCACGTTACACGACTGACTATAAACGTTTTATAACAGCTTATATAACGGGTTTTATTTTTCAAGATATGACCAACAATATTCCATCCTAGCAGTCTACATAAATAATTCTAATTTGTAGGCTATTCGTTTAGTAGGTCCAACTAATGACATTCTCTGCAGAGTGCTAGACCTATATTGCTTAAACAGCCTCAGTAGGATACACTCTTTTAGTAGACATGCACGTGAATAAAAGATAGGGGAGAGCGGGGCACAACCTAACACATTTGGTTTTGGCTTAATTATTTAAAAAATAATTAAGTTAGATTCATATTTGTTTTACTCAAGCAACATACACATCTCTGCTACAAATGAACACTTAAAGTTTTATTCTAGGACCTAACATTTTCGTGTAGTTGCACTGAAAGTGACAGAAGTGCAAATGTTACAACTTACCCCATATGTGGGGTTAATTGTAACAGACAGAGGGGTTAGTTGTAACACTTGTGTGTAACACACATAATTCAGTACTATTTTATCTGTATAGTTTGATATTGTTTGTGCATCTGTATAGATAGATATCCATACATCCATCCCTCATCCAATCATCTTTCTATTATGGATCAATATCATGGATAGAGATATAGGAAAGGGCTGCACAGTTTTGCAATAAATAAATAAATAAATAAATAAATAAAATCATCAAATATTGTAATTGAAATTTAATTATATTTGTGTGTGGCAGTTGCATGCTCAATTATTATTATTATTTAAAGGGTATTGCATGAAAAACAGGCTATATTTTTTAATAAATAAACAAGTGATCAATGCATAGTAAACAAAATTTTAAAATTTTAATTCCAACATTGTTTGTGAAAGCCCAACAAAGTTTAATGTGGCAAAATAAATATATAAATACTCGAACCTGAAAACTTGTGTGGCTCCCTGTTTTCATTTGATTATCATTGTACACTTGGCGGCTTAGTTGTAACACTGTGTTACAACTAACCCCGCTGTGTAAAACATATTTTAAGCCTATAGCTAACAGTTGCTAGGAGATGCTGACATGTTTCAAAACGGTGCTGTGTTTTAGCCCACAAGACGCCGATTAAGGTAATATAAAGTAAGATTTGGTGACGTACACACCCAGCTCAGAAACCGAAAAAAACGTACGATGAAAAAAAATTACTTGCATGGTGTCAAAACACTCTTTGTCCAGTATCTTCATGAAATATTATCAAAACTTTCCAAAAATTCATGGGAGACCGTCTTCTGGCAGCGAGAGAAAAAGAGCAGAAACACAACCGGCTTGATCCTGACTAACTATGTAAACGGTCCGTGTTACATCTAACCCCGCGTTAGTTTGTGCCCCGCGCTCCCCTACGACTTGATTCAGTCAAGAATCGGTTGAGTGAACGATTTAGTGATTCATAATACACCTACAGACTATTGCGTAATGCAGAAAAGACCACAGTGAAAGAAGCTTTTTAGGATGTAAAAGATTCTCAGTGGAATGAATACAAATCCATACAACTGATACCTAGATAGGCTGCAGCTCAGCTCATTACAGCTCTCTCTCTCTCTCTCTCTCTCTCTCTCTCTCTCTCTCTCTCTCTCTCTCTCTCTCTCTCTCTCTCTCGTCACTACTCCTCGGCTGCATCATTCAATCACGTATTGCCAAGGATTCACACTTGCCACGAATAGACGGCGCCTTCTAAGTTTAACTTGACGTTTCCATCTCTTTCGATTCTTTTAAATCGCTCCATTAACAGTGATGTTCGAAGGACTTTGGTAACAACAACGGTGCTCTTAATAATAATACAAAAAGTATAACATCAGGTAGGTAACTTTTAATTTCACCACTTTAAAAAATTCTTTGCGATAACCAAGTTATAACCAATTCCTGATCACTTAAGGAAAATGAGACTGACATTTCCTAATAATTGCAGCCATGTTTGTTGTTGATAATCAGGGATCCAATTCATTCAAATAGTTTTAGTCTTAATAATGGCCTTTAAAAACAAATATACAATTAAAACATTTAGAATATGCCTATAATAAAACATAATGTTCTATTGTGTAGTGTGTGCTTGATAATTTGTTTATTTGCATTTTTAAATAGTCAGGATCTTGTAAATAGCCAGTGCACTTGCAGCTTAAAGGAATTGACTTCTAATATCTTTCACTAAAGTGTGCAATATATGTTTTTCTTTTTTTTCAGCCTGCTTTGAAGGATGATTTCACATGAAGACCACAACATTATTACTGATTGGCGTGGCATCAGCTATACTTGGATAGCGAGATGGGGAAAGATAACAATCTTGCGCTTGCCTGCCTACTGTTACCTGCTAACCCAAAAGGTGTATCTTGAGGTTTTATTTCCTGAACCATGTGTCATTTTACCTGATAACCCTGCTTTTTACGATGGTCTCTGTCTCAGTGCCACTGGAGAAAGTGATGCGGTTATGAATCCAGCAGAATGTTAATGGACATGAAGAACTTTGTCCAGTACACACTCGCCCTTCATTTTTGAACTGTATCTGCAAACATATGGTTTTCATGTGACTCTACACCTCTTCTAAAGCCCATTGTGGTGACGTTTATGTGTGCGTTTTGAAAGTGAGTGTGTGAGAAAGTGTTTTCTTGTGTCTGTGTGCATGTTTGCCTGTTCTTGTCATTTCCTGCTGATGATCAAGTCATGCCACGTGGAAGAGATGTCAGCAACAGCTGTTGCCTCCCACTGCACCTGAATGAAGACAATGCCCGCTTTGGCTTGTTGGCAGCCCTCATCCTCCTCTACCTGCTGTGTGGGGCGGTGGTGTTCTCCGCTCTCGAGCATCCCTCTGAGCTGCAGGCTCATAAGCGCTGGGATGAACAGTTGGCCAACTTCACAGAGCAAAACAGCATAAACCTGAAATCACTGCAGGTCCTGCTAAGGCAATATGAGGAGGCCTTTGTGGTTGGGATCCGTGTGGACAAACTTAGGCCCCGCTGGGATTTCTCAGGGGCCTTCTACTTTGTTGGTACAGTAATCTCCACTATTGGTGAGTTACTTTTTAATTAGTTCATGCATCCCCTGGTAATTGAACCCATAATTATGGCATTGTTAGCACCATGCTCTACTGTTTGAGCTACAATTAATGTTTATAATTGTTAACTAAAACAAAACAAAAGAATCAAACTGAAATCAATTAAAGTATTAAAAACTTAAACTTATTATATTTCAACTAGTTGCCAAGGCAACATTTACATTTTTTGCATGGTAAATATATATATATTTACCATGTTTATCATTGAAGGAATAATAAAAAAAGCAAATTCTGTCATCACTTCCCCTCGTAGCTCTGAGCCCATGCCATTTTCTTTTTTCCGTGGCCAAAAAACAGAATTTTTTACAATACATCCAAGCTGCTCCTTTACATAAAACAAAAGTAAAAAAGCAATGCACAACTACATTTGCATTTCTACCTTGAAATTCCTCTTTGCCATGTCTGAAATCTTCAAACTTCCCAGTCTTGCCCTGCCTGGTTTGACGTCATTTATGTCAAATGACCACTTGAAAAGTACTTAAATTGAATGTCCACAACACTTGAAATATAGTGCCATATGGTGGATTTTTTTGGTCAGTTTTGAAGCTTAACAGCCTCTAGTCTCTACTTTCACTGTATTAAAAAGCAAACAAATGTCCCACAGAATACATAAAACCCCAGCGGATTGGAGTGACACCAGGAGGACTAAATTATAACTTTTTGTGTGTGTGTGTGTGCGTGTGTGTGTGCGTTATTTATTTCTATCCTAATAAATGTATTACTATGATCAAAATACTTCCTGTCTCCTATTTCCCTCCAGGCTTTGGGATGACCACTCCTGTCACGGTTGCAGGTAAGATCTTTTTGATATTCTATGGACTCCTTGGCTGTGCAGGAACAATCCTCTTCTTCAACCTGTTCCTGGAGCGCATCATCACGATGTTGGCATACATCATGCGCTGGTGTCACGAGCGGCAACTGCGGCGCTCCGGCGTGGGAGGAGAGGAGGCCAGGAGCGAGGATGACAGTCTGGAGGGCTGGAAACCGTCGGTCTACTACGTAATGCTCATTCTGGGCATCGCAGCCCTGCTGGTTGCATGCTGCGCGTCTGCCTTGTACTCTGCCATGGAGGACTGGGACTACTTTGAGTCCTTCTACTTCTGCTTTGTGGCCTTCAGCACCATTGGCTTTGGGGATGTAGTGAGCAGCCAACGGGAAAGTTATAAAGCTCAGGAGGCCTACCGTCTCGGCAACTGCCTCTTCATCCTCATGGGTGTGTGTTGCATTTATTCCCTGTTCAATGTCATTTCCATCATCATCAAGCAGACGCTCAACTGGATCCTCGGCAAACTGGACTGCAACAGGCCTCGGTGTCCCTGCCGTTGCCGTCCGTACAGGCGTCGAGGTCGGGCCTGCTGTTGCTGCTGCTTCCCGTGCATTGCCAACCAACGGCACAACCACCACCCTCCACCGGGAAATTCCCGGCAGAGGGCTCAAAAAACGCAACGCCGTGCACCCTGCCCCTGCCAACGAAGCGTCGGGAAAGCGTTTCACTAATGCATCAGTGGAAACAGTTTGTGATAGTGAGACTGATGCTGGCTTAGGACCAGATGGAGGTTATCTGACAGGGCGCAGACTGTCTGGAGAAATGATCTCAGTCAATGACTTTATGACCAACAAGGTTTCTTTGGCTATTTTACAGAAGCAACTCTCAGAGACCGCTCACGGTAACCCAAGACAGAGCCATGTTCGCCAGAACGGCTTCTCTGGTGGAGTGGGCGCCTTTGCTATCATGAATAACCGCCTTCAGGAGACAAGTGTCGACAGGTAGCTCGGTTAGACAAAGATGACGTTGGATATTGCACATCATTTGATTTAATCAGGACTATCAGTTCAGGGTTGTGTACCATTTAGAACTGAATTAAGACTGGCTTTAAAATTCAAAATTGTAATTCAAATATACGTATAATTAAAAAGATATGAGATTCAAAGAAATTTATAATGCAAATTTATATATATGACTCATTTTTTAACTACAAAAGCATAGTTTAGGTTTCTTAAAGGGTTAGTACATCCAAAAATGACAATACTGTGATTTACTCATCCTCTTCGTTTCAACCACATAATACTATCATTCATCTTCGAAACACTGGTAAAAATGTTTTTAGTTAATAATATTCCAATGTGAACAAAAAAGCCCTAAATTAAATGTGTCTCTTCAGAAGACTTTAGTTAAAACACTCAATTCATAAGGATTATGTGTACCATGGTTTTTATGAACTTTTTAATCCATTAAAGTTTTTGTGACTTTCAATTGAGGAACAGAAATCTCTCAGGTTTCATTAAACACATCCTCATTTGTGTTTAAAAAAGATGAATGGAAGTCTTTTAAGGTTGGAATGACACAAGACTGAGTAATGACAATTTAAATTTTTTTTTTTTTTTTTTTGGTGAACTAACCATTTAAGACAAACATTGACTAGATAGATAGATACGATAGATAGATAGATAGATAGATAGATAGATAGATAGATAGATAGATGTTTGAATGCCACCTATAGACATTGTAATCTAAGTAGTATTTCATTTATATATTTTAACATATTTAGTGAACCATTGAGGACTATTGACGAAATATTGAAAAACACTTAATTTCCCCAAATTAATTTGCTGTGTTGAATTTCTTTGATTTGTGATTCCAAACCAAATTCCAGTTAAACTTCCTATGGAATTTTGGATAATTCAATTATAATCCACACTCACTGACTAAAGGACAGGCAATTTTTCAGGTCTGAATTTTTCCCAACCCTGATCTCGTAGCCTACTGTTTGCTGAGAATTAATTTCTCAGAGGTTTAAGCATTTATTGCATGCATTTAAAGATGTAAATTGTACATTTAGCCTACTTTTGTAATATACAGTACAGAGCAAATTACATCAAACTAAAATAGCCAATTACCTCTGTATCACAGCAAGGACGGTGAATGTAAGCATTCATGAATGGCTTAGTTCTTAAGAGGTGACGGCTTTCAATTTAAAAAAAAAATCATTATAAACAAATGTGATTTTAATGGTTAACATCGCTTCTCAGAGTCACTTTGATGCTGAAGTGATTGGCCGGTGTGGTGGGCAATCACACTGTGCTTCTGGAGAGATACTTTAACGGCTCTTCACGAAAACAGACTGATTTTCAAGAGCCAGGCAGATGAAGCCATGACACTTACAGAGAGACAGTCCCCGGAGGAAGAAATACAAGTGTCAAATCAAAGGGAGATGGTCAGTATTATTCATTGTTTGATCGTTTCTATCATGCCGCCGTGTCCTAAGAAACACATGATCTAAAATGAATACAATTATGTGCAAATAGACTTTTAGCTAAATGGATATAATGCGAAAGTATTATAGTCTTTTAAAAGACAAAGTCATCTCAATTATTGTTTGTTGTAGATAGACTGTATAGAGACTGTAGATATTGTATATTGTAAAGGCAATTTTTACTGCTTTGTTGAATATTTATTTTGGTATCAACATTTGTGTTTCAAAAGAAATAACTACTCACACTTTTTACATCTGTGTTACAGCAGCCTCTTGACATTCATAGAGGTTTATTTAAAAAATATCTGTTTCTGAGTGACAGACAGCAACGCTGTGTTGGTATATGGCAAGCCATTTTTTACTTTTATTCTTTCTCAGGATATGAATTCCTGATATCAACAATTCAGTTTTCAGTAGTTAAAATGCTAATTCTTGACATCAGAAATTGGATTACTTGTAACAATGGCAATTTTTTATATCATGAATTACATCTCAACTGCTAAAACACTATAATTCTTGATATCTGTAATTGTATTTAGTTAAATGTCACCATAGGCTGCCTTTCAAATTCAATTGTTGATATCAAAAATTGATTTCTTACTGTTGAAATTCCAAGTTCTCATATCAGAAATCAATGTATTTTTTGATATCAATAATTACGTGGTCACTAGTGTGAATATTCCTAATATCAAGAACTCACAGTTTTTACTAGTGGAAATGTAATTCCTGATATCAAAAATTAGCATTTTAAGTACTGAAAACTGAATTGTTGATAATAAAGAATTCATATCCTGGGAATGAATAAAAGTCAAAACGGCTTGCCATGGGTTTGCTGTCTCACTGTGTTAAATGAGGAGCGAGTCTCTACTGACCCCCGGAGGAGGACAGTGGTATACTCTTAGAAAAAAATGTTCAATTAGGGTTGTTTTACATAGAACCGTAGGGTTTTTAACTCCATTTTAAAGAACACTTTATGCCAAGTAATATATGGAGAAATGTCTTAACCTGTTAAACATGAACGTATTATGCAATCTTTTTTTCTAGTGATAAAATATGTTGACAAGCTTTTTAGTTAAAATGTTATTAAATGATGTTATTAAAATTAAAAATGAATTCATTAAAACTAAATCTGTAAAATGATCCTATGATGGGAACCCCTAAAAAGTTTTATATATGAAGTGCCTGACCAAACCCTTTAAGTTTCTATATAGAACCTTTTCTTCTAAGACTGCTTACTGATATTGTAACTCCTGTGCTGAAATCTGAGATCAACCACACACACTCAAAAAATGTATGACTAATTACCATAAAGCCATCTGGTTATGTAGCAGGACAGACATTAATAAACAGAAATACCATGAATGACTTGATCTGTTTATTATCTTTTTTTTCTCAACCTTTATGCTAGCACAAATATTGCACAAGATCTGTAAAATATGCACAAAAATTAATACACAACATGATACAGCACTGCATCAGTTCATTTGCTAGTCATTAGGAAAATCTCAGTAATGTTAACACGTTGGCATAATAATAAGAGGTCAGTAAGGCAACACAGTACAGATCATGCAAACATAGTAGAGAGTTTTACAGGAAACAACTATTCAGAAAAAAAAATGGTTCAGAAATAATTCAGAAACAGAAAAAATTGCACTCTATGACCATATGGGCCTGTATAATCCAAAATCTAAAGGTGCTTGTTTGTATTTTATTTTATAGAATTTGTTTCTTAAAATCTCATCATTTCACATTTGCCATATTTGAATTCTTAAAGGAATAGTTTAAACAAAAATAAAAATATTGCCAGTATTTACTCAAGATCATGTTACTCTGAACCTGTATGCATGTTTTTTTCTTCCCTTTTATCAAAAAAAAAAAAACAAAAACAAAAACTTTGTTGCCACATGCTATCAAGCTTCTAAAAGGAGTAAGCACTAAAGGCAAGTAAATCATTTTTGGGTGAATTATTTCTTTAGTACGTCATTGATACACTTGTTGCTAATTTAATGTTCCTCAGAGTCCGGAGAATAATCTATTAAGTTCTGACTTTTTTATATCGGTTTAAAAAAATGACCTGTTATAATGCAAAGACTGAAGACAATGTTAAAAGTTTGTCATCACTGCTTAAACACATTACCTGAGTATTGTTGATTGTAAGACTCGTTAAATACATTTGGTAAGGAAAATACTGAACGTATCACAATCTAAAGAGTCAAAGTTATATACAGTCATTATTTTCCTGCATTGTGGCACAGCATTGCTTTTTGTAAGTTTCGTCATTCAAGAAACATACAAAAAGAAGGAAGTAAAATTTGTGTTGCTGTCCAAAAAGAAGATCCTTTCCATTTTTCATGAGTTTAAAAGACAGAAAACTGCACATTTACTTCTTCCTCAATCTAGCACATCCAATAAGCATTTATAAAACATGGACTCTAATTGGCATCTGTAGGATGGAATTCCTGAAAAGATTCAGATTAGGGAATTCAGATTAAAAATGCTTAGATATTAACTTTAGCATACAGGAATGACAAATGCATTAGTCATTTTAAAATGTTATTGTTACATATAAAATATCTCCACAGAAGCTTACCTGGGCTAATCTTGATCGCCGTGCCTCTTTCTGTTGATAGTAGGCAGAAATGATACAGTTCCGCCTGCAAATGTCCAAAAAATATGTTATTTCAAAGTTCAGTCCTCTGTTCTTTTGTCAGTCATCCCACATATCATTTGAGCTCTACTTGTGGAGTTGATTGGTGCTCTGGTGCCTGTACTGAGTAGACACTTGAATCTGAGAACAGCTGCTGAGTACATGGACATTGCTCTGCGGCACAAGGGTATATATGTCATCCTTGCAGCTTTAATCTCTAATATCATAATTATATACTGTACCATGTGTCACTATAGCCCCCCACACACGCTAAAACAGTTAAGCATTTTGGAAGAATAGATTAACTTAATTAATTTTGTGAAATGGTTCTCTCATTCACTTGATTCATCACTTTTATATAAATTAATATTATTATTAATAATAAAAAACTATTAAAATAAATGATTACATTATTGTATTGAATAATACACTCGCCGGCCACTTTATTAAGTACACCTATTCAACTGCACATTAACGCAATATCGAATCAGCCAGTCACATCAACTCAATTTATTTAAGCATGTAGACATGGTCGATACAATCTAAGTTCAAACTGAGCATCAATGAGGAAGAAAGATGATTTAAGGGACTTTGAACATGACATGGTTTTTGGTGCCAGAAGGGCTTGTCTGAGTATTACAGAAACTGCTGGGATTTTCATACACAACAATCTGGGTTTACAGAGAATTGTTCGAAAAAGAAACATCCAGTGATTGGCAGTGGGCGAAAATGGGAGATTCGCATCATGGATATGACGTCGACAAATCTGCAGCAACTGCGTGATGATATCATGTCAATATGGACCAAATATCTCTGAGAAATGTTTTCAGAAACTTGTTGAAAGATTTGAGTCAGTTCTGAGGGCAAACGTGGGTGAAGGATCATATAAAGCACACACTCACTTGCTCTGAAGGCCGCCCCCTGGTGGAAGTCCAGGTATCACTGCTGAAGCCAGAACTGTCAGAACTGACAGCAGATCAGGCTCATCACCTCTTGCACTCAGCTCTTCAAATATCTCTGCCAAAGAAACATGCATGACAACAGTTACACTCTGTAAGCAGACCACTAGAGGACCATTTATTCTAACCATTACATGAATCCAAAATTTACGATGTTCATATGTGACATAAATCATATAAATCTTAAAAGCAACATCAAAAGAAGCCAGATTTACTCGGATGATTTACCAGCTACTTTGGACTCCAGAAAGTCCTCCAGCTCAGCCTCCTGGTGCAGTGCTTCAGGTGACAGCTGGGGGGCGCCAGGGAAGCAGACTAGAATGATGCTGATGTTATCAAGACTCCCCTGTTAGCAAACACATGAAGAGACATCCCAAAAAAATGATTGGAAATTTAAGATGTGCAATTAATGTGTCCGCTAAACTGAGCAGCATTGTTTTCCTCTGATGTTTCTTTAGAAAAGGCAGGCAGTAGCATGACGCTCGCCGGTATTGAGGCTTTTGTTTTAAAGGGGGGGTGAAATACTCAGTTTCACTCAATCTCAAGTTAATCTTGAGTACCTATAGAGTAGTATTCCATCCTTCATATCTCCAAAAAGTCTTTAGTTTTATTATATTTATAAAAGAAAAATAGGCTGTACCGAGTCTTTCCGGAAAAAAGCCGAGCGGGTGGAGGCGTGCCGTGTGGGCGGGAGCGCGCTAAGCTTTTGCGTGAGTTGTAAACAGACAGACTTGTGGTTTATGAGGACATGATTTAGTTTTACAATAAACAAACTGACACCTACAGTGGCCAGCTAAACAACTGTATTTAAACACACAAACACACACCATACATCGCATGCTCCATCGATACATTAACTGTACGTGATCATGTTGTTTAACGTTACTTGCTGTGCTTAGCTTACACGCCGATAGTTAAAGGCACAATATGGAACTTTTCGGCTTTCAAAATAGCAAAAATAACTATGTTATATATTTCTTTTAGTTGTGTACTAACATTATCCCAAAAGTTCCCACCAACTTTCAAATCCGGAGAAATTTATATTTTAATTTGAAGACACGGGCCGTGTCTTTATTTCCGTTTCGTCGCCCGTCTATGACGTCATATAACCTTTGACTCTAGTTTCTCTAACTTCGTGCGGATCCCGGCGAAAAACCGCCAAACGCAAATGTAAACACCGGACGCACGTCACTAAAATAAAAGAAGGCGATAAAGAATCAATAGTTGGATATCAATAATGGACCATGATTATGCTTTGCCTGCACGTTCTGCTGCTGGAGGAAGATCCGTGAAGCGGAAACGCACGGGTGACAGAAATGACTCGAGAAGGTTTTGGGACAGGAGAAGACATGACTCGCGTTAACATTGGAGTTGCATTTCCACGAGCTTCGTGATAAACTGGAACTACAGAGAGATGCCGATCTCGCTTGCATTCTAATAAACAAGTAAGCACCCATTCAGCTAACTATATCTATCCGTAACTTATATGTTGTGAAACGATGATGGCATGTGTAAAACGCAGACGGACTGTTAGCTCTCATGTACAGTATAATGTAAATTCACATTTGTTGTAGATATAGCTGCAGAAAGTAGCTTCATATGCAGTTCACCATCTTTTTCAATAGTATAAACTTAATTATAATTATTAACGAAAGGTGACCGTGTTTTTTAACATCTATTAATACTAGCTAGATGGAATATTGATTCAATAGCCCTGATAATTCATATATCTCTCCGTTCGAAGAGACGTGATTTTAAAAACACTAAGTTAGAATGAGTGAGGAATGTGGGGAGCGACAGAGCGCGCGTGTTCATTACAATGGCATTACATAAAGTTAATAGCCGTAACTAAACGTAACAAGAATAGAGATATAATATAAATAACAACACATTACCTCGTCAGTGAACATGTTATCTGCTGGAGATGCTAGATGGCTGGGGAATGACAGATCGCGCGTGTCCCAATGAACATCGTATAGCTGGTTCGCGCGCGCGCACTCCCTCTCTCTCTCTCTCTCTCTCTCTCTCTCTCTCTCTCTCTCTCTCTCTCTCTCTCTCTCGACAACGACAACAACTCCCATGAGCACACGCTCTTTCACGACGTCATCAGAATACGTCTTTTGCTATTATTTTGATTGAGTGACCCCTGGTGGCCAAAAGTTACATACTGTACGTTTAACAACACACAGACATTTGAAGCAGTTTTACTCACCGCCTGCGGTTCTCTTTCATAGGTTCTCTCAACGCTGCGGAAAGCGCAGTGGGATATTCTCTGAATGTGCCGATTGTCTGAAGCCTTATAGAATCACGCCAATTCATTGGCTGATGGCGTCCGCGCAATATGGCTCCGCCCCGACGCTCTTACGTCGCATCATACGTATTCGCGCGCGCGCCATCTGCTCCTCAGATTTCTCTGCCTTCAGAACGAAGCGGTCACGTTTGCCCTTCGCTCGTGATTTTTCTGAGCTACAATTACATCTAGGATTATTCTCGGCGCTTCTGCGACTGTTCAAGCGGAACTCTGTTTCTCCTTACGGTGAAGCTGCCATGGATTACAGACGCTGTACTCCGCCATGTGCTCGTTACATCGCTAACGACGACCCACACAGTAAGTGCGTTAAATGTTTGGGTTTTTCACATGCGCGTGAGGCAGTTATAGGATCGTCTAAATGCAAATTCTGTGAAAATTTGTTGCTCAAAACCCTCAAATTGCGGCTCGCGGTCTTTGAGAGGGAATCATTCGTCTCCCCCTGTCGCGCTCCCGAGGCCTCTCGAGGATCCGCGACCTGGGGTTCGGATGTAGAGCTTGAGGATGCGGAGTTCGAGCAGACGAGCCCCGCTCTTTCTCTCCCTCCCTCCCCTCGGCACGCGCGAGACATGCCAGTCGAATTTTCACACGATTATTTGCGCCCCAGCCCGGGAGCACGCGACGCGGTTTCTTTCGGGCTGGAGGATATACTTTTTACCGAGGCTTCCGACTCCGAGGATTTCGGGCCTACTCTCGCCGACGAGGTTATTCCGCCGAGCGGCCAGGAAGCGCGGCCTACTGCGGCCTACGCGGAGCTCGTTGACGTGCTTTCGCGCGCTACGGAGAAGCTCACTATTGATTGGCCCGACGAGCCACGTGAGTCTCAGTCGTCGAAACTCGACGAAAGGCTTCTCAGTGGCCCTAATTCTAGGCCTCAACGGAGGAAGCTGCCATTTTTCAGTGATCTGCATCATGAGATCTCCAGATCCTGGAAGCAGCCTTTCTCTTCGCGCCTCACTAATGCGGCTGCTGCTGATTTCACCAACCTGGTAGGTTCTGTGGAACAGGGCTATTCCGCCATTCCGGCGATTGAGGAAACTCTAGCCGACCATCTTGCTCCGTCGTCTGCGCCGTCCTGGAAGTCGCGCCCCCTTCTCCCTTCTAAAGCATGTAGGACTACTTCCTCTCTCATTGGGAAATCCTACATGGCGGCTGGGCAGGCAGGCATGACCCTGCACACTATGGCCATTCTTCAGGCCTACCAGGCGGACGTCCTGAAGGAAATGGACGAGGGTGACGGTGTGACCCCTGAAGCGGTCAAGGAGCTTCGTAAGGCTACGGATTTAGCCTTAAGAGCCACCAAGCATACCGCACGTGCTATAGGTCGCTCTATGGCTGGTTCTGTTGCGGTGGAGCGCCACTTGTGGCTTAATCTCACGGAGATCCGTGATAAAGAGAAGGTTTTCCTCTTGGACGCCCCCATTTCTCAAACAGGGTTGTTTGGTGAGGCGGTCAACACAGTGGTTGAGAAATTCCGCTCCTCCAAATCCCAATCGGCCGCGTTCAGACAGTTCATGCCCAGGAGGGCCAGGGAACCTTCTGCTCCCCCCCCGGTGCGACCCAGAGAACGTCCCTCTCATAGACCGGAGTTCTCTTCCAGAAGAAGCGAACCAGGGCATCCCCCACCTGCCACGGTTTGGGGAGCCCGCGGTCGCCCGTTTCCCCGTCAACGGCCTCACAAGCGCCTCCAGTTGAAGCGGTCCGACAAACCGACTGCTCCGGCGGCGCAGAGCCGTTCCTGACCCTCCGGTCAGAAAAAGGAGAGCTCCTCTGGTTCCTCAGGGTTGGGTCAGACCGCGCAAGCGTTTCTGCCCACCTCCCAGCTCTCCTTTCCTTGCCCTGTCACCTTCGCCACTCAGAGTGTCTCGAAGTGCAGGCCATATTTCACCTTCTCTACTCAGTCTGGTGCGGGAGGAAGGAGACGCTTTCGGCTTTCTCCCCTCACCCCCCACGCTCTCTATAACTACCGGCCGCATCCTCGGAGGCACTTTCCGTTTTCCTCCGAAGCAGGCGGACCTGGTCACCATGACCCCAATCTCGATGCCTCCCATCACGTGCCAGGACGCCGATGGCCCTCCTGCACAGTCAACCTCTTTACCCCAGGAGAGTCAACACGGCACCCTTACTCAGGTATGTCATCTGCATTACAACATCCCTCCTCCTCTGTCACTTTTCCTTCCAGAGTGGGAACGCTTACCAGGGGTATCGTCCTGGGTTCTTCGCACAATTCGGTTCGGCTACACTCTTCAGTTTTGCCGCAATCCCCCCTGTTTCAACGGGGTGTTTCCTACTGTAGTAGACAGCGCCGCTCAGGCTTCTGTACTGCAGCAGGAAATCTCTTCCCTCCTTCTCAAAGGAGCAATAGAGGAGATTACTCCAGGGGAAACCGAGCGGGGCTTTTACAGCCGTTACTTCCTGGTCCCGAAGAAGGGCGGCGGTTTGCGTCCCATACTGGACCTCCGCCGACTGAACTTCGCCCTTTACAAAGGGAAATTCAAGATGTTGACGCTGAAAGCTATCATATCTCAGATTCGGCCAGGGGATTGGTTCGTGACAATAGACCTAAAGGATGCTTATTTTCACATCCAGGTTGTACAGCGACACAGGCAATTCCTCAGGTTCGCCGTTGGAGAAAGGGCGTTCCAGTACAGGGTCCTTCCCTTCGGCCTATCTCTAGCTCCAAGGACATTCACAAAGTGCATGGATGCAGCTCTGGCCCCATTGCGGCTCCAGGGCATCCGTGTTCTAAATTACCTGGACGATTGGCTCATTTTAGCCCAATCCAGGGAGCTAGTGGCCCACCACAGAGACGTCGTTCTGAGTCATATCCAGTCTCTCGGTTTGAGGTTGAACTCGGAGAAGAGTGTTCTTGCTCCGGCTCAAAGCACCGTTTTCTTGGGGGTGAACATGGATTCCGTTCTCATGCAGGCCCGTTTGGCCCCTGCACGGATTTCCAGCTTGACGACATGCTTGGCTCGTTTTTCACTAGGCCATCATGTGTCTGTGGGCACCTGCCGCAGGATGCTGGGCCTTATGGCTGCGGCCTCCTCCGTGCTACCACTGGGCCTACTCCACATGAGACCCTTCATGTGGTGGGTGAAACTCTCAGGGGTTCGACCCTCCGGGTCAACCCTTCGCCTACTGAAGGTATCGCGCAGTTGCTTTCGAGCCCTGTCAGTTTGGCGGGACCCTCTTTTTCTTCGGAAAGGGGTCAGCATGGGTGCGGTATCTCGTCGCCAGATGATTACGACGGATGCCTCTCTCACCGGCTGGGGAGCGGTTTTCGAGGGCAGACCAGCGTGTGGGGTCTGGACCGGAGAGGCTCTCTCCTGGCACATAAACTGCCTGGAGTTAAGGGCCGTTTTTCTGGCTCTGCTTCATTTCCTCCCTCTTCTGGAGGGTCACCATGTCATTGTCAGAACGGACAATATGGCAGTGGTGTCTCATGTGAACCGGCAGGGAGGTTCTCGGTCGCGCACCCTAGACAGGCATGCGCGTCACCTTCTCCTGTGGTCTCAGAGCAGATTCCTATCTCTAAGAGCGGTTCATGTCCCAGGGGTTCTGAACCTCGCAGCAGATTTTCTGTCGAGACAGAAACTCCGATCGGGAGAATGGATGTTGAACCGCCAGACGATGGCTCTAATCTGGAAGGTTTTTGGAGAGGCGGAGGTGGACCTCTTTGCATCTCAAGAGTCATCCCAATGCCCTCTTTGGTTCTCCCTGAGTCCCCCGGCCCCATTGGGGATAGATGCGTTCGCTTACCCTTGGCCAACGCAGAAACTCTATGCCTTCCCGCCCATCAAACTGATCCCGGCGGTCTTGGCCAGAGTGAGAGAGAGCGGAGTCCGCCTCCTCCTGGTAGCTCCGTTCTGGCCATCTCAGCCATGGTTTTCGGAGCTAGTTCCTCTACTGGAGTCTCCCCCCTGGAGGATCCCGGTCAGGGAAGATCTGCTGTCCCAGCTACAGGGCAGGATATGGCATCCTCGCCCAGACATGTGGAAGCTGTATGTTTGGCCGATCAGAGGCCGTTAGCATTAAGCTCTGGTCTCCCAACTGACGTTCAGGAGACTATTGCGAGTGCTAGAGCTCCTTCTACAAGGAGATTATATTCTTCCAAATGGAAGGTTTTTGAGACTTGGTGTTTAGCACATGATAAGAGCCCAGTTAACTGCCCTGCTGGTTCAGTACTGGAATTCCTGCAGGAGAAGTTTGCGGCTGGAGCAGCCGCTACCACTCTCAGAGTTTATGTCGCGGCTATTGCAGCGCATAGGGAATCGGATGAGATTCCCCTAGGCAAGTTAAGGTTAGTTTCTGCCTTTATGCGTGGGGTGAAGCGCCTGAAACCGGCTCGCTCCCCTAGAGTCCCCTCATGGGATCTTTCTGTTGTCCTAGAGGGTTTGACGAAAGCCCCCTTTGAGCCCTTGGAGTCAGCTCCGGATAGGATTCTGACTCTTAAGGTTTCTCTTTTGTTAGCTTTGTCCTCATTAAAGCGGGTGGGAGACTTACAAGCTCTTTCTGTTAGCGAGTCCTGCTTGGACTTTGCCCCTGGCCTGGTCAAAGTTTCCTTGAGGCCGAGACCAGGGTATGTCCCCAAGGTTCTTTCCTCAAGTTTCCGCTCTCAGGTAGTTAACCTTAATGCTTTCCACCCTCCTCCATTTTCATCTGAGGAAGATAGGGAGCTTAACTTGCTCTGCCCAGTTCGTTCTCTTAAGATATATGTAGACCGCTCAGGCGGTTGGAGGAAATCTAACCAGCTTCTGGTTTGTTTCGGTGCTAGCCGCCGTGGGCTTGCTGCATCGAAGCAGAGGATTTCTCACTGGGTCACAGAGGCTATCTCGTTGGCTTATGGGGTGCGTGGCTTGCCTTCACCTCTTAACATTAGAGCACATTCCACCAGAAGTGTAGCATCTTCTCAAGCTCTTTTTAGAGGAGCACTTTTGGAGGATATTTGTGTTGCGGCAGGCTGGTCCTCTCCGCATACTTTTGTAAGGTTCTATAGCTTGGATCTTGACATGACCCCGGGTTCCCAGGTTCTTTCTGTTTGAACTCGTTTCGGTCGTTGTCTCTTTTATCTACCAGTCATAAAAGCGCTCTAGCTTGGCGAGTTTGGTAGTCCGTTCCCACTGCGCTTTCCGCAGCGTTGAGAGAACCTATGAAAGAGAACGTCTCTGGTTACTTACGTAACCTATGTTCTCTGAATAGGGAACGAGACGCTGCGTTAGCGGCCAAGCTCCTCGCGCTGCTGACAGTTTCTTTTCGGCAGAGAAATCTGAGGAGCAGATGGCGCGCGCGCGAATACGTATGATGCGACGTAAGAGCGTCGGGGCGGAGCCATATTGCGCGGACGCCATCAGCCAATGAATTGGCGTGATTCTATAAGGCTTCAGACAATCGGCACATTCAGAGAATATCCCACTGCGCTTTCCGCAGCGTCTCGTTCCCTATTCAGAGAACATAGGTTACGTAAGTAACCAGAGACGTTCCGTGAACCTTTATCGTTGGGACTGCTCCATCTTTAAGTATTAGGCGATCTGCAAATCGTCGAACTGTGCCTTGTTTATAAAACTATTAGCAGCTACCGCCGAAATGAAGGGAACAAACAAGAACACAATTGACCCTTCGCGTGGAGCTTGATTGACAGGTGTTCTAACCAATCATACTTCGCCATCCGCCATTTTGTCCGAAAAAGCAGCCAGTAGAGTTAGGAGGATTTTAACTTGGTAAAATGAATATACTGACGCCTTTCCGCGGTTAAAACAACATTACTTCTTATGTTCGTTCATGTTTATTTGATGCTATAAATGAACTAGAAGGAAGAGATGATCGGATCACGAGCAGCTTTAACGGATGCTCTATCTGTCACGGCACATTAAAGAGCCCCAAAACGGTATTTATTGTTTAAATTTCTTTCAAAAAATGACCACATTTGAAAGCTGAGACTTTGTTTAATATGTTTAATATCAAAAGTAACCGAAAAGTAACCTGGTCTGTCCTGTCTGTCCGCGTGTTGTCAGTCTCCTCTCTGCTCCGCGATGTATTTTTCACTGCGTGAGAACATGGTGAGAGCATGAGAGCGGCATAGCTTGTCGGAACATAGCGACAGTAACTAAGGAGGGCGGGTCTTTGCGAAGGGTCAATTGCGCAACTCCGTTGCTGCTCTGGAAAAACAAAATCCATCCACAGGTCCCTTAACTCTGGGTTCTTTGGACATTTGTGCAGTGTTGTCTTGCCCTGGCAACCAAAAACACACTTTTTGGTGCCATTGTTTTGATTGCAGCGCAGCCGAGCACAGCGCTCTGATGGACGCTCTCGTACGCTCTAGGCTACAGATGCGCGCGCGCACTTCCGGGAGAAGTGCCTTAAGACCCGTATAAGGAAATTCCGCCCATCTGACGTCACGTAGTTACGTATTCGAAAAAAACTTTCCGAAACTTGTGACAAACCGGAAGGAGTATTTTTAGAACAGAAATACTCCATCAAACTTACAACTTCATTTTTGAAACTTTGTCCATGTTTAGCATGGCAATCCAACTCTTTAACAGTGTAAAAAACTCACTATGCATGAAACAGCATTTCACCCCCCCTTTAAGGGCAACTTCCTCACGTTGATGATTAGGTAGATTGGAATTGGTGACGCTAATGCAGACCTTATCCTTCAATTCTTAGGGATGTTGTCGGTTGTCTATCCCTACATGGCACAACGCTGGGCAGAATGCTGTAATCTCCTAACACCAAGGCTAAAAGTAGTTTATCCTATTGCAGCTTAGCAGCGGAATACAGCAGCCTCACTTTGAAATGGTGGATGAAAGCGCAGACCTGACAAAGCAGAGATCTAGCTCACTGCGGAGAGAAAGATGCTGACATTTTCAGGTCGGCACACATCCTTTTCTGCAGCCTAAAGGCCATTCTGTGTTTGTCTTATGTAATATACAACAGCCTGAAGTCAGATGCCATAGCTAACAGACTCCAGACTTCATATTATAAAATATACTTCATGTTTACAATCCTTAAATACAGTTTGGGTAACTGATTTTGGAAAATATATGTACAGTATATACATTTAAATATTAAAAATGTCCAAACGTTTGATGAAATTTAAGCAACTAACACTTGTAGCCTATATAATGTATTTAAATCACTTTATACATAACTTAATACATGTGGAATTGCATCTTTTGCAATGCATCCATGGCAGTCAAATGCAGCAAGAGTTGGTCTATGTATGTAAAGTTTAGGTGGTAAATCCAATGTAACAAAACATGAACAAAGAAGTGACGCTGCCATTTTCTCCCCATTAGAAATCAAACTTGGGTTTGGACCACACAATCGAAATCAGTGAGAACTGCCTAAAAATCTTCCCTTCATACTAACCTTATAGAGGCAGAGGTCGATGACCTGGGAGCAGACCTCTCTCAGGTCTGTGCAGACACGCAGTCGGCTGTGTACGAAGGCACAGAGCTCTTCATTACTGACAGTGTCCCACACACCATCGCAGGCCAGAACCAGAAACTCATCTGCTGGCGAGCGCTCCACAGCCGACACTTCCGGCTCGGGCGAGACCATCTGTTCTGTGACCGGCCGCCACTCGGTTGTCTTGTAACTGAAGTCGCCCAACGCCCGAGAGACTGCCAGCGAGCCATTCACGCGCTGCAAAGTCACAGATCCTCCAGCGCTCTCTATCCTCTCCCTCTCAGCCGGCATGAAGGGCTTGTGGTCCTCTGTGGAGAAGGCAACCCGCCCCGCACGGCACAAGACGGCCCGAGAGTCCCCGCAGTTCACAAAGTAGATGTGGCGCGGGGTGATAGCAGTGGAAACGACAGTGGTCCCTCCACGTTCCCAACCCTCACGGCAGGCCATGGCATGAAGGTGCTTGTCCATGAGAAAAAAGCCCTCCTTGATACCCTCTGTGACCCTTTCCACATCCGCATCTGCTCGGATCTTGCCTGAAAAGAAAAAGCTCATGTCACTAAATCACAAAGACGAATCTAAAGGCTTCATTAGTAAAGATTGCACCAAGCAGCCATTACATGACTTCTAATTGCTTTTCCTACATTAGGAACATGTTGTCCACTAAAATTAACTTGTCAGATCATGGCTTAATTAAGTAATAATGTTGATGTGGCTTTGGATGTACAGTAGGTTTAGAAATTAATCCAATCTGAGGAGATCCTCTCTGATCTATTCTAAAGAGATCAACAATATCACCCATGTGATGTGATCACATGGGAATTCTGTTTCTCAACAAAATCCTCCCAGTCGTTACGTTTGCTGTGCTCTCAAATAACTGATGATGTACTGTCCTCAGTATAAGCCAAAGAGATACAAGAAGTAGAACAGCTTGTCGCTCACCTGTGGCCAAGATGTGGTCCAGCAGGTTCCGGGAGCTGTGTTGGGCCACCGCGCTCCCTGCGTGTCCATCGAACACGGCGAAGAACCCCCAATGCGACAGTTCCCCTCCTAGCTGAGGGAAGCAGTTGTGGAAATCCTCCATGTGGGCCCTCCAACCCTGCATGCTGGCCAGGGCGTAGGTAAGTCCCCAGGAGGCACATCCCTCTTGCATGTGCTTGTCCAGAACAGGTCGATCTAAGTAGGGGCTAGGGATGACCCCTTCCTCCTCTCCTACCTCTTCGCCTTCGGACAGCTCCCCCGCACCTCCCCCTCGGCCCCCTTTAAAAAAGGAGGTGACCCTTTTCTCGGTTTCCTTCACCAGCTGCCTTACAAAAGCGGGCATTTCCACACTTCCTTTCCTGGATGTCCTCATGGTGTCTTTTTTTTTCCGCGCTCGTTTGAATCCGTTCACGGCCTCCACCCAGTGATGTTGCTCACTGGCTTTGGTTTGGCTGTGTGCAGCCTTTCTGCTCAGGGCCTTCACAGCATTATCTCCCAAGAGGCTGATTCTGCACCTTCAAGCATCCTTGAATGATCCACTGTAGAACGGTTGATTTCCCCTTCTGTCACTCTACCCATTGCTAGACATTCTCACTATGATCTAATCTATCTGTAGGCATAGTTGCTCTTCCCAATTTGATCCACTTTTGTTGCCTTCCTCCTCTTTATGTCAGTGATATTCTCTCTCTCTAAGCTTTCTCTCTCTCTAAGCCTGTTATTTTCCTGTCATCACTCTGATTGGCTGAGCTATTTCTGTGTACCAATCATCTCGCAGTGTCCGCCCTCTTGTTGTACACACCAACATGCAATCCTTTTGCAGAGTGGCTCTCTTTTTCACATGTTCAGTGCTTCTCTCCCTCCCTCCCTCCCTCCGCCTTTCCTCTTGAACTCTCTCTGTTAATCATCTGTGCTGAACATTTGATAATTTTGGATTACCTAACATGCACAGATTAATGTGCATAACAGATTTTCACAGTAGCTCAGTTAGAGAGAAAGACAGTGAGCGAGAGAGGGAGAGAGATAAAAAGAGAGCACACAGTAGCCTCTTTTTAAAAATGTTATGTGGGGTAGATTCAGTGATTCATATTAAAGAACATGGTTTGCCTTGAGCAGAATTCATGAATGGCATATTCAGAAATGAGTTTAGGAGACTCTTACAAGGGATGATTCGACAGATTAGTATGTTAATTTAAAAATGCATTCATACACATTATTACATAACAGGCTATTTTTGTCTTTGTCTTTGTCCATGGAATGACGCAAATAAAAATATGTCATGAATAAATGTGTTTGACAGCAGAACGTACTGAGTCATCTGCTGGGTCAAGTAACAAGGAAATAAAAACAGAGGGATTTTTTAGGATTTTTAACACTTTTAAACAGAAAGCAGTAATGGCACAATGAAGGACTAATAAAATAAATATAATAGTAGTAGTAGTAGTAGTATTGATTATTAGGGATTTAACAATATATCGCAATACAAACATGACCAAATTTATTGCGCATATATGATTCACCCAAAATGAAAATTTCTGTGAGAAATAAATCCAAGTTCTAGTTTCAGTGTCAGTACTACGTTAAACTACAATATATAATGTTGAATATAATGTATAATAATGCAATGGGGGAATATTTGTGGGATTATGTTTAAGTATATCTAGCCAGTGACAGAGTGCAAGAATGTTCGTCTTAAATAATTCTATAATTTGAGCTTCAGAATCATGAATATTTTTTTCTGGTGTCATCTGTACATTGGGTTACCAGCACCAAGTCCAAGCCTATTCATTTTCAGCCCCAATGTAAAACTAAATTTAGCATTTTAATCAATACATTTTTTTGTTATCCTTTTCCATATCTTGGAGTATCACAATAAAACTGTATCGTGAGTTCAGTATCGAATCGTGACATCGTTACACCTATTGATTATAAAGTAATTGTGATAATTAAATGAAAGTATATATTATTTATATTATAATTTATTTAATCATTACCGTAATATATTAATGTAAAATTTTATATAAAAAATATATAAAACTGTACACACACACAATCATCAGAATAATCTTCAGTTGGGTGTTAAAGGCCAGCACTTTTGCTAGCATGTGAGAAGAAAAAAAGCACAGGATTCCCTGAACAATCCCTGAGTAATTTGCCCGTATCTAAGGTTATCCATTTCCCATGGGATGAAGACTTGTCTACACACAGACATATGCTGAAGTCTCAGGTTCCTTAAGCTCAGAACCGCCCATGAGGGATCATAGCGGTGTATGTGTGTGTTTGTAAAGATGGAGTGTCCAAGTGGTTGAGATATTATTAGGTCAGTCCAACCCTTTCCTGCTGACAACGCTAGGATGGCCAAAAAAAGCCCAGAGGGTTCGTGGAGTTCTGGGAGGAGAGGGGGTTCGGTGTGGAAGCAGCAGAAATGGCCAGCAAAGGTAAGAGTCTTCCGCAAAAAACGAACAGCACTGGGACTGAGGTCTCCTGAGCTATATTGTTTACATGTGTAATGTGCTGGTATGTGAAGAGCAGGTTGTAACTGAGGAAAGTGTGTGTGTGTGTGTGTGTGCGTGCGTGTGTTTGTGTGTGGGCGGGGGGATCAGATTGAAGTTGAGTGGCTTACACTAGAGGTATAGTATACTGACTAGTCAGCACATCACACAGGACTTCTCAATGGGAATCTGATGGATGGACTGCTTTCAGGAGCGGACTGATGCATGACTCTAGGATTTTGAGGCAGAGGGAGAAAAGGAAGCATTGATGTCTGAAAGAAGGAGGTGAGATCTTCTCTCAGTCTTATTTTGGCAGTGCTGGCATATACGTCTCCCCGGAGAGATTCAATCTGACCCGGCCATGTTAGGCAGCAATAAAGAGGAGTGAATGCCTCGTGGAAGATTTTTTTACTAGGGAAGATTTCAAAAGGGTTTGGATTGATCTGATAATGGCTCCTTCAGCTTTGCACCAGTGTGCGCCACAGCACAGATTTGCACCTGCGTTTGGAAGATAATCGAAATCAACAGCTGTTGGAGTGTATTGGCTTTACAGCGGAAAGGGCGTGAAAATGCACACTGCCATTAGCTGTTCCACTTGTGTCCATGCACTCTCTCTGACACAAGGGCTTCTTGTCCATGTGTCACATATGTTTGTCTCAAAGAGCATTTGCTCTAATTTATTGCAGTTTTACAAAATAATGTGCAAATAGTTGATAGATGAGCTCATGGACAACTGGACTATTCAGATTAGTCTGTTCATATGCAGGCAAAATTGAATGCGTTTATAGACTTGGCGTGTTTGGCACAGCCTGGGGTGTATAATGTGATCAAGCTTGGCTGGACAATGACGTGGTTTCATAAAGTGTTTCTGGTGGAGTCTGCCCTGATCACATGTCTGCTTGTCATGATAATCAATAATCAATGCTAAATGACAATCCCTGACAGCATTAAAGGCACTCCTTTATGTTTCTGTGAACTTTTTAATTCCACTAGTTCTTTTCTGTTCTTTTGTGTTGTTTTCATATTCTGAAATTCACCACAAAGAAGACTGAGGATGTTTAGCCTTTAGCCTGAGTGTTTTAATATTTTGTTTTTGGATACTCAAGATGCACTCTACACATCCCATTACTGGTAGATCACTTGTTTTACACAAACAAAGTTGGATACTTTGGTGGCTGAATGACATTGTCACTACAATGATAATATTGGTAATGATCACATGTTGAAATTTCAGTACATTAAATACATCCAGATCACAACTATTTTACTCTCAACAAATGTTGTAATACATGACCACTCACTGCTTAAGCTTCCTGCTAGCAAATTTTAAAAAAAAGGTTACAGATGTTTATGTGTTCACATATGGCAACAGTTTCTGCATGTTATATTTTCTCCCCTCTGTCAAACCTAAATGATCATAAATTACACATTAGGGAGAAAAAAAAGAGAGAGAACCCTTCTTGACAGAGATGATTCAGCTTTCTATGCATGATGTCACTTCCAGGCTGACATTAAAATGAAGGGACATAAGGAAATTAGTGCTTTATTTATCAATTAATCTAGAATTTTCTTAACATAAATTTGGGGAATAAGATTACAGTTCAAACAATATGCAAATGTACATTTTTGTCTTTTATCAAATTAAAAGTCCCACTAACTGTAAAAAAATTCTTAATCCTCAAAAATAATACTAATAATTTGGTCTAAATTTAGAAGAGAAAAGACAGTTTCTAAAACAGAGAATTTTTTAAACCATTTTATCAATTATTCATTCTTAAGTGAATTCACTCAACTAAAGTTTGTGGAATCACTCAAAGAATGGATGAAAATCTGTAATATCTGTTTTACCACACACATCCGCACATCTGCATCCCTTTTTGGGGCCGACTTCAAAGCAGAACTGCATGATCTTTGTATTTCTCCCTCAGTCGGTTTCCATCTTTCAGCCTGGCTATGCCTCTTTATATGTTTATTTCCCTGACGTTCCACACATTCATTTTTCTTGCCCTTTCTAGTGTTGGATCTGTTATACTGGCGAGATGTGGGGACCACCGGGCTGGTGTTTACTGGTTTGGTTGTGGGTTTGGCTTGTTTGTTCCAGCTCAGTGCCATCACGGTCCTGTCCAACCTCTGTTTGGGCATTATGGCCTTCACCCTCTCTGTACGCTTCCTTTACAAAGCTTCAACACTTGTCCGCCTCAGCGATGGATCTCATCCCTTCCAGTGAGTATGCTGTGAAACAATAACAGTTTAAACAGCAATAACCTCAAATGTGTATCTGACACTGCTGTTTACTGTAGCTCTAAGAGTAAATGGAATAGTAGCCTACTGTAGTAGAAGTCGGTTCAGAGTAACAGTAACAGAGTTGATTCGTTCTAAAACAGATTCATTAAACAACAAAAAAGTAATTTAATCATTCACTTAAACAATTTGTTCTCAAACACTGTTGCTGACTCCCAGTTCTCTTACTTATACTATGCACCGTTTTTGTGAAGTAGTATTTAATTTGCGTTTTTGGCGTACAGACGACAATCTTGTTAAAACGATCCCCGTTCACACGGATCCGCAAAAACAATAAAAAATGCTGTATTATGCATGACAGGCCAGTAGTCGGCGATGTCACTTTGTAAAGACCATTTTCGCAAATTTTTGTTTTTGAAGATTACACGGTGGCGATAACAGTATCGTTTTCAAAATCTTGCATTTCAAATCTTGTTTTCAAAGTTTTGTGTTTTCAGGCCCCCAAAAACACTGTTGTGGTGTAAATGAATGGCCAAAACGCATCAAAAGTTTTCAGTTTATAATTAAAAACCGTGGTGTGTAAATAGCCCCTAAATATAATTTCATCTTAAATGTAAACTACTCAATATTAACTTCTTTAGTATATTAGAATATTAACTTTTTTATTGAACTGTATAAAATAACAATTCGCAATAGTGGTGTGCTTTGTGATATTGCTTATAAAATTACAGACAACAACCCCAGTCTGCCCTATTTGCAAGCTGTACGAGTTCACTCTGATACGGTCCATATCAAGTTGTTCATGGGTTAAAATGTTCATTCTTGAGATGCATAACAGTTGAGCAGATTTTTAAAAAATTTGAGTGAATTGGCAGGAGCTTGACAGAGGGAAAAGCAACTCAAATAAGTTGGGATTAATGCATGTAATCTTTCTCAGCTGGTCCACTTTTCTTTATTAAAAAGGTCATATTTGGATGAGGACCGCACGCTGACAGATGAGGACACAGTCCGCATGGCGGAACAAATCGTTCTGCTGATTGCTACGGCTGTCACCGAGATAAAGAGGCTGTTCTTCATCGATAGCATCATGGACTCAGTGAAGGTCTCGTAAACATCTTCAATATCTCACCTCAGCTGAGCAGTTTTTATGCTTTTACTGCAATGTATGACCTACTTCCACTACATAAGGGGATACTGCTGACTTACATAATTAGTCCTGATATTAAATATTACCATGTGCTTTCATTCCCAATGGCAAAGGTGCTGGGAGAATAAGCATGTGAAAGTGAAGAAATTCATATTTGTAAAAAAGCTGAACTTTATTATTATAAGAACAAAAGGTTCCTGTATGGTTCAGCAAGGGAACAATACATACTGTAGGATACCTTCATTGCACTGTTAATCTCTTCAGAAAAAAGCATCTTGCAAATGAATAAATGCAAATCTAAAGTATAACCATTCAAAATGAAATATAATGCTTTTATCTGAATGACTGTATTTTATTTGTTTGTGTAGTTTGTTGTGTTCCTGTATTTGTTGACATATGTGGGGGTCCAAGCTAATGGTCTCACGCTGGTGATGACCGGTAAGGATATCCTGCTGAAATTTGTAATGTAAAGCAAATCATGACTGAATCTATTTTTTGAACTAATATAACTAAACAACTGTGTTGATGTTACATGGCATTAATGTAATCCTTTCACTTCTGAACAGGTGTCATATGTGCCTTCTCTCTGCCACTGTTATACAGACTTCAACAGGTAAGTGCATCAGTTGGATTTTATACATAGAGACCTACACTCACCTAAAGGATTATTAGGAACACCATACTAATACTGCGTTTGATCCCCTTTCGCCTTCAGAACTGCCTTAATTCTACGTGACATTGATTCAACAAGGTGCTGAAAGCATTCTTTAGAAATGTTGGCCCATATTGATAGGATAGCATAGATTTGTGGGATGCACATCCAGGGCACGAAGCTCCCGTTCCACCACATCCCAAAGATGCTCTATTGGGTTGAGATCTGGTGACTGTGGGGGCCATTTTAGTACAGTGAACTCATTGTCATGTTCAAGAAACCAATTTGAAATGATTCGAGCTTTGTGACATGGTGCATTATCCTGCTGGAAGTAGCCATCAGAGGATGGGTACATGGTGGCCATAAAGGGATGGACATGGTCAGAAACAATGCTCAGATAGGCCGTGGCATTTAAACGATGCCCAATTGGCACTAAGAGGCCTAAAGTGTGCCAAGAAAACATCCCCCACACCATTACACCACCACCACCAGCCTGCACAGTGGTAACAAGGCATGATGGATCCATGTTCTCATTCTGTTTACGCCAAATTCTGACTCTACCATCTGAATGTCTCAACAGAAATTCGAGACTCATCAGACCAGGCAAAATTTTTCCAGTCTTCAACTGTCTAATTTTGGTGAGCTCTTGCAAATTGTAGCCTCTTTGTGGGGTCTTCTGCTGTTGTAGCCCATCCGTCTCAAGGTTGTGCGTGTTGTGGCTTCACAAATGCTTTGCTGCATACCTCGGTTGTAACGAGTGGTTATTTCAGTCAAAGTTGCTCTTCTATCAGCTTGAATCAGTCGGCCCATTCTCCTCTGACTTCTAGCATCAACAAGGCATTTTCGCCCACAGGACTGCCGCATACTGGATGTTTTTCCATTTTCACACCATTCTTTGTAAACCCTAGAAGTGGTTGTGCGTGAAAATCCCAGTAACTGAGCAGATTGTGAAATACTCAGACCGGCCAATCTGGCACCAACAACCATGCCACGCTCAAAATTGCTTAAATCACCTTTCTTTCCCATTCTGACATTCAGTTTGGAGTTCAGGAGATTGTCTTGACCAGGACCACACCCCTAAATGAACCAACTGCCATGTGATTGGTTGATTAAATAATTGCATTAATGAGAAATTGAACAGGTGTTCCTAATAATCCTTTAGGTGAGTGTATATTCAAAGTCTTTTAAAAAAGCCTTAATATGCATACACTCAAAATAAAGGCTCTTTATGGCATCGGTATTTCCATGAAGAACCTTTAACATCCATAGAAACTTTCCATTCCACAAAAAGTTCTTTAGATTTTTAAAATGTTCTTCACACCAATGGCCCGTTCACATCAAGGATGATAAGATATAGTTCTAAAAATCATTCTCAATACTAAAGAATATCAGAGTTCACGCCACAGCACAGCTATAATGATAACGGCACAGAGAAACAATATCACTTTCAGAAGAACGACTTTATTCACCTGATGACCAATAAAAACATTGACAGCCAATCAGAATCCACCCTACTATAACGAGCTCGAGCATTTAAAGTGAGTGACAGACAAGCTTAGAATAAAAATAAATATATTGTCCACTAGTGTGGACGCTAGGGCAGCACGATTAATCGCAATTTACATGTAATCACACAAAACCGATTTGGCTTATCGCGATTTTGAAATCGCTGATGTAAGTTACGGCTCTGTAAACGCTGCTCCATCTGAAAGCACTGTGAGTTTTGACTTTTTAGTCGTGTGTTTATTAGTCATGTTTAATCAATCAAAGCGTTTCAATCTCCTGTTTATTTAGCTACAGCGATGATGCCCATAGCGATTTCCTGGAATAATGTGCGATCTATTTCGACCTCACTCAGACGTCACCACGGTCTTGAATGACGCCATTCTTCCGCCTATCCTCGAGACCTAATATCAACAATGTCAGGTGACTGACCCTAGGGGTTGGCTATATAACATCCAGGTGAACCGGGTGGCACTTCCTCTGCCTGGAACGCCCAGTTCGTCCCGAGTAACAAGGGATGGTAACGGTCATCGTTCGGTCTCATCGATCCATAGTTATTGTCATAACTTACGATCTACTTCGACCTCACTCAGACCGTCACCACGGTCTTACCTTGGATGACTTATACCACCAGGGTCACAAGGGATTCATTTAGTCACAGATAATACAGCAGACCCCAAAGAACTCGGATTTGCCACATTAATCCTATAAAATCTAGTGAATGTGTATGGGCTGCTCCAAGAGGCTGCTGCACAGATGTCTGAGAGCGCTACCCCCTTGAGTGCCGCCCAGGAAGTAGCCATGCCCCTGGTAGAGTGAGCCACCAGATCACCAGGGATAGGTAGATTTTGGTTGACATAAGCTTGTGAAATTGTATCCACTACCCAATGAGACAATCGTTGCTTAGACACAGGTTTGCCTGCACACCTCTTGTCAAAGCATATGAATAGTTGCATGTGGGACTGCCGTAATTGATGAGTACGCTCAATGTATGTGTGCAATGCTCTAATAGGACATAGGGAAGAATTATCTATCCCAGCACTCGAACAAAGGTGCTGGAAGGGATCTGGACGGAAAGCATCAAGCTCAATCACTTGATTTATTGTACTAGGTTTAAGGACCTTGAGTAGAAATGACGGGTTTGGCCAAAGAAAAAACCCTGTTTTTTCCGCCTTCCATCTCAAGCATTCTTCACTGACTGATAAAGAGTGTAATTCACCAACTATCTTGGCTGAGCATATCGCCAGTAGGAAGACTGTCTTCCATGTCAAGAACTTGAGATCGGCTTGCTCCAGAGGTTCAAAAGGTGCTTTGGTCAGTGAGTGTAAAAACAATAGAAAGGTCCCAAGCAGGTGCTCTCATACTTCTCCTTGGATGTAAACGGTGTGCACCCTTAAGAAATTGAGACACCAAAGGGTGTTTGCCAATATTTGCACCATCCACTGACACATGAAAGTGGGAGATGGCTGCAATGTAGACCTTTATGGTATTAACTGACTTCCCCGAATCCACCAATGATTGAAGAAAACGAAGAACCAAACTGTTGTCACACTTGGCTGGATCTAGTTGTTGGTCTTGACACCACGTTGAGAATATCCACCACTTGCTAGAATAGTTACTCCACGTAGATGGTGCCTTAGAACTGTTTATTGTCCTCAATACAGCTTCGTCTAAGTCTTTAGAGAGGGGCTGAGCAAGGGCCATACCCACAGTTGTAGTATCTCTGGTTTTGGGTGCCAGATTTGGCCCTCCGCTTGGGAGAGAAGATTGGCTCTCTTTGGTAACTGCCAAGGTTGACCTTGGACCAAACGTACAAGGTTCGGAAACCAATGCTTTTTTGGCCACCTGGGGGCCACAAGTAAAACCTTGTGATGACCCAACACTACCCTGTTGAGCACCAGGTGAATCAGAGGTAGGGGAGGAAAAGCAGGTGAGGGGAGGATGGTGACGGTCATCGTTCAGTCTCATAGATCCATAGTTATGGTCATAACTTACGTTATCTACGGCGGGGCCTATTTGGAGTGTCTGCGTGAGAGCGCCCTCTGGTGTTCAGATGGAGCAGCATTTACTACCGGATTAGCCGTGCTGCACTGAAAAGCTGCACATAAAATAATTGGACCCTTTGCCAAATCGCGTGCGGTTTCATTGCGATTAATTGTGCATTGTATATTTTATATACAAAATTGTATATTTTTACATTGCATAACTCATCAAAATAAGTTAAACAATTTTCAACTTTAAGATTTAACTCATTTTTAAGTCAGTTTAATGCAATTAAAATGACTTAAACATCTAAGTTGACTGGACTTTAAAGCAGAATTTTTTTTTAAAGTGTGGTCTTTATATCTTTTACATTCTTGGTGTGAACAGGCCTTAAGGCATTGCTGCAAAAACACCCTTTTGGAACCCTTATTTTTAAGAGTGTAGGTAAAAAAAAAAAGCAGGAATTTATCTACCTTCATTTTCCTAGCCAGAAATGCACTTTTTATAAGATCTCACTAATTTATGCACATTGTTTCACACACTATGCTATTTCAAACTTGACACTTAAGTTTTATTTTCATTTTTAACAGGGGAGGATTGACAAGATTGTTAAGGCAATCAAAAAACTTGTGGATAAAATCACCGACATGTAAGTAAGACGGAAAAAAAATCAAGCAACTCAAATTTACATCATTCCAAATATTTAATTTCTCTTTGCAAAGAAACAAATGATGTTCAAAACACATTCAATATGACTTTAATGAACTAAAACAACCATGGTTTATTTTCTTGAATTTATCATGTTCTCTGTGCCACTTCTTTTGTTTCTTTTCTAGAGTTGATCTTGTGGTTTCCCTGGCCAAACCTTCCCCAGCCCAAGCACCTTCCCCTACCCCCACACCAAAAATTAAGCAGAAGACTAAATGAAGAGGAGGGAGAGAGAAATGTGGAGTACACTGAACAAAGAAAGTCTTACGTTGCAGCTGCAGCCCTGCGTGTTAGGCAGGGTCGGGGTTTGGGGGTTATGAAAGAGCGAGCGCTATGTTTTACAGTACTTTTCTTACGGTGCTAGAAGATTCTTTACCAGGTCTTCTCAAAATAATTAAGAAAAAGCTTCTTCAAGAAGCACATGTCAGTCAAGAGAAGTCTAGATGTACACCTATTGTATTCATTTAATTCATTCATACTGTCTTTGATAACTAGTAACTGTATAAAGCTGTGTAATATTTATAATTCTTGGTTCATTTAGCCTGACAAGGCTTTTCTACTGATTTTCATAGAAAGAGCTGAACCTAGTGACAGCTGCAGTGTTTTCCTCCACTAGAGGGTACAATGTGACCATACAATCACAGCAGTTCACAGTCAGAAGAACAGCTTGTTACAGAAATTGTCATGTAAATTTGTTTTACATTCACACTGAGATTGTTCTCATAATTTGGTTTTTAATATTTAATACCGAATGTTACATGGCAATTCAAAACTAATTTATAAGTCATGCTATGAAATAAGTTGTTTTGCTTCCCTGCCTTTGTACGTCTTTTGTGCAACACGACCCCCAGTAAACATGTGTTTTCAATGTTATTTGCCCTTTTTTGCATTTGACAACATACAAAACATTTCATTATATTTTCGACCTGCTGAGGATGCAGCTGATTTGAGATGACTACGGAGAGTCCAAAGGAACAGCGATTTCAAAACATTCAATTATATACTGGTTGCAGATGAGATTCTGATGCTTAACAGAAACAAATATAGGATGTCTTTTGATGTTCAAATACTTCCATGCTAAGATTTCCATAAACATAACCTGGTTACTGTCTTCACAGACTTTTAAGAAATATCTGTACCATCCGTAAAATGACAACATTTATGGAGGGGACTGTTTAGAAAGCACGAGAAGAACATTTCGCACACTACGAGAAGACGACACTCGGACCTAAGGGGTGGACTGAAGCGTACCAAATATTCATCTGCCGAGAACAATTGCTCAAAGGAACATTTTGTATTCATTGCCGTTTTAACCTATAGCCTACTTCAGACTGACTTTACTATTGCCCCATGTGTGTCATTTTTTGTTAAATGGTAGTAGTGGGAAATCATTAGGATATGAAGAAAATTGACATTTAGAAGTTATTCACTTTATCAAGCTTTTCTAAATAGCGGTAGGCTATATAATTAAATGCCCTGTCTGATTGAATGATGGCTGAATTGTCTGAATCTACTGACTCAATTTATAAGGACTGTACGTTTTTTTCGATAGGCTTTGAAGTTTTGTAGGCTACTTGTACTTTGATTAGTAGGCCTACTTGACCTGTTGATATTTACTGGTGCCATCACAATAGAGATATGTTCTATTTTTAGCATCAACTTTTTGTGTTTTAAAAAAAAGTTACAACAAATAATTGTTTCGTCTCTTAATTTTCAATAAATAGCTGGAAATTATGGCTCCATTACAGATTCACAAACATCCTTTTACTGGAAAAAAAATGAAATATGATGAAATGACTATAATTACAATAACTTTTCATCTGCAGCTAGATAACCTGGTGACATATGTAAATAAGCAGTTTTCATAACAGTTATGTTTATTGTTCTATAATAGCATGCATATGATCAACAAACATATGACGTAGTGACAAGAGCACCCACAAAACTTTTTCACATCATCAAGTCGGTCTTATTGTTGAACCATGTGTCAGTCTTTTTTTTTTTTTTTTTACTCTTCTTCTAACCAAATTGTTGGCTTTGATAAGTGATGTATAATAAATGGAACAATAGGGAAAACACAAAATCTAAAGTATGGAATTTAACACAACATTAGGCAAGCAATACAATCTTGTACATGTGTGTTAAGATTAAAATACCCACAATAATTTTGATTTCCATTCACTCACAGGGTCCAATTATTCACAACTCCCCTGATCATAAAGCAAAGTAATAAGAAAGATAATAAACTGTAATTTTGTCTGTGATGACATCCTCACAGATGATTCTGCCAACACGTTTTGGGATTGTGGTTGTATAAAAGCTGCAAAGGGAAATACTATCTCGAGTACGTCAGCACGAATGAGCTCGACTTCATGCACTTGAGCAGAAACATCTGCAATGAAATGAAATAAATAACTAAAGAGAAAATATCCCAAAATGCCTTAAAGTGACATCAATTGAGGAATCAAATTGACCATGCAATTCATCAGCAGCCATCAGACACAAACAACACAAGATTCCAGCTGCATCAGACACGGACACATGCACCTTGAGCCAATTAAAGAATACTAAGTTGTGTAGTCGTACTCTCAACTGATAGAACATGATCCCACTGGAGGATTTGCCCATGTGCATTATGGGAAAGAAGCAGAAGTAGTGCACTACAGTTGAGTGCAGGTCAGTCTTACTAGTCATACATGAGGCTGTCTGGCAAAGGCGCGGTAATTGAGTTTTAGAAAGTGCTCTCACAGCAAGAACTGCGTAATGGAGAGATCATTGCAAGGTGAGTCACAGAAATCTCTCTTTATAGGTCAGAAAAGTCAGAACAGGACACATTTTTACCACAGCGGCTGGAATGAAGTGAATGACATAACTTTACTAATTCATTTCATAAAAAGAACAATCATTCATTGCTGGTTTAATATTATTGATTGTCTAAATGGATCCTCGCTACAAATGTCTGTTCATTGATCATACACTCCAATGTTTTTTCTCTCTCTGTATTAATGTGCACTCTCTGCTGAGAGCTCTTGTACATTTACCCGCCTCACTTAGACACACACATAAAACACAAATAGAGGTTTTCATAAAGTTCGCAAACTGCTGACCCTTTTGACTTGTAATTTTATAGCGAGCCATTTCAATTAAAAGTTAAACTCTTTCTCTCGGTCTTTTTTTTGCCTTTGTTAAAGCCACTTGAATGATCTCATTCACTGAGGCGAAATGCCACAATGGCCCCAGATAATCACTGGGACAGACTAAGAGAGAATCCCTTTGTTCCTAAGAGAGGGAAATTATTCAAGGAAACTTCTGCGAGTGAGTCTGGATGTGTATCTGGACAAGAGGAAGAGGTCGGGAGAAGGGAAGCACAGGGATACAGCCAACATGGATAGGCAAGTTTCACTAATGTTTTAATCATATTGCAGCTGCAGGGGCAGCTGTTTTATCATTCATTTTTATCATTCAGAGTGTCTAAATCTATATCATTTTCTTTGGGTTTGATATCCTTTTCTTTGCAGTGAAGGTCAAACGAAGCACTATTACAGATATGCAATCCAGATCACTGAGGAAGCTGTGAAAATAGTTTTAGAGAAAAACAGCTAGAGAGACCAACCTTCAGAAAATGGATGGACAAATGGATAAATAGCAGGAAAATTGAGAGAGAGAGAGAGAGAGAGAGAGAGAGAGAGAGGAGAGAGAGAGAGAGAGAGAGAGAGAGAGAGGAGAGAGGAGAGAGAGAGAGAGAGAGATATGGTGATGACGTATTGAGACATTGAGCAGAATCAATTGTTCACGTGACCATCCCCCTCTGTAGGGCACCTTGATCCCCCTGGTGTTAACAAAACACTTGCATACACATATTCTCCCTTATAACACCAGATGTATCCTCCACAATCTCTGTGTCCGAGCCTGAATTGCCTAAACATCCACTAACAAAGAAAAATGTAGGCTATTTTTGGGCTCTTATAAAAAAAAAGGAAAAAGAAAAGAATAAAGAAAGCCTCTCTCTTCCAACGGCCAGAACGGAACCAAGAAAAAAACTCATAAATAATGATTAGAAAGGAAGAGAAGTTGGGTGAAGCAGTCTCACAGTTTCAATCCAATAAGGGTAGTGCAGGGAGATCACAAGGGTGTCTGGAAAGCAAGACATAACGCAGTGGTACAGTAAAGCGCAACATTTTGTATTGATTCGTATTCAGCAAAGTCATAGCATACTGCAGAGATTCCCGACAGATTTTGCTTTAGGTTTTCCTCACATGTTATATTGTGCTTTTCTATTTGTATAATACTTTTTTATGCTGCCACTCTAGTGATCCTGGCTGCATTTGTACCATATACTGTACATATCCATTTGTCTTAACCTTACATTGTGTTAAACAATAACCAGTAATATATTTGTGAATATTGTTTTTATATGTTTTTGCTATGTGTATAGGCCTATTACCATTACCATACACCCAACATGAAGTTTGCAAGACTGTCCCCTGCAGGTCTGAAAAATGACAAAGCTCAGTGCCCTTTCATGCACACTATCCACACTACAGTATCTCTAAAATCGCTTCAGAGTAATCTGTATCCCATCATTCATCATTACATGCCCGAAATTGTGAGATGTCGGAAAAAACTTACAATGTTAAACTTAAATTAATTAGATAAGCTATTATATTTATTTAGGTAATAAAGCATGACGTGTTGCATATTTTATTGGTGCAGAGATGAGTATGTGTATTTTGTAAAACATATGCTTTTTATCACTTATTAGAAGTCATCTGTAACATAGGGACTACTGAACAGACATTTAAGTAAATAAAGTTATGATGTGTGTCCCATCAAGCAATTAAAAGTTCTACACAGACTATGGCGTTCTTCACACCAAATACAATAGTAACGCAAGTGATTAAGTGTGGGTATTGGGACAGGGCCACAGATTCTAACAACTGACTCACTATTAGCAAAACTAATTTTTCGTGTATCGTTTTGATTGACTCTAGTTCTAGACTCTAGTAACTAGTTCATAAGAGTCGTTTGCCTCATTGTTTGACTCATGACATTGTTGCAAACCTCTCTTCAGCCTATACTCTACTGCGCTTTATTAATAACTTACTCACAGCCATAAGCAGAATTATTGTGTCTCTCCATTATTGCATATTTATTGCCAAAAGACGACAGGCACTTACTGGTGACAGGCTTTATAAACAGATGGTTTTCATTTAGACGTGAGATAAATGTGACTGATTTTAAGTTCTGCTGCAGCTCTCTGGTTCCTCTTTATAATCTCTTTAGGAAGTTATGATGAACCACAGTGTCCCATTTACTGACACAAATCAATGGGGGAATGGATGAATGACGCATAACTTTCCATCTATCTTCATTTGATATCTCATTAGACAACAGAAAATATGACTCAGCAAGTATGAGGAATGTTATTTCACTGTCCACTGAAATGTAGGCCTAGATGTGATGGATGAAGTCATACTGAATCAAGGAAGTATAATGTAGAAGGCCATCCATAAGCGCTCACAATCATTTCTTAAGTTGCTCGGGCCGACCAGAGATGCTGTCATCTTCGCTTCAAGGGCTGGCAGTTCAGGTGTTGTGCAAGATAATGCCAATTTAGGTCTAGGTGTGTTCGACTTCGGTTGGATTTAACCCATCGGCAAGATTTTTGCCTCTTGTATTCGGGGGAGGGCGAGGTGAAAACGGACACTTCCTGCTTCCCGTAGTAACACTCGCGCTGTGTTTTGGACAGAAAATACACAGAGGTTTCACAAAGACAACACCTGTATTAAAAAGAAAGATTTACCACAGCATTTTAACGCCAATCAGGACACATTTGATCTAGGCTTATGTTTTATAGCCTAAGCTACTATTAGCAATTACATGAAAATAGTTTTTTACTGCAACAAAAGAAAACATATTAAGTAATAATAAAAGTATTTTTGAAAGACTATCAGCAGAGAAGTTTTTTTGATATAAAAAGGTAGGTAATACATCGGATTGGTTTGCTTTAAAACTTCTGAAGCAAAAGTCAGTCCATGACCCCATGTAGCCTACTGAGTTTTTTCTTTTTTAAATGTTTTTTCCACCAAGCACATGAAGAAAGAATTACCACTTAACGCCAATAAAGACACATTTGATGTTCCTTTATCTGACAATTTGTCTGTCAAGAACATTGCAACCCAGTCCTAACCTACACTGTAAAAAGAAAAGGTGCCTGGAGGAACCTTTTGGGGTTCTTCACTTTGCCACACCGGCGGAACCGTCTGTAGATCCTCTAGGAACCCTTTAAAAAGGTGCAGTTCTCTGAGGAACCACCCAGGTTTCCTGAGGAACTCTTATATAAGGCACTGTGTGGAACCGCTCTGGGTGCCTCCAGGAACCAATTTTTATTTATTTATTATTATTTCATGTTGTTACTATGTTACCATTAACTTCTATTATAATAAACAAACTGAACCAAATACAAAAATAAGAATTGTTTATTACATATTTATATATTACATACATATTTAATACATACACTTCATGCACTTGGGAAAAGAAGCTAGTAATAGATTAATATCAACAAAAAGACATCTCAACAAAACGCATGGAAACACATATGTTCCATGTGATAAATCAATGTAAAAAAAAAGTGCATCTTCACTTAAGTTGTGTAAATCTTGTTGAGTCTGATGTCACTGTTTCCAAATCCAAAAGCTCTATCAGATGCCAAAAACAAACAACAAACGGTGCTAATATACACTAATTGTGCTGTAATATTCCTGAAAATTATGATCCTAACTTTTATCTCTATACCGAAATCTCAGATGGTTAGTTATTCAGCTATTTTGAATCGTAAAATATTGAAGCCTGGGATTCCGTGAGACTGGAGGCTGTAATGTACACTATGGCTTTTGAAAAGCTTAAATATGTGACTTGAATCAACAGTGCTCATAAATGGTTGAGTATTCTTACTAGAAACAAGATAGATAGTTAAGGTACGGTAAAATTATCTGTTGTTGTTCTGTGAATTTTCAGCCATTTCAATTAGAATCCACATGATCAGCAATTTCGTGTGTGGTCAAAAATGTCACTATGGGACCAAGTTGGTCAGTGAAATTCTCTGGATTTGACCAACAGAAAGCTGCTTGGAAGAGACTCCTGTGTGAGCTGTACTCGTCGCTACACTGATGGCAATGGTCAATGAACTTTTTTGCCTGTGAAATTCACAAATGTGTTATGTTGCAGCGAGGCCTTTACTCGCTGCAACATAAAATGCAATCAATAATAAAATCTTCACATGTGAGGTATTTTAACGAGTTAGAAAAGTGAAAAGGTGCAGCAGCTTCATTTTCCATTTGTTTTTCCTCTTTTCTGGTGGATGGTCCAGGCACTTCAATGATTTTCAGGTCTACAGGAGTACCGTATTTTTATTCTTGTTCAAACTTGTATTTCAGCTTACCGAGGTCCCTGCAAAGAACAAAAAATACTGTTAGTAATGTTATTATTAAAGTGATAGTTGTGAACTTAAAATAATTTCCTCAGCCTTGTGACATTACAAACCTGTTTGACTTTCTCTCTGTGGAACCCAAACCGATCTCGGGCATAATGCAACCGCAGTCACTGTTCACTTTCACTGCATGAAACACAAGCAGAACAAAATTGTGTAAATCATTCATGAAATCATTCTTATGTACACTTGTCTAGTTCAATTCAATGCAACAATTTATGTAAAAATGGATATTCTGTTAAGCTCCAAAAATGTCACAGAAAATATCCTAAAAATTTGAAAAATTAAAAAACAATGTAGTCCACAACTCATGTGTTATGAGTTGTGTTGTAAGTCTTCTGAAGCCATATAATAGCTTTTTTTTGTCAAAAAGGACTAAATTTGAAGTTATAATTCAGATTCCAAATGTCAGAAGAAATAATGCATAGCATTATTGGTGCCAAACCTGTGATTATAATTTTTCTGAGAAACATATATGAGATCACACAGTCAAACAATAAAATTTCACACAGAGAAGTTCATAGTAATAAAGTACTTGCATGTGGTGTAGCTAGGTAACTTACTGTAATTCAATGTGGCTTCTGAAATGTTCAGATGATTTTAGAAATGCAGTGGTTGTTCTGGGGAAACAAAAGAACAAAGCTGATTATATCCATTCACAACATAGGGGAGAGCGGGGCACAACCTAACACATTTTGGTTTTGGCTTAATTATTTAAAACATAATTAAGTTAGATTCATATTTGTTTTACTCAAGCAACATACACATCTCTGCTACAAATTAACACTTAAAGTTTTATTCTAGGACCTAACATTTTCGTGTAGTTGCACTGAAAGTGACAGAAGTGCAAATGTTACAACTTACCCCATATGTGGGGTTAATTGTAACAGACAGAGGGGTTAGTTGTAACACTTGTGTGTAACACACATAATTCAGTACTATTTTATCTGTATAGTTTGATATTGTTTGTGCATCTGTATAGATAGATATCCATACATCCATCCCTCATCCAATCATCTTTCTATTATGGATCAATATCATGGATAGAGATATAGGAAAGGGCTGCACAGTTTTGCAATAAATAAATAAATAAATAAATAAAATCATCAAATATTGTAATTGAAATTTAATTATATTTGTGTGTGGCAGTTGCATGCTCAATTATTATTATTATTTAAAGGGTATTGCATGAAAAACAGGCTATATTTTTTAATAAATAAACAAGTGATCAATGCATAGTAAACACAATTTTAAAATTTTAATTCCAACATTGTTTGTGAAAGCCCAACAAAGTTTAATGTGGCAAAATAAATATATAAATACACCGAACCTGAAAACTTGTGTGGCTCCCTGTTTTCATTTGATTGTCATTGTACACTTGGCGGCTTAGTTGTAACACTGTGTTACAACTAACCCCGCTGTGTAAAACATATTTTAAGCCTATAGCTAACAGTTGCTAGGAGATGCTGACATGTTTCAAAACGGTGCGTGTTTTAGCCCACAAGACGGCGATTAAGGTAATATAAAGTAAGATTTGGTGACGTACACACCCAGCTCAGAAACCGAAAAAAAACGTACGATGAAAAAAATTACTTGCATGGTGTCTCATGGTGTATTATCAAAACTTTCCAAAAATTCATGGGAGACCGTCTTCTGGCAGCGAGAGAAAAAGAGCAGAAACACAACCGGCTTGATCCTGACTAACTATGTAAACGGTCCGTGTTACATCTAACCCCGCGTTAGTTTGTGCCCCGCGCTCCCCTAATATGTATTGTCCAGTAAAGGGCTTTAAATAGTATTTGAAAGAATCAGGGCACGTGTAGTAAATAAACAAAAATAGACCAAACTAACGTTAACTAAGTTAGTATATACACTTGTGTTATTCATAAAAAACGCCATTCATTGACGACAGCAGGAATCAGCTAGCGCTATTAATTAGTTGTATAGCAAATTGAAGACACGAGAATACATTGAATTGAATGACTAACGTTAAAACAATCTAAGACAATAAGTCAATAATTTCCATTTGTTCATTTATTTCATTAGATTAGCTAGTTAGCATCGCGGCTAAAACCTTCATACCACATAGGCTAGTGTGCAATAAAAGAGTGGTAAACACTAAAAACTATAAATAAATAAAAATGTATTTAGTTTATATGTATGTGTTTGAAAATATAGTGAGTAGACTCTGTATTTATATTTCTTTGGCGAGTTTACAAACCTTGTAAAGAAGAGTCGAACAAACAGCTGAAGCTTTGATGAGACGAGCCGTTACTTTCAAATCCGATGGTGATGATCAGCTCATCTTTGTTGCGCGCGTCCGCGCGAGCAGCGCGAGGTTCACTGAAGCGATGACAGCAGAGGAATAGCAGCAGTTTCGTGACAGAATAAAACTTTTATCCTCCTGCTCCTTCTTCATCTTCTTCTTCTTCTTCTTCTTCTTCTTCTTTCTTCTTCTTCTTCTTCTTCTTCTTCTTCTTCTTCTTCTTCTTCTTCTTCTTCTTCTTCTTCTTCTTCATCTTCTTCATCTTCTTCATCTTCATCTTCTTCTTCTTCCTCTTCATCTTTTTTTCATCATCTTCTTCTTCTTCCTCTTCCTCTTCTTCTTCCTCTTCATCTTCTTCCTCTTCATCTTTTTTCATCTTCTTCCTCTTCCTCTTCTTCTTCCTATTCTTTTTCATCATCTTCTTCTTCTTCCTCTTCCTCTTCTTCTTCCTCTTCTTCTTCCTCTTCATCTTCTTCCTCTTCATCTTTTTTCATCTTCTTCCTCTTCCTCTTCTTCTTCTCTTCCTCTTCTTTTTCATCATCTTCTTCTTCTTCTTCTTCTTCTTCTTCTTCTTCTTCTTCTTCTTCTTCTTCTTCTTCTTCTTGTTGTTGTTTAAGGTTTCTTTAACAACAATTAATTAATCAATAAAATAGGCCTATATATACTAAATAAATGTATACTGAATCAGAAGTATAATTTATGAAATATATTTATGATTTTTTTTAACTTAAGTATAATAATAATAGGATAATAATAATCTTATTCTGGCCTCACAGAACCATTTGGTTCCTCCAGATGCTGGCTTTAACATAAGAGATCTTTCAGGAACCACTTAAATGTTAAAAGATCTTACAATAACCCTTTTGTAGCATTCAAGTTCCTCTAATTTCCCCCAAAGCACTTCGAGGTCTCATGGTAGTGAAAAGGTGACTCCAGAACCTCTGAACTGAATACAAAGTGCTTAAAGGATCCCAAAAGTTCCTGCAAGAACCGCAAAGATTGTCAATGCTCCTCCAGTAACCCTACTATAGGAGAAAGAGCTTTGAGGCACTTAAATTACATTTTTAAGTTCCTTGAGTATCCGACAGGATATTTGAGGCACCTTTAGTTTTTACAGTGTATGCTCTCAGAGCTACTTTGTCTCTTAAAGACAACAGGGTGACTTTTAGCTCTGAAGGAGAAAAGAGAAGAAAAGGAGGAGGCCCGTAGCACCTTCTGCCCCGTCGTCATAAATCTGTAATGTTGGACTCTGTGCTAACCATCCCCCACTGTCCCCCTCTCCTCTTCTCCCTTGTCTCCTGTAGGGCTGTAAATCTGCCCAGGATGGTCACTCTGGGGCCGACTGACTTAATAGTTTAATGGCCGTACAGCGTGGCAGGTGTCCAATATGGCTGCCGTTGACTGCATCTCCATTACGTGTCAGCGTTGATGGTGGGTTCAGAATGCAAGAGAAGGAGAAATGCAGACAGACAGAAAGCATAGCAGATTGTTCCCCTATAATAAAGTTAACCAGTCTCTTGATAACAATTGCAGGACAGGATTTTGGGATGCACTTTGCTGTGTTAAATTTTTTTATGGCTCTACTTTATACTCCAGCACTGCGCCAGCGATGGTCCACATTAATCTACAGTGACAAATGACTTTTCACAGGCAACTATTTTCCAGCATTCCCGGCTGATTTTTGGAATTCAGAGATATTCAGGATAAGGCTAATGTAATGCAGACGCCATATACACTGAAAGTGGTCTGTATAGTTTAAAGGGTTAATTCATTCAAACATCTAAATTAATTGCAATTATAATGATTGGAGACTGAAGCATTAAAAAAGGACAGAAAAGCATCTTAAAACAGTGGCTCTCAAATAAGGGGCCTCAGCCAACCTTCAAAGTGGCCACATGATGACTTAAAGTTATTCAGATTGTTATTATTATTATTAGTATAATTATGAATCAATTTAGATACAATTAACTTAATTAAATGCTAAAAATACACAAAATCTGATTTCATGGTGACCCAATGCTTTAAAAGTGTCTCTTGCACAATATACCAAGTCTTTTGAATCTGTATGTTAGCATAAACTTTCAGCTCAACTATTCACGTACAAATAATTCAGACCAGTTTTGCGAGAAGCTCAATGTCTACATATTATAAAGCTCCCAAAGGTTTCGTTCTCCGAAGATACTATTGCAAAAATATTTATGCAACATTCCACTTTGTGTCTAGAGTCTCGCAAAACTGAGACCTTTGCTGGAACGACAGAACGTTTGCTCATCCAGAACAAATACGAAATCTCTCAGGTGAAAATTATAGACCTCAGCACCTCAAATCCCTCAGATGGCTCCTTAATGCGGTGAAATATCAGATCCACCGCAGGTCAGACACACAAACAAGAGATCAGGAGACAAAACATGAAAGGATATACAAGCTCTGTCAAGAAACGGTAGAAGAGTACATGTATCAAAGCATGGCTCGTCTCTGGTTTGTAGAAGGTGATGAGAGAGCTGTTATGTTATTGCGCGCTATGTAATAGATTTGGACTGAGAATCTTTATTAGTCTAAATGGATTTATCCTGGATGAGTCCAACATTATACTTTATTGTGGGACTGACACATTTTTATATAGCGATGGTGGATGCATTCCAGAGAGGTAACTCACTGATGCAATAAACAATGCTCTCATTGAGTGTTTGGGGGTCCACTGGCTGACATTTCCCCGAACGGTGAGGCCAGAATAGTATAGATTGCTCCCTGGTGGCCGCCACCTCATTAAAAGCCTGCTGTTTAATGGCCTTGCCTATCCAGTTGCCCAGCAGATAACCAGTTTGTTTACCTACAACACAAGTCATAAGTTGACATGCAGACAGAAGTCTGTGCCGAAAAGCTTACAAGCACTCCCGCCGCCCCCATTCACTGTCTCTCGCGCCTTCCCAGAGAGCATTTTGCGGTCTGAAATTTTCCATCATCGACTGAGGGAAGTTTGTATAGCAGTCTTGATGACTATAGAGCAGCATTTTAGGTATTCATCAGGTTTTACAACCTATATTTGACTCTCAAACCCTTCTAATAAGATTGTATGCGGATTTGAGAAGTAGCGCTGTAGTAATATTAGACGTGTTTTTTGCAAACCAGTATGGAAAATGATGTCATTTTAAATGTGCTGCAAAATAAAACAAGTCTCATATGTACAGGTTACAACGCTTTATTTGATTATCGGTATGCTGTAATTCAAAGATTGCTTTGGTTATGAGACTTAAACGTTCATGTTTAACTAAGCCGACTGGAAAAAAATAAAAAGTGAACAAAAATGATCTAATTGAGCTTAAACAAACAAAAAGCCACACTGATATTATGAGCTCAGATATTTACATGATAGCCTACATAATACAGTATCTACACACATACTGTAAGCAGGGGCAAAGTATGTGCCTCAAAATTCACATCTACTGTACATCACAGTGTAAACAAGAAAACTTATGGCAAATGAACTCTAGCAGTCACTATCTGTCATAAGCAAACAAATCTCAGTTTGTCAAAATCTCACCTAAAATGACAACCAGTCTACAGTGAATAAAAATAGCATTTTACTGAGGAAAAAGTCCTTGGAGGAAAACAATCAAAGGGCAATGATCCCTATAGAAAACTTTGTACAGTCTTAGTAATGTCAACCATAATCACCCTTGACCACTAGATTCGTAATATGAGTGAACAGTGAGACTCATATAGACAGCCTAGGTAATTTATTTTATATTGGACTATACTGTAAATGCTAAACAAGCCAGACTAATAATACATATATGCTGCCAGGGTTTTCATTGCGCATTATATAGACCTAGACCTAGTATTCACACCAGTAATAGTTCAATGTTCTAATTACTGTATGGTGGTGATTTTGTTTTGCTCCCAGTATTCTCGTAAACAGTTTTCACTTTGGGGCTGGCAGTGCCCTGCAGTTGACACAAGGAGTCATCACACGTAGTGTTCTCTATGGTTGATGTAAACTCGGTCCGCCCCGTTCTGATGACAGATCCACTCCTGATAGGACAGTGAATGGCGAGTGGGGCTGTGTAGGTCTCTCCGAGCCATTCTGACAGGCACCCGTTCGGCCAGTTCGTAGTGCCTCTCCATCCGACGAGCCTATAAAATGACACAACAGATATAGTGCATATTATATCCAAAGTATTAGTAGCAGCTCCACTGGGTGCTGATTCTGTTAGACAATGAAATGTAATGTTTAATGTGATCAGATAGATAGAATGCAGTGTTTTTTTAGGACTTTTTTTTTAGGAAAAAAAAATTTGGGCACTTTTCGTCTGATCAGACTGGAAAACGTCTCCGGTTACTTTCGTAACCTCGGTTCCCTGAAAGGCAAGAAACGAGACATTACGGATGTCGTATATGGGAACTCTCTCTCATCCTTCACTTCCGCTGAAATCTTATTGGCTAACGCCAGCAACGCTGGCCAATTGACGCAAATATGCAAATACTGAAACCCCGTTGCAGTATAATGCAAGTGCAGCGTCAATTCCTCCTCAGAATCGAACAGAACGCCAAATCAATAGCGAACACGGCGGCGAGCGTAATGTCTCGTTCCTTGCCTTTCAGGGAACCGAGGTTACGAAAGTAACCGGAGACGTTCCCTTTCAAGGCTACGGAACTTCGACATTACGGATGTCGTATATGGGAACTGTATAGAATCCCGCCGTGGAAGCAAGCAAACCACAGAACAGAACCCAATACAAAACCCCGACACCGCCCCCCCAGAATGCCAGCATTGTGATAGGACGAGACTGGCCAATAGCGAGCCTCTAACCTCTGATAGGTCCAAGGGGACGAATCACAAACTCACAAAACACTGCCAGAATTTGCATACCCCGAACAGTATAACCGGGGGGGAAGTCTGCACTGTAGACCAACAGGGCAACAACAACAGTAAAATAAGGCCAACGCATAGCGGTGACAACAGTCTTAATACACATAAGCACACAGAACAACTCATGAGCAAAGCGCAGAGAGCTCTAAATGCTGTGCAAGAATTCAACTCACCGAAAGCACTTGAGACGCCACAGAGGGTAAATCCAACTTGTAAAACCTGGCGAACGTATTCTGAGAAGACCAGCCAGCCGCAAGACATAAATCCTGAATAGACATACCCTTAGTCCAGGCCCACGAAGAGGCGATCGCCCTGGTCGAATGGGCCTTAACATTGAGGGGGCATTCCTGTCCCATACAGTCATAAGCCAAAACAATAGCGTCCACAATCCAGTGAGCAAGCCTCTGTTTAGAGACTCCCCGTCCCTTATTGCATCCACCAAAGCACACAAATAGCTGGTCCGAGCTTCGGAAAGCAGCCGAGCGAGAGATGTACTCCCGGAGCGCTCTGACTGGGCAGATAGCACTTTGAGCATCCGAACCTAGAGAGGTCGATGGCTCAACAGACAGGGCAGGCAAAGAAACAATCTGCGCCCTGAACGGGGTATTGAGCGATTTAGGGACATAACCCGGCCTCGGTCTGAGAGTCACGTTACAGTTTCCGGGTCCAAAGCGAATACAATCTTCGCTGACAGAGAAAGCCTGTAAATCCCCAACCCGCTTCGCCGAAGCGAGAGCGAGAAGCAGCGCCGTTTTAATCGAAAGCTCCTTAACTGCAATCGACACTAAGGGTTCAAAGGGCGGCCGTGACAAAGCTTCCAAGACCAAAGTCAAATCCCAAGGCGGCACGGACGGCGGCCGTGCAGGGCATAATCTCTTAGCTCCTTTAAGGAACCGAGTCACCAACGCATGTCTACCGATAGACTGTTCATCAACAGGCGGGTGAAACGCAGCAATAGCAGCTACGTATACCTTCAGGGTGGATGGCAGGCTCCCTTCGTCCATTCTGTACTGAAGGAAGCGTAGAATATCCGACACCGAGCAGTTCGCTGGGTCTAAACCGATATCCTGACACCATTTAGAGAAAACACCCCACTTCAGAGCGTACAGGCGCCGGGTAGACGGGGCTTGCGCTTCCGCGATGGTATTTTGAACCCGCGAATGAAGCACATCGATCCCGCTCAGCGTCCCTGCAGCGGCCACACATGGAGCCTCCACAGCCCGGGGCTGGGATGCCAAATCGATCCGCTCGCCTGAGACAGTAGGTCCTTCCTGAGCGGAATTTCCCACGGTTGCTCCGTTAGTAACTCCACCAAGTCCGCGAACCAGGGCTGATTCGGCCAGTACGGGGCCACTAGAGTCACCGCTGCCTTTTCCTCCCTGACTTTGCACAACACCATGGGCAAAATTTTCACCGGAGGAAAGGCACAGAGACGGGCTTTCGGCCATCGCGCAGTTAGCGCGTCCATCTCCCGGGGGGAACGGGACAGCGAGAAAAACATCCGACAATGCGCGTTCTCGCTCATCGCGAAGAGGTCGATCTCCGCTCTGCCGAAACGATCCCATATCAGTTGAACCGTCCCGGGGTGAAGCCTCCATTCCCCTTGAGGAATCCCGTTCCTCGAGAGCATATCCGCCCCCCGATTTAGAACACCGGGGATGTGTGTCGCTCTCACCGAGAGAAAAAACCGATCCGCCCACAGCAGGAGAGATTCCGCCTGCTTGAATAGGTCCCTGGAATGCAAACCGCCTTGGCGATTGATGTAAGAGACCACAGAAGTGTTGTCGGTTCGAATCAACACATGCCGCTGTTCCAGTCGAGACCGGAAAACTTTTAGGGCTAGAGAGACCGCTTCCAGTTCCAAGCGATTTATGTGCCACTCCATCTGCCTCTCCGACCACCGACCGGAGGCGGGCTTGGACTGCGCGAGAATCAGCCAGTCGTCCAGATAGTTCAAGACGCGCATCCCGCTCGACCCGAGGGGTGAAAGTGCCGCGTCTACACATTTCGAAAAGGTGCGGGGGGCGAGGGCTAGCCCGAACGGGAGTACCGTGTATTGGTACGCCGCATTCTCGAACGCAAACCTCAGGAATCGCCTGTGGCGCTTCGCTATCTGGACGTGAAAATAAGCGTCCTCTAGATCCACTGAAGCGAACCAATCCCCGGGGCGAATTTGCGCTAGGATCTGTTTCAGTGTAGTCATCCTGAAAGCGCGCTTGTGAAGCGCTCTGTTGACGGGTCTCAGGTCCAGTATGGGGCGGAGACCCCCTCCCTTCTTCGGCACTACAAAGTAGCGGCTGCAGAATCCGCTTCCCCGCTCGCTCGGGGGAACCGGCTCTATCGCTCCCTTGTCGAGTAAACTGCACACTTCCTGCCTCAGTACATGAGCATTTTGGGGCAAAGTTAACGACTGGATTACGCCGCGGAAGCGGGGTGGTCTGCGTTTGAACTGAAGTGTGTACCCGTGTCGAATTACATTCAGCACCCACGGCGAGATGCCCGGAATAGCTTCCCACGCCGTGAGGAAACGACTGAGTGTGGGCCGGTCTAGACCTGCGGTCATCGCCGCTATGTGAGGGCTGGGGATAGACACCTCGCGCTTCCCGCGAGGCGCCTTTATAGTTAATGACCGTGACTCTGCGCTGCTCGAAGACAGGGCGGGTAACACAGTGTGAAGTGCAAGAGGAGAAAAAAGCTCTGTTTGTGAAGAAGTAATTTGCTTTATTGAACAACACACAACATTCACAACATGACTGCACGCGTCGCTCGCCGAACGCAGAGGGACCGCGTGCTCTAGAGCGCGCCGCTTGGAAGCGGGGCCATCCGTGCGCTCTCCTCTCCTCTTGCCCGAGCGGTCAGGACGACTGCTTGGACCTCGCTGGGGACGCGGCGGGTTTTCTGCGCGGGCTCCTCTGAGCCGGTCTCTTGTTTCCCGCTCCCTGCCACTGCCCGTGTCGGCCTTTACGGGCATCCGGTCCAGGGCGGGAGGCTGGCTGATGTCTGGCCGCAGCCTGGGACTGGCGCCCCGAGGCGGAAGACGAGCGAGAGCGAGGGCGCTGCGGCGGGGGCGGCGGCGGCGCTCGCCGAGGGATCACATGGCTCATCGCCTTCGCCTTCTTCTGAGTCTCGGAGTACCGCTCGGTGACCTTCTCCACGGCATCTCCGAACAGGCCATCAGGGGAGATCGGTGCGTTTAGCAGCGTCTTCCTGTCCGCCTCCTGCACGTCCGATAGGGTGAGTCACAGGTGTCTGTGGAGGACCACCAAATACCCCATCGAACGGCCAATCGCCTGGGCCGAGCGCTTCGTGGCCAGGAGCGCGAGGTCCGTTGCAGAACGGAGGTCTCGGATGGCGTCAGCGTCGACAGAGGCGGCGCCATCCAGAGATTTCAGTCGCTTGGCCTGCAGCACTTGAAGAACGGCCATAGCGTGTAGTGCAGAAACCGCCTCCCCCGCGGCGCCGTAGGCCTTGTTAGCCTGGTGAGCTGTAAACCTGCAGGCTCGGGACGGCAGGCTGCGGTCCGAGCCCAGGGCGGGAGCTGACGGGCAAAGATGTGCAGCGACGGTCTCCTCGACAGGAGGGATGCGGAGGTAGCCGTGGTCCCCCGCCTCGTCCACGGGGGGGAACATGGCCTGGGTCGAAGTGAGGGTGCGCGCCGATTGCGGGGCCACCCACGACTTCACCACGTGCTCGTGCACATCAGGGAAGAACGGGGTTCCCCTTTTCGAAGCGGCCTGACGGCGGCTCGATTGGAGGAACCACGCGTCCAACTTGCTCTTTGAGGGCTCGTCGGGAGCCTTTCAGGATAAATCCAGTTCCTCGACGGCCTTCGAGAGGATACGGAAGAGCTCTTCCTGCAGATCCGCGGGGGTCTCTTCCGTGGGTGCCAGAGGGGCGGCCTGCTCCGCACCGTAGTCGTTCTCGGAGGCCGACAAGGACATAGAGTCGTCCTCCTCACTCACCCCGAAGGACACGAAGTCAGCAACGTCGCGGGGAGGATGGAACGAAGGGTCCGGAAAACTCACCGGAGGTCGAACCTCGACTCCGCGGTTGGGGGGGCCTGCCAGCGGCTCGGTGGCGGCAGCAGGCCCAATCCCCGCAGCAGCTCGAGCTTCGTCCCGCCTGGCCTTGAGGGCTCGGAGGGGCATGTCCGCACAGAAGTCGCAGGACCCTTCATCCCTGAGGGCCGACTCAGCGTGGGCCAGCCCCATGCACGCGATGCAGAACAGGTGCAGGTCGGGGGGCACTATGGGGCCCGAGCATAAATTGCAGACGGTCGCTATCGGATGCTGGAGACAGTTCAGGTATCTCCGGTGCACCTTCAACGATAGCAAAAATCCAAGTAGTAGTAGTATCAGCTTTTAGCACACGATTTGAGCGTGAAGAGAGAGATTCTGAGGAGGAATTGACGCTGCACTTGCATTATACTGCAACGGGGTTTCAGTATTTGCATATTTGCGTCAATTGGCCAGCGTTGCTGGCGTTAGCCAATAAGATTTCAGCGGAAGTGAAGGATGAGAGAGAGTTCCCATATACGACATCCGTAATGTCGAAGTTCCGTAGCCTTGAAAGGGAACCAGCTGCTGACCAGATAATAAACCAACTTTGTTTGGATGGGAGACCAGTTTAAACCAGCTAAGACCAGCAAACCACCTGAGGCTGGTGTATTTTTCAGCAGTGTTATGTGTTGGATGGGTAAAAACGCCAGGAAAGACAAAGAGAGAAAAAAATCTGGAAAAAGTGAGCTAAAAGAGAGCATATAATCCCTCCTTAAATAATAAGAAACATGCCAGTAGTCATCTTTCGAATGCAGCTCTATTATAAAGTACCACAGAAGGAAAATAAATCAGAATATAGAGCCGGGACCCCCACAGTGTAAACAGAGTTGTGTGAGGTTTACCTGAGAGAATGAGGCCACCTGAGGGGCCTGAGAGGCCAGTGGGATGACAGGGGGTCTCTCTGTATATGGAGGAGGAGGCTTGTGAGTTGGAGGGAGGTCAATTCTGTGGAAGGACAAAAACCAACAGCAGTTAGAATAAGTATCATCACTGACATGTTGCATGATTCGCAATCTTATTTGCAGTGACCCCAGAGTATCTGGATACATAAGCCACAATAAAAATAATGTATGAATGTCATTGCATTACATTAAGAAAATCAAGCCAATTGGCATTTATTTTGTAGAAATGTACTGTTTAGGCGCTTTTTTCAGGCTAAACATTTCACAGAAGTTTGTTCGATGATAAAACTTACAGAGTCACTGTTTGTATTCTTGTCAGTAGATGGAGGAAATGGTGGTCAAGAGCCAAAAGTATGAAATGTGTTTAGTCTGAGGAACAATAACAACCACACCTTCTTTTAGTTCTGGGAATGGAATGGAACTTTTGTTCTGTTTTACATCCATGGCAATACTGCCAATTTTTCAAGCTTAACACCAAATAATATTTTTTTTAAGGCTAAAACAAATCTGAGAGTCTATGATTCCCATGCAAGGTGTCACTTTGGACTCAATCCCCAGCCACTCAAAATGGCCTCCATGTTTTTAAGCCCCTACGGCCACACTGACACATACTTTCTCATGCTCTCTGGACCTCTAAACCAAACACCAGCAGGCCACAATAGACCCCGTCTAGAGTAACTTTGCGTGGGTACACATGTGGGTGGAGGTGTATATTAGTGATATACATAAATACAACTGGGGCCCATTTTAAAACTCCAAACAAAACTGAGAGAAATGGAAACAAATGACTTTGTCTTTTTGTTTGACTTGTGAATCACTGCAATGACTCCCTAAGAACATACAGTATGCGAACAAACAATCATGTCATTTACATTTCCTTTGGTTTAATGTCCTAAACTTCTACAATATTAAAATAATTACTGATCTGATATTGACCACAAGTACACTAAGAGGAGTGGTTTCACATCTCTATAACTTAGGCTCTGATGGACTAATGTCCATTTAGCTTCTGCTTTGTATCCCTATGCATTGGGAGGTCCAGAGGGTCACCCTGCCCTGACCTTGAATTCCCAGAATGCCTAATATATGGAAAGATACCTGTTCTCGTTCCCTGGATGTAGATACTGCTGTGTGTGCCATAAAGGTCATCTACTGAATGTCATAAAGATAGCCTAGAGTCATTAGTGGACAAATAAGGAATCTTAAACATTCACTGCTAGTTTTAAAAGCTCTGCAACGACAACCAATTAGAACAAGCTCTTAAAAAACAGAGTTGGTTCACACCTCTTGGTTAAAAACCCTTTAGGGAAAACATGTCAACTGTGACCTCTCCTCATATGTTTTCCCAATGTGCATCCATAAGCTCCTCATTCCTAAAGGGATCCACTTTGTCTTTGTTTTTCCACTTCCTGTGGACATTAATCCCCAACCATTAGTAGTACATTGTTTTGTGTAATTGATTTTCAATGGACTATCAGTCTGTCTAATGTGTCCCCTGCCCTCCCCACATAAAGTCTAAATCAGACAGAGATGGAAAAGTGTACAACAGTGTTTTATGGCTCATTAAGTCTATATGGACTCACATTAGCATTTCCCATGAAAAGTTATGACCGAAATAGAGGATTAAAAGCAGGAGATGTAGTCCATTGCCTAGAAAGATGATATGGTGAGTGCATTTGTATATGAGCAGGAAGAGACGCAGACAGGCCTGGATACTCTCACTGGTTCCACCTGGATGTCCAAAGAGACCAAACAAGGGCCAAAATTTTGGACTTCGCATCAAAGAGGGAACGAGATTGCATTATCCTCATATAGGCTAGTTTTCTCTCTTTTCATCTCCTCTCATGTACACAATGCACAGCTGAAGGTCAGATTCATTTGTTTTCCTCCTCAGAGAGCCTGGAACATTTTCCAATTGTCTTGATTTTAAGCCAAGACCTTGACATATAAACTAATTTAATACTTTAAAGGCTGCCACATCATCTTGTGAAGGATAAATTCAAGGTCACTTTAGATGAATGAGAGCTAAAACAAAATCAAACACAAAATCATCACGACTCGGAAATGAAAGTGGAAAGCTCACACAAACCTGATAAAAATAGAAAAACCTATAAAAAATACCTCTTAAAGCAAGCACATTTTCTCATCTTTGACTACTGGGTGCAATCAGATCTAAATGTCAAGAGTTATATGGACATTTTTGGGTTTATTCCTGCATAAGCGCCATGTGTTAGCATCCCAATGCTGCTTATCTCTCGCAGATTCCCAGCTGTCTCCAGCGCAGTGGCAGCAACATCCATCAGACCAAACCCAGCTGTCCCACCACACTGATCTGCATGCAGCCTGCAGCCAAAGTAAAGCTGAGCCAAGACACACAGCGGCTGAACAGGGATCAGCCGAAACAGATAAGAGTGCCTCTTGCACCTTTTCTGAGAGTGACACTTCTGACAGCACCGCTGAGAAGTTTCAGAAAAGGCTCACTTCAAGATAGATGTGGATAAAGATAGCGCAGCAGAAAACAAGTCATAAATAAATACTAACAGTTAACAATTCAGGGAATTTGAAAACCTTAGGGGCCCTCTACACAGAATGTGTTATTTTATAACAGTTTTTTTAAATAGCCAATTAACATCACAGTCATCAACCTTAATTTCTGATTGCTAATTGGACGCAGACGGCTCTCTTCTGTCAAAAATACAGTAAAACAATAATATCAAGAAATATTATTACAATTTAAAATAATTTTCTATTTTATTATATTTAAAATGTGATTTATTCCTTTGAAGATGCAAAGCTGTATTGCCAGCAGCCATTACTCCAGTCTTCAGTGTCACATGATCGTTCACAAATGATTCTAATAGTATCAGCTTAACATTTTGGGGAAAAATTAAACTTTTTTAGAGCATATATTTGAAATAGGAGTTTTTGAAAACAATGTCAAAGTATTTTTTTTAATCAATTTAACGCATCCTTGCTGAATAAAAGTACTAATTTCCTTTTGAATAGTGGTGTACCTCTGCTAAAAAGTTAATTTTGTGCATGTTCAAGACTACACTAACCTAACAGACAGCTAACTCCAGAATGTATCCAGTGTGAACGTCTCCTTAGCTGTCATGTTTGGATAACACGCTCAGGTCATATAACAGCAGAAACTACAATGGAAGGTTTGAGAAAAAGAGAATATTCTGAAACAAATTTCAAGGTCCACAAATCATATGGAGGCCAGACGTTTGAGCGCTGAGAATTGTCTGCCTGCCGCATTTCCCCTGTTCCCCGATATAATTTTCCCTGTGAACAGCTGTATCACGCGAGACTCGGCTGTGACCTCATCCTCATGAGAACTGCATCCATCACTATGGCTCTAAGAAACATTTTTTTTGTTGCTATGTTTGCTTAACTATTTATATTCATTTATTTACATTAGCTCCTTCTTTTATAGAATACGAGAAGAACGTCCCATATTCAGTGTTATTTCTGCTGACACTAACAACCTGTGGCAAACTAACAATGGTGGGTCCTTGACAGAATAAAAACATCTACAACAAATCTATGTGGTCTTATGTGGGCACAATACATTTGTAAACCTGGGTTAACATTTTAATTTGCATATTTATATGGCGAATAACATGAATTGGATGAACACATCTCAGTTTTTGCTCACTTTCTAGCTATTTTAAGCCACTTCAACTGTACTGTAACAGTACACTTTTAATGTAACAGTTTCTTTCCTCTAGTTAACACGTTTTCCCTCACAGTTTGATCAGTGTGTTTGAGAGTCAACAGTCATTTTTCTCCCCGCTGAAACTAAACAGCGTGTGAAAGTTTCAGCAAATGTACAATGTTTTGCGTTCTCTCACAAAAGTATTGTGTTCAATGGCGAAACTTTGCACTGCATTGCAAAACATTTGCGTTCTCACCCAAAGCTAATACGTTTTCCCTCTCACGCTTATAATATTTCCATCACAAAAGTTTTGCGAACAATTGCAAAAAATTTGCAAATAAATTATTTAAGAGATACGATTAAGATATATAATTTCCCCTCTCGCTTTAGGAGCTATACTATATTATTATTGGTTATCTATTGATAAACAACTCTCTGTAAGATGCTTGCAATGAATCATATCACATTATACTTTTGGCACCATAAAAGTGGTGCTTACCCAGGGGTTAAAAAGCAATGCCAACACTTTAAAAACTACAATTGTGAAATGCCACTTTACCAGCGATTAATTAGTGGCCTCAAACCAAGATCAAAAAGGTGATAACCCGGAGTTAAGTGCAGCGTGAAAAGCCATGTGAAGCTCTATAAGGGGAGCTGCTTTTTGGAGGCTGTGGGAAAGGGAGACCTCCAGGCTGACTGAAATAAGACGTCTGTGGGCTCATATCTAGAGACACTCTTAGTGACAGAACAATAAAGCGGCTCTTTTAGCATGAACCAAAAGAAAAAAAAATGAAAAATCAACATGCTTTGTCAAAAAGGAGCTATCTGAAGCTCTTTTACCCACACAAGTTCTGAAATGATGTATAGTGTGGTAGTCTCTGTAAAAAGAAAAATACACAACTGTGGTCTATTGTGGCTATAATCTCTCTTTGTGATGACATGCAGTTGCCTTTCCTGGAAACAAAAGAAAACCATCTGATGTTGCTCCCACTAGAATAGAGCATTTACACTCCTGACTGGGTTTCTGGGCTCAGTAATAATTGACCAGACAAAATATATTACAGTTAAGGCATGAAGCAAAGGTTAAGCCATAAAAAGGTGCTGTAGCGTGAAATGCCTCATTCTGACAGGCCAACAGGTGAGCCGGACAGAGCTGAAGCGGAGTGTAATGTACTTAATGATAGTCTGACTGGAAAAACAAACTCTTCAATAAACCATTTACTTCAGTAAACTCATTTTAAACATATGTGACTATGAGTAAATCGGTTTGCCATGTTAGACCAAAACTGTAACACATGAGCACATCGATGAAACGCTACTAAGAAATCTGGTAAGTTCACTTAAATGTAGGGTGGTAATAGTTAAAGTTTTATTCTGTCAGTCCAAGTTCAAAGGAAGTTGCTGAGCAAGCATGGTAATGATTAAATAATTCACCAGGTAAGTGCCCGCACTGGCCCGACTGAAGGTCTACGTATGGCAAAGCCGGTGACTCGGTGTCAAAATATCTTAGATGTCTGGCAATGTCTGTACCCATGTAAACAATGTTATATTTTAAGAATACTTTCCTAATGTTCCCTTCAAGTTATTAAAATTCAACTTCTGAACGTTCTTGGAAAGTTAAAAACATCCAGTTAAAAAAAAAAAGTGTTTGGGACAATTTTAATATATAAAATGGTTATTAAGTGTCCACAAAAGTGTAGTTTCAAACTTCAGTAAAACAAAAGGTGCAACATTTTAAACATGATTTGGCAAAAATACTAATCTAATAAAATAGAAAATAAAACAACTAAATTATAGAAAAAATAAAACCTTTGTATGCATTTTAGCCATTCATTTACAGGTCAACAACGTTTTGGGGGCCTGAAAACACAAACTTTTGAAAACGGGTTTCAAAGTGCAAGACTTTGAAAATTATACTGTTATCGTCTCCTTGTAAATGACAAAAAACGAGAATTTGTGAAACCAGTGACATCATTTGCATGCATATTACATGTTCAGTCTATAGGCGTGTAGTGTTTCTTAGTGACGTCGCCAACTTTTCCATTTTTAGTACATCGTTGCCATGTAAACATACCCTTAGTTATTTAAAACAATAATGGTGAAAGTGTTTAAGAAACATTTAAATGTTACTCAAACAAACATTGTTTTCATGCTAAGGTTTAAATGTGTTTAGCAAGTATTCGTACTGTTGAGAGAACCTTACAAAACACTGATAGTGCTTGCTGTGAGACATTGTGGCTGTAATGTATTTGAGATCTCATCCTGCATGTCGTTAGGTAAAAGTTAAAAGTCAGATTATCTGTATAGGTGAAGATATTGCATGTACTTACACTTTATCTGAGTATGTGGTTGGAGGAGCCTTGCGTGCTGTAAGGAGCACGATGGTGAAGACGGTGATGAGGAAGAGTGCCAGCACAGCTCCCATCACGGCTCCAGCAATAGCCATGGAGGATGTCATCTGCTTCTGAGACATGTCTGAAAGGCGTCACAACACAGTGAGAAAAAAGAAAAGGTAATTAATAAATAAACACGGCCAACGTTATTGGAGGTACATCAAGTTCCACTAAAATTATCATCAGCTTGTTACAATTCAAGACAAAAACACTGCTGATCTTGGCACAGAACGGCTAAATGCCACACATTATAACAAAAAGCACAAAACAGCAAAGCACAGCCTGTGAAAGCAACTAACAACTGGATGTAACACACCTAAGCTCAGCATGGAGTTTGCAAAAGACAAACAACAGAACAGCAAGAAACTACAAGACAGCTCAGTTAAATAAAAATATGAATACAAATGTGACAATGCCAATAGTGAGGGCAGAGTAAGCAAAAATATTGAGTTCATACAGCCAAAAGAGTTTAGCAAATAATAAATACATAAAAGTATAATTAAAACCAGATAAATTTAGGCTACTTGAACAGCAAAATGAAGACAAAGCTTCATCTGAAAATGCATAGCCAATTTCCCCACTATATATGTTAAATGTCACAATATTAATAAAAGATTGGGCAAAAAGCACCCAGGTGACCTACTATTGGCAGTGAGATTCTCTAGTGTGCATCCAATGGATACTTTATTATCCAATCAGGCCATAGGAGAGAATTTGTGAATGACAGTAAAGTGATGCAACTGACAGGTCACATGACGAATGTAGTACGTCCAGATTACAATCAATCATACACACATTCATAGATACTGTAACGCTTTAGTTTAGGGTCCAGTTCTCACTGTTAATTATTAGCATGCATTTATATAACAAGGATATTGGCTGTTTATTAATATTTATAAAGCACATATTAAAGCTTTATTCTGACCATATTCTATATCCAATACATAAACTTAACAACTACCTAATTAGACCCAATCTAAAGTGTGACTGAATATACTTTTTTAACAGTTGCAAAGTATACTTATTTAAAAGAAATGCCTATACTCAGAGTATGTATTTCAGATGCAGCCCATGACTTGATTTGAGAAAATATGTAGAATTAAGCTTTTCTCCCCAACCTTCCTATGGAGATTTTGGTTACACTTTATTTTATTTATAGATTTAAGTAATATTATTTTTGCATCTGAAGTCGAATTTGACTCGTTTTAAAGTCTGCATGAAATCAAAAATGTCCCTCCCTACTACTTTCTTATTGCATGTTCCTGGTTTTATGTGATTCGTCATTTAACGTTATCCCAATGTAAAAAAAAAACATTTGTAATTTTTAGTGAAAATAATGGAAAAAGGTAATTTGATGCTAACCATTTGCTTTTTTTTAAAGCGAAGTTGCACTTTCTCAGCTCCATATGTAAAACCCACTTATCAAGACAGCCAGTCTCTGATGGATAAACTCAATTATAACCCTATTATGTTCTTATTGTTTTTACTGTCTAATGTGCTACAAAATAGGTTAAAAATAGCAATTCACTCACTTTAGGGATGTTTAATACATAAAGTAAGACAGAAAAAGATTCAGAAAACGATGCCACTGATTAAATTGGTATTTTACAGTGCATATCATCTGTCCTAATGGATTTAATTGTTAATCAAGAGTCAGAGTGTATGTGAAATAGCGGTTTGTTGTTACGGCGAGTCAGGTGGATGGGTGGGTTGTGCAGCGGTTGGCAGGGGCAAGCTGTAGTCAGCCATCTCTAAGGCTCAGTAATTAGGACCTCATGCTGCCCTCCTTTAAAGCCTGCTGTTACTCCTCTCCCATCCCGCAGTGCTCTTATGCTTTGCTGCACTCCTTCCTCCAGCTTTCCCTTCCACTCTCTTTCTCTGTCATTATTACTACCTCGCTTGTTCGCTTTTACGGTGAGTTTCACACTCTTGCGCAACTTCATTTAGCAAGTTCACTAAAATCAATGAGGTTGTTGAGATCACAAGCTCGTTATTCCCACAACGGGAATCCAGTAAAAGGATTACATCCATTAATTAAGATTAATTAAACTCAAAGTGTGCCCCTTTGGATGATCAACAGACTTCTTGGCAAAGAGTGTGGAACAACGTCACCATATTACTTTGCCACTTGACCTATGAAACACCACAGTTTGAGGATGTTGGGCATGCTGAAAAAGAATCACAATGTCTTTTTTCCCCCCAACACAAATCAATTGAACGTATTATCGAGCGTTTTCCCCTAAGGTTTTATGGCCGAGAACCCAATAATTACCACAGTGCTGTTACTGTCAGCTCACCTCTGCTCTCACAGGAGAACAGAACAGGATGTTCAGTCACAAGTCATACAATAGTGATCGTTTAAGTGTAGCAAGCGGTAAATATTTTGCCCTGCTGAGCACACGTCCGGCTCATGAGGGGGCTGAGAGAAGCTGGCACTGGAGGAATAAAGACAGTGAGAGCAGGAGGTCAAGGGCGTAAGGTGTCAGGAGATCGGGGAGGGAATACGAGGAGAGGGGATTGTGGCTATAGCCTATAGGGGACTGTAAGCACCAATGTGAGCTGGGATAGAGAATCTTAGTAAAAAGTTTGGCACTGAATTGGAGGTTTGGCACAGTCGTGATTCAACCAGGCTCGTGACAGATCTTTTTACAGCAAGTCCATACGGCAACATCAGAAGGCAGTGCAATAAAAATACAGTATGACTTCTGCAGCTTGTGAAGAGTTAAAAGTAAAGCATATCATTTCTGTACCACTAGCATCACAAGGGCTGGGTGATATGGCCAAAAATATTATCACAATATATATTTTTTTATATCATTTGATATCTATATTTATCATTTCATACCATTAAAGGGGAAAGAAATGCATTCCACATTTGTTAGATCCAGGGCCGGACTGGGACACAATTTCAGGCCGGGAAATCCTACACCCATCCAGGCCATCCTATGTACCCAAATAAAATTTAGAAACACTACAACCCTGTTTTTCCCCCCCCCTAAATTACATTTATTTCACAGTACGACCATAACATAAAAAACATAAACAACCAACCTAGAAGTAAAGCAAATGTATGCATCATCTTTCATGTCAAATTCTTACATTTGATCAATAAATTCAGTTATAATAATAAGACACTATAGGGCTGTTACCCATCAAATTAAATAATGTGCACTGCAATTACAACTGCAATAAATAATGTTATGAGATTGATGTTTTAAATAGGCCTAAATGTTTGAATATACAAATAAAAAAAATTCAATACTTAAACATTAAACTAAACCGCCAATAGGTGGCGGCAAGTGGCCGTCTTAATTAGGGAGTCATTCATACAAAAGATTCGTTCAAAACGCTGAATCATTCAACAAAACCCCGCGCTGTAGGCCTACCCTTGGAATTATTTTCGTCGGTGAAATAGAACAAAAATAGTTTATATGTTTTGTGTCTAAAATGTAAGTAGCTTAATAATAAATATGAACTACGCTACTTGTTTATTGAACAATAAATTCAATGTAACATTTTCAATCGTGATAATATTCAGCAAAACAGCTCCCTAGTTGTGTTATGTTAAACTAAATCATGTTCTAAAAAAAAAACAATTAGAATTTTTACCTCAGTACATTTCTTCTGCGAGTTTTCTGTGTGCTGTTTCACTCATTTGTTTTGATTTCTGCACGAATTTGCTAGCAGTTCAATACTAAGTTAACAAAGAAAAAAGTACAGTATTTACAGATTAAACTGACCTGCACTTGAAGCCCTGAACAGGCCAATAATTTTGCAACATTGTGCTGCTTCTTCTTGGAGTGCTTTCTTTTTCTTTGTCCTTTCCATCTCTGCTCCACCTGGCCGTCCAAAAATGGAAATACGAATTGGCGTGTCATACATACGCAGTTTCATGAGATCAGTCTGCGTTTTCTCTCCCTCATCGGGTGCTGCTCGCATTTCTGTTTAACCGTTTGGCTGACGCAAAGTCGAATCGTAGCCTTGCCAGTCAAGACCTCTATGGTCAAGACTAACAGATTCATGATTTTATTTACTTATTATTATTCATATTAATAATATTTTAATTGAATGACGAATTTGAAAATGATCACTGGTAAAGGTAACAATATAAAAAAATAATAAAAAAAAAAACGCTGGCTGGCAGCAGGCCAAATTAGTCGCCAGGCCACCGGGAATTGTCCCGGTGCTCCCGATGGCCAGTCCGGGCCTGGTTAGATCTCAAGAACAAATGAATACATATGCTACCTTTTCATTTAGGGCCTCATAAAATCTTTTTTAATTGTTCCCAAGTTCCGTTTTCTTTTTTGTATTTTATAATTTAATACAAATTAATCATCAACAAGCATGTCTAATGAAATTCTGAAAAAAAACTTTAACCATTTAATCAATATTTTAAAATGTATTAAAAAGAAAATCTAACAATTCATTTACAACAAAACATTGCATTTTATTTTATATTAAATAAGGTGCATGCAGAACAGGGCCGTGCACAGACCTTTTGAGGGGCATGTGCTGAAACTGAAAAAGGGCACCCCCTCCCTTTTTTTCCCACCAAGTTATATACATATATATATATGTATATAATTTTTCTCTGCTCTGCAGAACAAAGTTCAATAAAATATTTTTTTAGCTATTCTGTTTGGTTTAATAAGCTAATTTGTATTATTTGGTTAAAATTGCTCTACCTTCCCCTCTTCTAAATGTCACACATAAACATGAGTCAAGTATTTTTGACCAACTATTTTGAAATATAATTTAAATAATTATGTCCAACTCAATTCCAGATTATAAGAAACTATAGCCATGCCATTACTATAGCATATCCAACATCTGCCTACCTGGCAAAAAATGTATACTGTGGAGGACCAGGAATGTTAGTCTCTTGATGGTCCCTTGTTCATACAGTTTCCCTAAAATAAGCCAGCAATGAAAATAAATAAATAAAACAATGTGAAAAATACAGTTGCAGTGAAAAGGAGTACTGAACTGGAGTAATGATGCTGAAAATTCAGCTTTGATCACAGATATAAATTACTTTTTAAAAATTAGATTGTAAAAATAGTTCACAATATTAGTGTTTTTGCTGTATTTTGGATCAAATAAATTAAGCATTGGAATGAATTAAATAATGGATTACATTCTGCATGATAAAATATAAAGATTTCACAGTGGTCTTCTATGTTTTTTTTTTTTTACTACTACAACATTACTGGAGTAAAACCATGTTTTACTACAATTATACAGGTGAGGACGAGCGGAGAGTATAATAAAAAAAACTACATTGCACGTGCATATCAACAGCCTTGAATTAACCATAATTTAATATTACCATAACAAGATGAAATGTTAATACATGTTAATTGTATCAGCAATCATAAATCAAAGAAGAAAATTTCTTAGAAAAATATGTTACCTAGGTGACGAGGATCACTCGTCGCTTTGTGTAGTTTCAGTATAAAACAGCGCGGGGGCGCGCCTGTGCTTATGATTTTCCGATGGTAAAAACAAAGTATATGTTGTTGTATTATGAATAATTATGAATATATTGTTAACATTTTACAAAAGTCAAACTCAAATACAGTTACGGGGTTTTTGACCAGCGAATGTGTGCAAATGTGCATTTTGTCCGTCATTAAAACGGCACCGGCGGCATCAAATTACATTTTCATCAACGGATTACTAGTTTGTTAGGCGCTCAGTTTTTCCTGTTGTAAAATACATTTGGCCAAAATCGCATTGTATAAAAGCTGAAATGCTACTTTATGCACAGGCTATATTTAAGTGTAGGCTATGTATTGATAACTAACGTTGCTAGCCTAGACCTCCCTCTCAGGTCCCACATGTTTCAGTCAGACATGAAATAAATAAAATATGAGCGTTTATAGACAGTGTTTAGTACTTATTCAAACAACAATATCTTTATTTTTTTACCCTTGCAAAACTTCGTTCAGCTGCTGTCTGCTGTGCGGCTGCGGCGGAGCTTCAGTTCATTCAGTCCTGATTCAGTCACGTCGACAGATGATTGATGGGGCGGAGTTTGTTATCAGGTTTACTGACCGTTTGAGGATGAACAAGATTTACACAAGCTCTTTTTAAGAACTTTCATTGGCTAAATATTTTTAAAACAGACAGGCGTAAAGGGTGACCAATAGCATTGATTTATTGAAGAAGAAAAAAACACCACCAAAAAAAAAAAGGGCACTTTGAGTGTAAGAGCAAAAAGGGCATGTGCTCTGCATAGGTTGAGCCCTACCTGTGCACGTGCCTGATGCAGAACAACCGAACTTGTATACTGAACATAAAATAAAACATTGATGAAATATACAGTACATCATCGTTGTGTGATATTCCTTAAGATAATAGTAAAAAAAATGGTAATAATAATAATAATAAATATAGCTGCAAACAACAATTAACGGGGTTCAAGCGCTTTAAGGCCTTTCAGCACATGTATAAAAAGGTATTATGTTTTATTTATGAAGCCCATAACCTCCTAAATGGGTTTTTCACCATAGATGGAAAAGACCATTCACAACCAAAGCAAGCAATTTACTAAGGAAATATATGTTTTAAAGCTTTTTAACAGTTATAGAGGTAGAGCCAAACAGTTTGCAAGTAGGTTTATGAAATAATTTCCAATATTTAAATGGACAATTCAATTAACAGCAGTGGTCCGGCAAAGTTGATCAGAATGAGTTCTAAAATATGGTGTGAAAATGGCCATGGCCGGGCATGTGCGAAAAATAGTATAATTCTAAAATCCTTTACGCACGAGAAAAACGCAAAGGCGTCCCTTGGTGGCCGATTTCTTTCAAATTTCTCATAGGCCTCTAGGGCTGTGAATCAAACAGGCCCAGTGAGTTTCGATCAGACTCCGTTAACCTTGTCTGACAGCTGCTTGAAATTCACTGGCCGAAATTGGTCATGTTTTTCAAGATACGCAAATATCCTCACAGACAATCGCGGCACCTCGAACACCACATGCCAGTTTTCAAGTCAATCGGACTGTTGCGTACTATAAGTATGGTCTTTTTCCCCCCATTTTAGCACCACCAAATTGCCAGTTGCCATGTCCTTTTTCACACACAACCACAGACTGAGCCCATAGGTTTACAGAGTTTGGTGAAATGATCCGTTTAAGAGGGATAGCTGTTTTCTGTCACGGACGTGAATCGAAATTTCTACTTTTTTGATAATTATTGACAATCAGACTACAGGGAATCCTTCTGCACTGGTTTGGTTCTGATAGGGCAAAAAAATAAAATAAAAATAAAAAATATATAGGACTAGTCTGCAAAAGTAGGTTTTTCAAAAAATCCAAAATAGACAATTTTGACAATTGAATCCAAGACGTTCGTTCTGTCCGCCTTGAGCCTATGGATTCCAATGATATAAGACAGATATAAATGTTTAGGAGTTATGAGCTATTGCGTACTTTTGATAGCTGTAGAGCCACACAAAAAAATGAAACAACAAACAGAAGTCGTCATAATTATAAAGAATTAGCCTTCATGTTAAGGTGTGATCACATTTACCATTGCTCTGTTAAATTTCATGGGCGAAATCCAGTAATTTAGCATCCTAACGATAATAACAAGAAATGGCTATGTCTATTGAGGATTAAGGATAAGAGAGGAACTCTGTTGATAAGTGAAAATGTTCCTAACATTCATCAAAAAAATTTTTAATTCCCCCCTACCTTCTACACTCTTGACTCTTCTATTACTAATTAGCACATATCTCTATTTATCTCTTTATGTTTTCTGAAGGTTTAACTTCATTTGGCATTATATGTGGTTCAGTGTACGGGAACAATGGTCAGGGATGGTCAGGGCTTGGAGGGGGAAGGAGAGGGAAGGGGTTGGAGGGGAAGGAGAGAGGTGATACCGTCTGGCGTGTAATACCACAGATGGGCCCCCCACAGTGAGTCACAAGACCCCTTTTCAGTTCAATTCAGCAAGGGTTAAAGCTGTCTGTTTGCAGCACAACATTCACCTCACATATTACAAGTAATAAAGCAACATACTTAAATTAGATTTTTTTTCACTAAAAATCCATATAAAGATAGAAATTGTAGGATTTTCCTCATGAAAAAAGTACACTTTAGAATACTTTTAAAAAGAGTGATTATTACAGATCTAATATACTTTAAAAACAAGTGCACTGAACGTAATGTTTTTGCACTTAACTGCATGTTAACTGAAATTAAATGAAAATGTGTTATAGTTTAAATTTATATTACATACAATTAATCACGTTAGGAGTGTATTTTTTTTCTTTATATGCAATTTCATACTTCAATTGTCTTTGAATTATATGGTTAAAGTGTACTGCCGAATGTACACTCAGAAAAAAAGGTACAAAATCTGTAACTGGGCGGTTACCTTTTCAAGAGGTACACTTTTATTCCTTTTTAGTATTAATATGTACACTTGAGGTAACAGCTTTTATATCTTTTGTTCTAGAGTGTATGCATTTATGTGAATGTAAAATCTAATTTAATGTCAAAATATAAAGTAATACTATAAAATATAAGTATTTTAGCATGTTAGTCAACACATCAAAATAACTGTACTTCTTTTAATGATTTAAAATGTTATTTAATGTAAAACTTTTAATTTGACATTACAAAGTGCACTTTGATAAAAAATACTTCATACGTTCATGAATGTTTCCACACTTAAGTACACTTCAAGTGTCCTTTTATTATTACATATCAAAGAGTTTGTGTGGAGCTATAGCGCGTTTACAGCACATTCATAATCATTACTTTTGCCAGGGTTTTGCAGTAAGCTTTAAGCCGCTTGAATGCGAGGTTATTATAATTCCGCCCCCCAGTATATATTTAAGTAATTAAATGAATATAAACCTACGGTTAGTCAACTAATGGCTTGAATGAACTATGGACTATATGAACTATGGACTATAGTCGACTAGAAAAATCTTTAGTCAGGAGCAGCCCTATTATTTTATGTTTGTCTGCGTCAATACAACTGCACAATCCCTTTTGAGCTTATTACCTCATTTCTCTCTACGACCCTCAACAAACAGCTTTGCAATCTGTTGGTCCCTCTTCAATAGTTGTCCAGCTAAAGTGCCCTCTCCGTAATTCAGGTGCCTTTTTGGTGGCTCACTTTAACCCCGCTGGACTTAAGACCTTTCACAGGTGAGCCCAGACTTGAACCGTATCCTTTGAAGGTGCTTTCCTTCCTTCTAAAAGATGTTTACCAAGCAGATTTAAGGTTTCTGGAGACTGACAGAGAAATTCAGAGCTCAGAGCAGAGGATTAAATGAGTTCACACTCGCTTAGAGCCGGTTCAGGGATGGCAGGCATCGTTAAACCTGATTAAAGGGATCAGGTGTTTCTCTTAGACTGACTGTTATAGGTCTCAGATTGTCGTATCGGACATGGACAGCCCGTAACTCGTTCAACACTCTCGGCGGGTATTTGATAACAGTAGCTGGGTTGGGAAGAAGCCCCACAATGCTTTCTGGTAAATGTTACATGGGGAATGCTGGCCCTCCCTGCTGGCTGACACCTGATAGCCATATTGGAGTGCAGGTAGGGATTTTGTCTGTGTTGGACCGGAAAAGGTTTCTGTTTGCGACCCATGAGTCTTTGGGGCAATGGAAAGAAACAGACAAACGTCCTTGAAAAGGGAAAATGTTTATGATGCAGCTGACCAAAAGGGCTCAATGACTATTCAGTATAACTCATCTCTCCTAATAGAGGCCACTAGACAAGAGAAAGCCCACAGCTTAAGTATCGCCGAGAGGGTTGTTCTGGCGAATGAAGATAGGTCAAGTGTCAAAGGTCATCTCCTGTTGTGGCTGCCATTGTTTAAACTGCCAGATTTTTATGAAGGTACTTTAGTGTGCACGACTGTGGAGAAGAGCAGCTGATTCTGGGTGGTCTCTCAAATCCTTAAGTGTTTGACAAAGACCTCAAATGCTATCTGAAGTGCTCACTGCAGAAACAAGACTTGAAGAGTATTTCCTATTCTCTATCTTGCATTTAATTTGTCTTTTGGGTCAACATGACATCTTGAGACCAACTAGAAGCAAATTAATATCACTATATTTGGTTACATAGTTGTACAGCCTATATCTGTGACCGCGAAATAATAAAGTGCAGTAACACTTTCCAGGGTTCAAGTTCTGATAAATGTGAGACTCTCTAAAAATGGAGCACTGAACATTTAATAACAGCCTACCACTGAGGGAATGACTTCATGGCCACTGTGATGTATTAGTGGAAAAATATGTCATAAAAGATGGATATCTGAGAGGGAGGAGGAGTCACAAATGACACATTTTCCAAAGGAAATATTCTCTCTGGAAGGAAAAAGGAAGAAAATGACTTTGTCACAATGACAGATCGCAGCCTTTTAAACTGACCATCTTTTATAGAAGAAATTTATCTATATACTTCAACGTGCATTTTCGTTGTCATCCCCCCAGTTCTCCTTTTTAACCTTGGTCCATCTTTGGCTCCTCCCTTCTTCCAGTCTCAAGCTCCCCCTTTTCTCAAAATCTCTCCCTATTTTTTTCTCACAGAATTGCCCTCTTTTATCCACTTTTTTTTCTCTGAGATGGAGAGCGAGACGGGAAGCACAGGTATCCCTCAAGAGAACAAGCTCTCTGTCATGAGCCCGGGAAGAGTCTGTTGCCATGGGGACGGTGTCAATGGCCTGGAAGGGGGCTGTGGCAAACAAAACCATTCTACCGGTCTAATTTAACCAATCAGAAGCACTCATGGATCAGGGAGGGGGGTGGTAATTCTGCTCCTTAGAGAATCTATTCAAACAGTGCAGTGAGAGACAGTGACCTACTCACCCGTGATAAGGTGACTGCATGAATGACATTGTTATTTTCAGTGGGCTACCTCACTTTCCAAGGAATTATACAGGAACCTTAAAATACCTGAGGGAATGAAAGTGTCTCTATTCTGTATTCTCTAAGCTATAAAGAGCACGTTCGTGTAATTTCCTATCACTGACGTAAACAATTAATGGCATTGTTCAGAAGAAAAGCTTTATTGCTTCCTTTACCGCTGTGGTTCTGATGGCCTGTGAAAGATGCATAGTGATTCACTAATTGATTGGCTGATTAGAATTACTTTTAAATTTGAGAAAAAGCCCCAACTTTGAATAAATTAAACTAATGATTTTAACAATTACTATACTGTTCAAAGGTTTGGGGTCAGTAAAATAGAATTAGTGTGAAATTTACCATTGAAAATAATTGTTCTCAATCCTAATATATTTTAAAATGTAATTTATTCCTGTGATGGCAACCCATTACTCCAGTTTTCAGTGACAGACGATCCTTCAGAAATGCTTCACTGCGGATTTGGCGTTCAAAGAACACTTATTATCATTATTAATGTTGCAATTACAGATTTAGCAAATAGTTGACTCAAAATGTACAATAGCTAAAAGGCCCAGTCTACTTAATTTAATATATTTAAATGAATTAAAACAAAAAGTTATGCACAATGTGAAAGTATCATGTCGGTTTACATCAAATATAATGGATATTTAATTGTGCATTTTGATTTCCACCACCTTTTAAATTTAGATATGAGTTTATTTGAAATAAAATGATTAAACTAAGTGTTATTTGTACACACCTAAAACAACAGGTAATTCCTCTGACACTACACATCCGTTTGCCCCAGATTTGTGGTGCAAGGTGGTCCAACACATGAAAATGTATGAGAACCACTGCTTTACTATACTAATTTTAGCCCTGATCTCATGGTCTTGGATTAAAGAGGCACACTTCATGAGCGGACTTTGGACATTGATTCATTGTGGAACTTCTGACAACTAATTACTAGCTTGTCCCACCACCAGCTGATTGGACAGGATGATAGACTCACCAACGGCTATGAAACAAAAACCACTCAAACACCATTTAGTCCCACAGCTGTGCTTGATCTTCCCTTCGTCAAGCAGCTCCCCCATCTCCTCTCACACAGATCGACAGAACAGCAGTGCAAACACAAGAATCAACAAGTCCATAATCCCCTCCACTTTAAGGCTATCCTAGGTAAAGTCAGAGAGGAAGTTCAGCCCCCATCCACAGGAAGCTTTTAGCCACAGGCTTTCCCACAAAATATGCATGAGGCTCAGAGCACGAGGGGATATTCGGAGATGAAGTAGGTTAACCACAGCAAAGGAAAAGAGGGCGTGAGGAATACATCCCTGGAGGTCTCCAGGAGAGTAGTGGAGACCCCCACAGGGAACACTTCTGCAGCTGAAGCAACCAGTCACACCCAAGACCTCAACATTCACCCCTCCAACCAACACCAAACAGATCTGAGGCCAAGTTATAAAACAAAGAAACATGTCACAGAAAAAAAGGTGCTTTATTTCAAAAAACAAATGTATCCCAAAAATGTATTTTTACAAAACAATGCTCAGTATCATCTATACATTACAAATACATTTCTTCTCTGGTATTTTTCTTTTAATGTTTTTTTTATTTTATTTTTTTTACAGTAGATCTTTGTAAAACAAAAAAAGTGAAAAAAAAAAAAGTTCTGGAGAAGTGTACGTGTTATCCTCTCATCACAATCTGTGTAACGGGTGGGTTTTCTAGTGCGTTCCACCATTGATTTTCAGGCTTCCTAGAGGAACGATAAATTCAAACAAACTGACAAACAAAACAAGGTTCTCCAAACTGCCAGCATATATACATACATAACAACCTTGTTTACATTGAATTCGTCACCTTTGCATTTCCCAAACCTGTACACATATATATTTTGTTTTACTGAACTCTTTGATGTGCACTGTAACTCAAGTGTCACATGTCATTTAATGCGAGGCAAAACAATTAGTTATTGTCTGAAAATCTGCAAAAAGCAAATCATAGGAATGGCACACAAAACAAATGACAGTACAAAATGATGTTTCTCAGGGCCCATCCTGACCATTATATGCCTCAAAAACTACTTGCATACTTCTTCTGAGAATGATACTCATTCGTTTGGAACTTCTGCATGCACATTATAATGCTTACAGGGCACATCTTCAGTTTAAGGCACTACAATATCATCTCCAATATCTCAAAACCCAAGCATATGCGTCTGCTAGCTTATTAAGATCCAGCCAACACTAAAAATGAATGACCAATAACACGCGTGTTAGGCTATCGTCTTCTGCGTTAAATTATGTTCGTAAATGTGTGAGATCTGAGGCCAGAAACCTGAACACTATTGCACAGACAATGAGGAAATTCATCAAAACACTGTCGGTTAACACTAGCTGATTGGATTTACATATTACAGACAGACACACGGACACAGAAAACACAAACAAAAACACAAGAGACAGGCACAGGACTTGATTTGTGACGTAATGCAAGCCGCTGAATGCAGTCGGACGTTGTTAACACTTGGCAGTGACGGTCTGACGAAGACAAGCCAGACAGCTACATTAATACGGGACGAGCTTTCATGTTGAACAATGGCAGTAGTTTTCGATGTTCAAGACATTGTCCAACCATCTCCTTTTGCAGACGGACTCACACAGCGGCAAACATTTCTGATGGCACAAACAAAAGAAATCCAGAGCTAACCGAGTGACACAGTGGTATGCAAATAGAAGCTGAATTGATACAATAACAGCACCCCATTTCGACAATCATCCTGTCTGGCTTTCTCCCATTGGACTTTATCAAATCCAGCACAGTCCTCCCTGTCTAGCACCTCCCTAAAGCACTTAAACTCTGAATGCCAGTAGAGAGGAAATAAATGTTGCCATGGAAACCACCAGGCTGTTGACAGGAGCTAATTTCTGCCTCCATCAGAGTGACAGCATTGAAAGTTGACGTGACTCATCGAAACTCATCGCTTACATCGGAGCTGATCTGAAACACTTATCGACAGGTTATCTGAAAACAAATTGCATTTGTTTGAATGCCTTTCTTTTTTTGTAGTGACTTTCTTTTAAATAAATCACACAGTACAACTTACTGTGCAAGGAGACTGACTATTGATTTGGCAAGAAAACTCAACTTAATCACCCCTGAAATCAACCCTGAACTGGTTTATTGGTAAAACAAAGCAGATGACTTTTTGCCTGAACTTAAATGACAATAATTACACCCTCTCTTGGTCCCAAAACATCATTTAAACCAGCTAGCTATGAAGAGCTAACTAATGATTAGACTAATGTACAAAAACAAATTGGTATGTGTAAACTACTAGAAAAGGTGCATTTCCTACTAATTTTCTTTACATGACTCTGTTCATCCTTGTATCATTTTGCAGTCTGAAGCATTTCAAGTGTCTATGCAGTCTCTTCCTGCTCATCTTTCTCAGACATACCACTCCCTCCGCGAGATCATTGAGCCATCGGTGTGCGACACGTAGTCATTGTCGTAGCAGTCCTCTGGCATGTAGGGGGAGCCGTTGCCCATGACTTGCGGAGCGGCGTACCTGCGAGGCTCTGGCTGCAACGAGCTCCTCTGGATGTGATGGGCTGGACTTAAGGTCTGCGGATGGCCGGGGTGATGGTTGTTGTGGTAGATGTGCTCATGGTTGGATGGTTATGGTGGTTGAGTTGACCGCCTGCTTCCCTCAAAGCTCTACTGCGACCATTGGGTGATCGCTCTCGGTCGAAATCACCCCACTCTTCTCGATCCTTATCCGGGTAGATGGAGCCGTTATCCTGGTTGGATTTGAGCTTGGTGTCAGGGCTTCCTTTGCTGTAGACTTGCTGCAACTCATGGGGCTGGGGAGCCTTCTGCATGTCCGAGGGGCCGTGATACTGCTTCGTGTAGTAGTCGCCGCGGAAAGTCCGCCGCTGACGCTGGTAATAAACTCCACCCAGAATCAGTAGCAACAGCAGGAAGAGGGCTCCGCCCACTGCCCCACCCACAATTGAGCCTAGGCTTCCCTCCGGCAGAGGCGCCAGGGTTGGAGAGGTGATGAGGGCTCGCTGTTTATTGCCAGGTGCGGTGGCAGAGATGTCGGCGGTTAGGAGTCGCACAGGGGTGGTGGGGGGCATGGTGGTGGTTGAGGGAGGATCTAATGGAGGGAAGGAAGGAAAGGCAAGAGGGAAGGGGGCAGGAGGAAGGGATGGACAGACAAAGAAAAGTAGATAATGTCAATGCCAACTACATCCGCATATCATTAACAGTCATATGAATCTGCTTCCAAGATTGTAACATCTTCTAGCATAACATCTAGAATGAACAACAGTTGCCATGGACGGGACAGTTTCAGGTTTTGGATCAGATCTTTTATTGAAAGGAAGTGATTGCAAACCTTCCGACAGCTTCAAAACCTAAAACTGTTGTCCAGAGCAAAGATTAGAAAAAAAAAACATGAAAGTGAAAGAAGAGTTGAGATCTTCATGTTAAGGGATTCATGAGGAGCTACATACTAACATCTCCAGCTAACAACGAAGTACAGTCGTCTGCAACAATGAAACCTAATGAGCAACATTTGTGTTAGCTGAGAGAGGGAGTATGGATGACCACATAGCTGAGTGATTAGAAAAAAAAACAAAATGGAAGGAAGGGGTCAGTGAAAGGGTACGAGCTACTGGGGGAGGGAGGGAACAGACATTGAGAATACCCTGCTAACATGACTTGACTGGTGTAAGGATAGGAGATTGAGCTAACGCCATTACCATGCATTGATCGCTTGATTGTGTTAAGAAGCAGCGTGTTGCGTTTCATCGTATTCTGGAGCATGCATCTGTACTATGCAAGCAGCGTTCTCTGAGGCTGAGAGCTGAAAGTCAAACTATCCCATTACGGAGTGTCCTGTTCCCGGCGCAATGAGAACTATTTGGCTGGCTGTGAAGTGTGTGAATGCATCGAGTGCAAACGTGCGAGTCGCAGGAGTCAGGGCTGCAAGCTCTTCAGGGTTACGTAGTTCAAATGCTCCAGCTAAAGTGGGGAATAATTAGCTCATCCTCACTGGAATGAATAATAAACGTAGCATACATAAAGCATTCCTGGACTGTATTGTTCCCGCAAGGTCGAATGTAATTTGAATGCATCTGTGGGTCTGGTGAGAGAATGTATATGTAGGACAGAGCAGCTATATGGTTCAGAAAGAAAAAAAAAAATGACCCATTCATTCTTTTGGAAACATTTTTGATACAAAAAGTTCTGAAATACTTTTGCACTCCCACAGTATTCCCAGCGCAAACATTTGTTGCATATATTAAAACACAGGAATAGTTCACCCAAAATCTAAGATGTTACCAAGGCCTCCCCTACCATGGTAAGGGGCCCAATACAAGTTAGAGGATACGGGGCCTGGGCAAACCACCCTGATTGTCATTATTTACCCACCCTTGTACCCAGCCTATATGTGGTTATTTCTTTGAGTGCAATACAAAAAGAGAATTTCTGAAGAAAATTCATACAGCTATTTTCCATGACTTTTCACTGAACTATGTCTGAATGATTAATTAAAGAATCTGAATGGTTTGTTCATTAACCAGGACTTCAACTCATCAAATGGGAAATGATTTATATTTTGGACAGTTCCTCACATAAAGCTAATGTACGCCTTTAGAATACTTCAGAAAACTACAAGACTACGCTTATAGTGAATTTTTGGAGATTAACACCATGATCAGTTGTATGAAAAAAATATATCGGCATGAACATTCTTCAAAATGTCTTTGATCCACAGAATAAATAAAGTCATACAAGTTTGCAACAACATGACGATGAGTAAATATTGACAGAATTTTAATTTTTGTGTGAACTATCCCCTTAAACCACAAGGACATGGACAATGTCAATTTATTTTAATTTAATCAATTTCGCCCAGCGAGTTAAAGAATAATTTGTTTCAATCAATAAACACTAGAGCTTCTCGCCTCAGCAAGTCAATGTCCAGAAAGGAAGAGAACAGGACATAAAGAGAGGGCAAGTCACGGAAAGGTCAGAAAACCCTCCCCCTTTCATGCTTCTCTTCTCTGTGCCTCCATAAAATCCAGATTTATCACAAATTATGTACAGTATATGTTAACCCATGCCTGTCCGTACACTGTACATATCATTCAAACCTAAATGTGATTGGTCCGTCTGGAGGGAGTGTGTGGGTGTGTATCTGGGGGGGTGACTGGTGACCACACAGGTAGTGGCAGGGTGTTTAACATGCAGGAAAGGTTCTGCTCACCCATACTCATGCACAAAGATCAGTGACTAACAGCAGACACCCACAGTCACTCAGTCAATACGCAAACAGTAGCAGTAGGCATTCTAGCAGAAACATCATGACTCAAACAATTGACGCAAAGGGACTCTTAAAAAAAAAAGATATAGGCAGACAACTTTGACAAACAGCCACACGCAAACAACAAACAGAAACAGATAGCTTCATGCACGCATATGCTGAATCTTTCTCAAGGGGAGAGCATTAAAAAAAAAAGTTTAAAAAAAGAGAAAATAAAATACATTATTAATGGCGGTTGAAAAGAGCTGGTAAATGTTTCATGAATCTAGGACATCACTCAGTCAAGGTTGCTTCCGCTCTATTCTCCTCTTGTATAACTGCGTGACAGTCTCAGAGATACAAGTGTGCACGAGGAAGGGAGAAAAAGGGGAGCGGGGTTGTAATGTGTGTCTCTATCACAGAAACTAATTAAACAGCAGGAGTCAATGTTTAATGTTTACACAAAAATGATAGGAGATAAACACCATGGAGTTTGACAGCGCATACCCGTCTCAGAGGTCAATTAGATAATGACTCATGAAACCCAATAAAAAGCAAATCAAACTTTTTTAAAGAGCCAAAGCTGAACTTAAATGGAGGGCCAATCCCCTTCAGGCAAAGGCCTCATGCTAAGGAAAATGACAGGGAGCTTCTGTGCCTAAAAAAAACCCGATCAGTATCCGTGTAACGGGGATCTGAGATAGGTGGGTTCTATTAAAAAACATCTTGTGTGAAATGAATAAATGAAAGAATTAATGCGAGAAGGTATTTATTTTTATTTTATTTAAGCCAACATTTTAATAAATTTGACTGGTTAAGTTGTGTTGTTTGCTTATTATTGTTTGTCCAGCTTCACATGGGAAACATATTGATAAGATGGGTATGGCAAGTTTCAAGTCTCTCACTCACCCTGAATGCGTATTCTAATGTCTCGACTGCGCAGTCCGATATCGTTTGCCACCTCACACCTATAAACGCCAGAGTCGTTCTTCTGCAGAGGCCTCATAAAAACCAAAGAGTTATTCAGCACCTCTGCCCCATCTGGCATCTCTCCATCCAACCTACAACATACAAAACATGTCAAATTGCTTCCAAATAGTAAAATATTTCATTTGCCTAGACACTGTGGAAAATGTCAATAGTAATGATCTAAATGTCTATGGTTAAATGCCAAAAAATAAACCAGATAAGTTGGACCAGATAAGGAAACAAGTTGACAAGTACCCAGCATACATGGGAACTCCTTCAAGATGCATAGTTGAGGAAGTCGCCAAATAAAAGATGATTTGTTTACCATCTTGGTAACACTTTATTTGAAGGGGTGTGCATAAGACTGACATGACACTGTCATAAACATGACATAACACCTGTCATGAACATGAAGGAGTCTTTATGAATGTTTATGACTGTTGTCATTAAGTGTCATTCGGTAAATTATGACACTTTTAATTCAAAGTTGACATTGTTAAAATGTCTTTGTTATGACAACTTGACATTAACAAAGACAAAAATGTCTTTGTTATGACAACTTGACATTAACAAAGACAGAAATGTCTTTGTTATGACAACTTGATATTAACCAAGAAATCATAACCTGTCAACCTGTCACAAATATGTCATAACAGGTCTAATTATCAAACTTCAAGCATTTTGCAGGGTAATAACCCTTAATGACATCTTTATAACTAGTACAATGTGTTCCACTTTACTTGAGGACAGGTAAAATATTCATGACACAGTTATAATGGTGTCATGAGGGCCAAAGTTGTGACAGGTTGACAGTTATGATTTCTCGGTTAATGTCAAGTTGTCATAACAAAGACATTTCTGTCTTTGTTAATGTCAAGTTGTCATAATCAAGACATTTTTGTCTTGGGTAATGTCAAGTTGTCATAACAAAGACATTTTAAACAATGTCAACTTTGCATTGAAAGTGTCATAATTTACCGAATGACACTTAATGACAACAGTCATAAACATTCATAAAGACTCCTTCATGTTTATGACAGGTGTTATGTCATGTTTATGACAGTGTCATGTCAGTCTTATGCACACCCCTTCAAATAAAGTGTTACCAACATCTTTTTGTTTGCTCATAATTACCATATGTCATTTCATAGTTTTAAAGGGGACCAATTATGCAGAATTCACTTTTATATAGTTTTTGAACATAATTATGCATGTACGCAGTGTGTGCGCACAACCACCTTTTTGTTGTAAAAATACATCCACTCCGTTTGTTATTTCCCCCATAAATGCTCATTTTAATACACTTTCAGATTTGAGTAAGACATTTATTCTTATTAAAGCTACTTAAGTTACTTATTCAAGAGCAATGAGTGAATTTCTGTTTTTCTTCTGTTGTTCAATTCATATTTAAAGCATACAGCAGTAGATATTGCATATTATGCTGCGGTTACTTGAATACACAGAAATAATATACACATGTGACTTCTTTCCCCGCTGTTTACATTCATGGACATAACTGACTGTGTGTATGTGAAATTTTTGTGTTTTTGACATAACCTTGAGTGTGTTTGACAGTTTAAGAGCAAAGAAGACAGGAAAGAGATCTTAGTTTAAAACTAGTCAGTTTTCTGTGCATGTGGATCGGATGTGTGCGCTCAGAAAACCATATATCAGAAGTTTAAACTGATACGACTTTAAAAACAAAATGGCAATAATATACTTTCAAGATGAGCGTGACCACGAAAGATAGGGTTGCCAACCGTTCCGTATAATACGGAATCGTTCCGTATTTGACACATAAAAGGGTTGTTCCGTATTGAACTGATACGGAACGCACTTTGTTCCGTATTTTTGAAAATCAGTTCAGTGTAAATCCATGACAGAGCATACCTTTAATATATCTTCACAGACAGACTATGAACGAAGACCCGCTGCTATAATGGCAAATTCGGGGACTTGGCGCCCCCTTAACGGGCTCTGACCTGTAAGGACGTAGAGTTGGCTCATTGGTCGAACGTCAGATGCGCCCGCGCTATTGGATGTCAGTGTCAGCAGCGCAGCCTATGAGCGAGCCAAACGCTCTGCAGCAGATTGCAGATATACACACGGCTGTGCAGCTGCAAATGCGTTTGTTTTACAGGCTTCAGTAAATCGAGTAAAATTAGACATTTGTAGGCTATGATAAGATAATTGATCAAGATAATGATAATTTTCCATAGGAAATTAATTTATTACGGATATTTTAAACAAAGAATGAGTTGGTGTGTCCAAAATTTTAACATTTGACTGCTTGAGGCAGTTTTAAATCACAATTGATAAATGTTTAAGCACAAGATTGACTTTCAATCTTTCAAGTGAGCAAACAATACCGACGAACATTAAAATATTAGTGGCAGAGAACTGATTTGCTTTGAATGTGTACGACGTTTGGGCATTCACTCAAGAAACTGGTTAATTTGCATTGAAACCTGACAGTTTGAAAGCAACTATTGGTGTTGTGAATCATAGAGATCATCTGCTGATTGAGAGGAGTTCAGGAAACCGGCATTAACACTCTTGAACCCACTCCAGAGAATAGTGCGCTGTGGCTATTGTGAGTGTAGTGGTTACACACCTGATCCATCTGAAGTGCTGGGCAGGCGGGTTGGCCTTGGCTCGACACTTTAGTTGCACATTCTCCCTGCCCACATACCAGTCGCCGTCATAGCCCAGCACCAGGATGTCTGGAGCAACTGAACACACACACACACAATGCACAAAGGGATCATTCAGAGTAGTGTAAAAAAGGTAAGGTAAGGCTGTGCCTTGTTAAAGACCCTATAAAATGACATAACGAGTGCAGTTTTCTGATCCGGTGTTGACAAAACAACAAATTTATGACGGACAGAAGGCTCTGTCTGACCAGAAAACTACAAGACCACTTACAAAGACTATTGAACTGTATTGATTTGTGCCTTTAGAAAAGCTCTTTAAAGTTCTTTAAGTGAGCGTGCTGAATTAAGATGTCTTGTAGACCAAATGAGATGAAAAAGACTGATGGAAAATGAATGAAAGGCTTTCGTGACTATAGCCATGTCCCATGACTGATGTGACCTCTCCCTTCCCATACTCCCTACACCGGCTGCTTCCTGTACCTGCCCCTCACCACTACATCTATATTTCATTTAAGAGACTTCTTAATCTGCGCTTACGCACTCGGCACCACTGCAGACACACACTTACACGCTTTCCTCACCTCACTGCTCAATGGTGCTTAAAAGTCTGTGTGTAGAAATCGTTAAATCACGCTGACAAATCTTTCGTCTGAGCATCAATACCCTTATTCACTAGAAGTCCATGAAACCTTAAAGGGATAGTTCACCCAAAAATGAAAATTAAGTCATTAATTACTCACCCTCATGCTGTACCAACCAACCCCGTAAGACTTCGGAACACAAATTAAGATATTTTGTGAGTAAATCTGAGAGCTGGATCACTCCTCCATAGGCTTCTAAGGGATTGAAACCTGACAGCCCCCGAAAAGTCATTAAAGACATCGTTAAAATAGTCCAAATGGCTACAGTGCTCAATCTTAAATTTATCAAGTGACGAGAACATTTTTTGCGTGCAAAAAAACCTAATAACGTCTTTATTCAACCATCTCTTCTCTTCCGTGTCATTCTCCTAAGCTGTTGACGTAGTGTAACAGCGCAGCACTTCTGTGTTATACGTCACACGTAGGCTCACTATTGGCTGACGCTGGTCATGTGTGTGATGCGTGTGACGTTCAACCAGAAGCGTTGCACAATAACACTACGTGAAATCTCCAGGCCCAAAGAGAATACTTGAATAGAGTCGCTATTTTAGTTTGTTTTTTTGCGCTCAAGATCTAGCCACAGTAGACACATTAAATATTTAAACATTTTCTTCAATGACTTTCTGGGCCGTCAAGTTTCAATCCCTTAAGAAGCCTATGGAGGAGTGATCCACCTCTCAGATTTAATCAAAAATATCTTAATTTGTGTTCCGAAGATGAACGAAGGTCTTACGGTGTTGGTACAGCATGAGGGTGAGTAATTAATGACTTCATTTTCATTTTTGGGTGAACTATCCCTTTCAGGACTGTGTCCTAGTGAAAGAGCTTTTAGCTCCATCATGCACAAGACAGCATCAAGACATCATGTCATGTGGATAGTGACCGCACTGGGGTGATTTGGAAAACAGATGTAGGCTCTGGACATAAATCTGACTGCTTTGACTTTGTACAGAAAAAAAAAACAACAAGTTACTGTGAAATTCTAACTTTTGGGTTTGGTGTTCTACGTCAAGCAAACAAAAACAGGCTTGCGTGCACACAGGAGCGAGTACCAAATGAGAGTAAAATTTCAAGTTGGTGAGTAAATAAGTTAAGCGGCCAATTGGTTGATAACTTTATCAAGGATACATGGATTCACAGTTTTTTTTTAATCTGATGCAAGTGATGGGAGCAAATGAAAAAAGATATGCTCTAATGCTGAGTGTCCATACAGAATTCCAGATATGATCTCACTCTGTTTCACAATCTTTCAGTTAGATATGATTGTGAATAAGCCAGTTTCCATTTAATTTAAATATAGAGTATTAAGTTATAAAGACCACATTCCTTACTTGAAACAGACAATCATTCTCAGGCAATGCTTACACATTGAATATTGAAAAATATTAAACTTTAAACTGCATTACTTGCATAAAATTACTTTCAATTTTTTTTTCAGTTAAAAAAAAAACAGGAAACATCTGAAAGTGTTTAATAAAATATAAATAAAAACATTCAATGAACAAACTTTAATGAGAAAAAACATTTTCCATGAGGTTCTTTGAAAATAATACACACAATAATCAAAAACTGATTATTCTATTCCATTGCATTCATTTTTAAAAAACAAAGCAGCAAGTAAGGAGGATTACTTATGTCTGGTAAATTTGCTCAATTCAAACCTTTAAAAAAAACTACAAATCTGATACTCACACTGTACATTGACAATATAGGGTATCCTGAAGTCGCTCTGCAAAGCGGGATGTTTCACCACACATGTTAGCGTGTGTCCTTGGGAGTGACGGGAGGGCTGCCAGGTGTAGTGCACCTGGGTCGTAGTGGTGCCGTTGGCATCGTCCTGCATGTGGGCCTCAGACGTGCCGTACAGATTAGTCTCCCAGGAGACCTCGGCAGGGGGTCGAGCCCTCTCAGCGATGCATGTGGCCACCGTGGTTTCATTGCCACCGTCGATCAGAGCGGAAGATCCGGCCGAGACTACACCTTCGGCTCCACTAAGACAGACAGACACACACGAGTTAAATGGACCACACTGCTTGCGTTTAATTCAGCACTTTAATGTGAGGAGACATGCTCACACCATTACTCGAAAGATGTATCAAGATAATGAACCGAGCTAAAGGAAATCCATTCAGACGAGAGTACAAAGCTAAATAAAAGCTCATTCTTGATACTGAAAGAATCGCTCTGGTAATACAGTCAATACATTCATAAACTGATAAGCATGACTGAGAATAATTAGATTTTCTTTGAGAAGAAATAAAAGACTTATCAGACTGAAAAAAAAAAAAAAAATTCTCTATGGTAACTACCGGCTGAGGGTCGGCCTCGGTTTCTCATCAGAGAGCACTAAGTGCTTTTCCAGAGAAGATGAAATTATTTGTTTTAATGGCTTATCCAGTTTACATGGCAGAAGGGGTGGGGCTCGTGATGCGTGTGCGAGCCGTTATGAATCCAGCAGTGTTCAGAGCTGGAAAACTGAGCTTTGCGGAGGCTGACAGAAACTTAACGTGTGGGGCGCTCCCCCCTTCCGTTCCTCCGCTCAGTGTCATCAAAGGTGGGAGATGAATGGGAACAGTTTCCTGGGCTCTGTGACAAGGGAGGCCCACTCCCACTCCCAAGTCAAGAAGGGCTGTGATAATACAATTTATTATATATACAGTTATATATAATATATATACACCGTTAATATATATATATATATATATAATATATATTATATTATATATATATATATATATATATATATATATATATATATATATATACACACACACACACACACAATAACATTTAAAGGTTTGGTGTCGGTAATATTCTTTTGTAAGTTTCTTATGCTCACCAAAGATGCATTTATTTGATCAAAACTACAGTAATACTGTGAAATAATATTCAAGTTTAAAATAACCATATTCCATTTTAAAATATATTAAAATGTATTTTTTTCCTGTGATGACAAATCTGAATTAATTTTTTTTATCATTAAATGTTAGAACCATTGTGTTGCTTAATTTTTTTTTTGTGTGGAAACAGTGATATCTGTTTTTCAGGATACTTTGAATAGAAAGTTAAAAAGAACAGCATTTATTTGAAACAAATGTTTTGTAACATTGTAAAAGCCTTTACTGCCACTTTTGATCAATCTAATGTAACATTGCTGAATAAAAGTATTAATTTCTAAAAAAACAACAACTTTCAGTGCATCATGATAATTTCTCTCAAAATATACAGATATGCATATCATTTTCTACAATGATAATGCTTTTTTTCCCTCAAAATTTTCAAAACTAAAATCAAAGGCACTTGGACATTTTATGGTGATGTATTTTATCATGATGTCTTATGTAATGAAAAACAGCTCAGTAAAATTTAAGTTAGTTTAGAGTTATTACATCATTTAGCATCAAAATGTGCATTATATTATGGGGTAGTTGGTGATACTCTGCCCTATTTCATATTAAATATTAATTTGCAGAAGTCAATGGACAGGTACCGAATGCATCAATACTCATTGACTAGCCTTTGTTTCTCCCTCTCTCTTTCTCTCCATGAGTTTTTCTCTTCCCAGCTTGTGAAGTATTAATATTGGCAGCTGACCTTCAGAGACAACAGAAGCAGCTGTGGTCATCGTACCTTCAACGGTCCACTGGTTAGTGGTGAGTGACACATCATGTGTGCCTGGGTTCGTATGTACTCTATGCCCATGTGTGCGGCAAATCTCGTGTCACTTTAAACAACAAATTCAACAGGGCTTCGCAATGACATCCTTGACCCTAAAGTGCAGTGAATCCTAAAAGCTGCAGGAATCTTACACACACACCCTCCCCCACACACACACACACACACCTAATTATAGCTCAAGCGCGTGTTCTCTTCCTCCCTTAATCCTGCTCTCTCACTTCACCACCACTTTCCATCCTCCTGCATCCCCCCCCCCAATCTCTCCTTTCATTAAAGCACTCAGTCCCTGTTCGTCTCTGCTCTCATTTACGTTCCGATTTTCCTCCAATTGCACAGCTCATTTTATCTATGACATCATCTTTTTCAATTTATCTTTTGCTTGTGCTTTATGAACCTTCACTCAACTTGTCGGTCTGCTTGTCATTTATTACTCTAACAAGAAGTCTTCACTGAATGTAAGCGACATTAATCAAAACTAGATTGTTATTTAAAATAACGGTTTTCTATTTGAATACATTTTAAAACGTAATTTGTTCCTGTGACGACAAAGTTGAATTTTCAGTATCATTAATCCAGTCTTCAGTGTCACGTAATCCCTCAGAAATCATTCTAATATGCTGATTTGCTTCTCAATAAACATTTATTATTATTATTATTACTATTATGATTATCAGTGTTTAAAACAGTTTTTGCTGCTTAACATTTTTGTAGTAATGGTGATGCTTGAATGAATAGAAAGTTCAATAAACAGCATTTAGAAAATGCCATCATTCTAAAACAACACATTCAGGGTTAATTTTTATATCAATGGGTTTCATTTGAAAATAAAGTATTTCATTTTTTTTTCATTGTTGCTGAAGTCTATTCTTGAAGTTCATTGTGTAACCTTCATCTTCAGCTAACAGAGGAAACGGTGACTCTCCTCATTCCTCCATAGTGCAATACATAATTGATATACCTAACATAAAGCACTGAGCTTGTAAGCTTCCTTTTGTCTCTTTTGTACGCCCAGATAACAAAAGGACACAGCTTCGTTCGGTTGTATCTGTGTTTAGCAGAGCAGATGGCTCTGGGGGTTTGATGGAGGAAGAGAGTTTAAACATCACCATGTTCTCTGAAAGAGCTGGACGGCCTCCCAAAACACTGCTTTCATTCCTGCCCTGGAGTTGCTCTTAATGTTTTTCCACCCTTTCGCACACACGCCGCATACTTGCCCACTTACACAAATCAGCAGCAGCAATACGCATCCACTCGCACGCCTTTCTTTGTTTGTCGACCGCGCACATGCAAAAGGTTTGTCACGGCACTTTAGCATTAATAAACACAAGCACCCTTAATCAGACTGCAAAAAAAAAAAAAACACGTATACAGACACACCGTCTCAAGTTACCTAGCACGCTGACAGTGGTGGAGGCCTGTGTGTTACCCAGCGGAAAGGTGGCAACCTTGCAGGTATACATGCCGATGTCAGCGAAACCCACATCTTCCAGCACGATGGTGGCGTCATGCATAGAGGGCGAGCGGAAGGACAGGCGTCGCTCATATTCAGGAGGGATGGAGGTGCCAAACATGGGGTTGTACACGGCCATAGTCACCCATCCAGTGGGCAGCTTCCTCTCCCAGGAGCTCTGCGTCAGGCTGAGGTTTGTGTCCACATGCACCCTGCAGCTGAGGGTGACGTTCTTTCCCAACACAGCATTCACCTTAGGGGGGACAACCACCTGACTGCCATACACCACCCCTAGGGGACAGAAAAGAAGACATCGTTAGTCAGGACAATTGAGCAGCTGCAGAAAAGAACTCTTGAGCACTTGTCTACCATCTCAACTGACAAATCCGTTTTTATCCCGTTCAAGCTCCAATCAATCAGATGCCAAGGTCTCTTGCACAGCTCCTAATTCCAAATGAGAAAAGTTCCCTTTTGCTTAGACGTCTGACAAGGAGACGGATACTACACCGGTTAGCTGGTGTATTTTGCTGTGCTGCAGAATAAGGAAATTAAATACATTTTATTGTGCTGGAGGGAGGCTAAAATTATCCCTAACATTTGAGTTGCTGCAAAAAATCCTGTGATTTCTTAAAAAAAAAAAAAGTCTAAAAATGGGTCAGGAACAATGGAATCAGAGCACACTAGAGAGAGAAATTAAAACTAAAGCCAGGCTTTAAATGAATGAAACAAAATAAGAACTTAATTCAATTTAAGAAATAAAACAAAAAACATTTTATTAAACTGGCCAAATGTTTTTTTTTCATGCAATGCAAGTGACTATATACTATAAATACTATAATTAATATTAATTGTATTTAACTATACTACTAGATAATGTAGAAAAATATAAAATAAAATTATGTTGTCTTTAATTATGTAGTACTAGCCTACATTATATCTGCAGCTGTGGCAAAACATATGTAGATTTCCATAATTTTAAAATAACCCACACAGACCCATGAATTTGTTTCATTTAATTTTCATTTCACTGTTTGTTTGTTTTTTTTAACTCTAACCTCTAAACAAATTGAACAATGGAGCCAGAGCAGACTATAGAAAAGAACAACTAAAGTCAGGCTGACTTGATGGTGTGCAAAACAATGGCTGACTGGCAAAAGCACCGGTCTGCGGAGCCATTGGGCCCATAGGGCTTTAAAATAGGAACAACATGGGCATTCACCACAAAAACTCTGAATGTTCTCCTCTCTACCTCCTTCTCTTCCTTTCCGTTTGCCTACCTTCCATCACTCAGCCGGTCATAATTTTTTCCTTTTTCCATTTGCTGAACAAAAGCTTAATTATGTTTGAAAGAGGGTGTGCGTGTGTGAATTGAGTGCAAAAGGGGAGTGTGCGGATAAGACTGCGAGACGAGACCAAGGGAGAGACGAGAGCTAAAAGATGCCAAAGAAACAACAAAAGCCACACGAGGACAACCTGTGTGTCTTATTATTACATCCAGACAGCTGTGCCCGCAGCCTCTGAAACCACGTAGCACACAGACACGCGAACACGCTGCGCAGTCGCACGCGTTCTCTTACATGTGGCGACTGAGGCAAATCAATGTGTTCTGCTGGGAGATGATGGAATTAAAATCATCTGGGAGGATCCTCTCTGGATTCCCACATCAACTGCACATCAATCATCTGCTGAAGTGTACAGCGGTACCACAGTACCAACAATTTACTACAGTACAAAATCATTTTGCAAATTTCAGTACAATGTGCTACAATCCTGCAAAGTTTGGAAGGTCAGACAGCCTTAGATTAATTATATTACTTAAAGAAACACCAAGTAACTTTTCCTCTTCGGTCGCCCTACTGGTTGGAAACGAAATTGCCCATTGCCGCTGTCGTAAATAACTTAGCCTACCGTCGCAGCGCACGGTCGCTGTTTATCCAGCAGCGTTGTTTATCTTTAGAATGAACGATGTCCACAGATAAGGTAGAGTATGTTACATGATTTCATGAAAGGATGATGTATTGCGACATCAGAAACGAAGAAAAACGAAATAATGACTATTGTAGCACTTGACGTAAAGCAGTCGAATTTTGTAGTTTGTTTTGTGGTCGGGTTACTACCCGAACCCCGAAGTTACAGTGCCAGTAAAAGCGACACAGATCCCGTCAGGCTATGACAGAACACTTCACCCTGTTACGACTTGGAACCACTGATAAGATTTTGGAAACATTATTTTAAGGTAAACAATGTTACATAGTGTTGCTTTAAAAGAATAGTTACCCAAAAAATGAAGTCTTTCATCATTTACTAACTCTCATGTTGTTGGGTTACTTTCTTCAGGTGAAACAAAAAAATATACATTTAAAAAATGTTTTTTTGTTCATACAATGAGTTAATCGGGTCCAAAACTATTAACGATTAGTCTACTGGTTTTGTATTTAATATTTTATTTGCAGACAACCAGTTTATTTTCAATATTGCCTGAAGGTAATCCGTTTACTGACGTATTGATTTAGTATTGATACAAATCAATCCAATTCTATCAGGAGTTTTCAATGAATAAGATGTACACAATAAGTTTCTTAGGTTCATGACACGTGAAACTGAACAGTTTGTTCTTTAGGGTTGTTACCTAGTGAACAAAGCTTTAGGACCATAAACATATTATGATCTGTCAGATATTCCTTTAACAAAGGAATCCCAAGTTTTAGCTGAAGAAGACCCTTAAAGCAGCCATCTTAGAGTATGAGCTTCTCCACACAAACAAATTCATGGCTGGCCGATTGCTGACCTGAATCTGAGAATTAAAACCAGCCCCTCATGCAACCGCGTCGCTTTGGTCCAGTCAGAGCAACACTTCAAACAAAACTAAATATCTGGATTTAATCTGCAGAAGACCATCCATGTTATACAGTGACCAGCTCAGAGGAAGACATGGAATCTGTAATCCATAGAAAGGAAAAGAAAAGTTTAAAAACAGAGGGTACAGATAAATGTTAAAGGCAACTGGCGGTGTGAAAGATCAGTGAAGATCTTGTGAAGAGAATACTGGAGCATTTTCAGTCAAATAAACAGAAAAACTGTACACACACACCCACCACCGCTCACTCACTCGGCTCTAAACGACAAAGCTAATTGCAACAAGCTGCCGATCGGAAGATGTAATCGTAAATCAAACCCCGCCGTATTGCTTGGCAACAGACTCTAAACATTCCGCCGGAGAGTTTGTCTTGCCAGCAACGACCCTCCATCTTTTGTCTTGACAGTACATCCTTGCTCTGACTGCAAGAAGAGGAATAAGCGAAGTGACAAAATGTGGCAAATAAGAATCATAAAGGAAGTTTGGAAGTAGTTACATCTTCATCAGCGCCAGTAGGTTAGCAAAGCCAAAAGATGACCTCACAGGAATGGATGAGCAAGAGAGGAAATGATCTGGAGGATTGCAGGCTGTAAATGTTGACTAACTTTATGCTGTCAGCATTTAAACAAAGGCATTTTAGGCCACCGAGTCAAAAATGGGAAAGCCAAAATGCAGACCTCTCCATCCTTAAATCACTGGATTCATAACAAAACAAGCCACAAGGTTCCTGTTTGGATCCAATACAGTGTCACTCACTTATATGACTGATGGGTACATAAGCATTAAAAAAAAAAGATACACATCACCTTAAAGGTGCAGTAAGTGATTTCTAAGAATCACTGTTGAACACTGTTGATATTTGAAATCAACCCAAACAAACAAACCCATCCCATCATTGCAAGTATGCGCATTTTGTGGGCGGAGCAATGTAAGAGTGGATGTCTCTATCATAGCCGAAGCGAACCAAAATAAAGCTTTGCGAAAAAAAAAAGCGAAGACGACAAATAAAAGACAAGGAAGAACAAAACAAACATTCAGAACACTAGTATATATACACAAGCAAGAGTTCGTTGTTAGTTGCCAGCAGCACACCAATGATACTCGCATATGGAGCAGAAACAACGCAACCTCTGTATAATTTTCAGGCCTTCCCGCTTAAGTCTCTCCAGCGCTGGAAAGATTTTCTAATATTAACGGGGGTCCTAAAGCTCTTGGCTGATCAAAACCCATCTTTTCCAGCGACATTTTCTCTTTTGTAATGTCTCTCAGCCATCTTTCTTTCTAAAGTCACTCTTCAAATCTCCCTTTTGCTGACTCTTTCCACCCCAATCATGAGTGTATTCGCCCCTACTGCTGATTGGCTGTGTAGCCAGTGTGTAGCCAGGAATCGCTTACTGTACCTTTAAGATCTAAAATGTACTATTCAGCTTCAGGTAAGAAAATAAAAATACATTATTAATTGTTTTTACTAAATAAATAAAAAGTCCTTGTATTAATTTATACTTTGATTTAAATTAAATACTAATACTTAATATTTATCTTATTTTTTTAACATTAAATAATTTAATAATAAATATATAAGATTTTTGTTCAATTTAAAATTCCCAAAAGAAATTATTCTGTCCCTATTGGTTTGTCAGAGGTTTAAGCTAAAAATAAGAATTTCTGATCATGTTTAAGACTAGTTTCGGCATGCCTAGCCACATACTCCACAGAGAAGACAATTTTACCAACATGTGTCAAACAAAACGTTCCCTAATGCACTAATGACTAATGTTTTATTAACAAAATTGCTTCAGAGTCTGAGAATGAAATTCAGTAGAGACAAAATGGTGTAATAAATGTGAATAATACAAACTCATGAATGCTCTACACAGCACAGTCACTGCACCACATACACACACACACACACACACACACTGAGAGGTCAGAGCGGCACAGGAAGTTAACTGTACTGACAGCAAGGACACCGAGCTCCCAGAAGGGTTCGCTCTCTATTCTGCCACAGTCAGCTATTCTCCCACACACACAATCTACCTGCAAGGTGTGTTGGTGCATGTGAGGGTGTCTGCGCGTGTCTGTGGGAGAAGCTGCACGTCTGTGTCCTGTGAGGTGACGGGGTTCAATTTTCCCTCTCAAAGACAGTTTGTATTCATCGCACATGGCAGGTCGCAATGGAGCTATCACCTCTGCCATGACTCAGCAGATGGGCTTAACTTTGCCACATCTCCTTCACCGAAATGAATATATCCATGCATGAAGAGGAAGAGAAGGCAGAAGGAGAGAGAAATATGAAAAAAGAAATTAGTTTGTCATTAAACAAGCTAAACATCCTCACATTCCCTTAATAAACATTCCCTCCTCAGGTCAGACTAAAACAAAAAAACTTAATCTCCATAAACAATTCCAACCAAGATCAACTCTCACTAACAATATCAGCTCAGATTCACATTCTGTTGTGAAATAAATGCTATGTATATCCAATTGATTATGGAAAATTCTGAAATTAAAACTTAATGTATTTCACAGAAAGAGAGAGAGAGAGAGAGAGAGGAGAGAGAGAGAGAGAGAGAGAGAGAGAGAGAGAGAGAGAGAGAGAGAGAGAGAGAGAGAGAGAGAAGAAGAGGAGAGACATACCAACAACAGTTGTTACTATATTATTACTATGAAATGTATTTTTTTTTATGTACGCTAGTATATTTTTCTTTTGCACAGATAAGCTGGAACTGACCTGCGTAAATTCAATTTTAACCTTTCACTGCCTTTTCATTACATGAATGTGACAAAATACTTTACAAACTTCTGACCTTTTTGGAGAAACTACTTTCAAACTATGACAACGATGATAAATGACCATACAGTGACTGTAGAGGAGGAGCCTGTACAAGGGGACAGGTGTTTTGGAGAGAGACAGTGAGCCTAAAAGGACTGAATCTGCACACGCCAGACAGACGCATGAAAGAGGGCCAGAGATGCTGAATTAAAATAGACCTGGGTGAATGAAAAGCTCAAGGTCGTGTAAAGAAAACGACAGGCATGCAGGATGGGGGCTAAAGGTCATATGGCAATTTGTGTGTGTTTGTGGTGTGTGTGTGTGTGTGTGTGTGTGTGTGTGTGTGTGTGTGTGTGTGTGTGTGTGTGTGTGTGTGAATCTGTACATAAAAAGACAATGACAGGCACTGACGTTAAGGGTTACACCATTTTTGTATGTAGCAGCAACAACAGCAGAAGTGGCTTCAGGTTTCACATAAATGTGGTCACTGCATCTCCAGCGGCCTGAGCACTCAGCAGGAACGCACCAGGGACCTCAAATAAGTCTCCGCTTCCCTGAAAAGGACAAATAGCCGGACCAAGCTCTACATAAAAGTACAATATAAGGGCATATCCATATGAATTTTGGTCACTGAAAGTTTTCTACAAACTTTATTTTTTGAAGGTGAAGCTCCTTTCCAGTAGTCTTACTAATCAACTTCTAACTCAAACATTTGCTACTGAACTAACTCAGACATTTGCTACTGAACTAACTCAGACATTTGCTACTGAACTAAGGAGATCCCAGTTTAGCTGGTTTGCATGAGCAACTCCTAATGCCAAATACATTTCATGGTAAACCCTAAACGACAATACGTCAAAACTGCAATAAAATAGCATACAATAATAAACAGAACAGAACAGTTACACAGAACAAAGAAAAAAAAAACAATATTTGTAAAATTTGATTAAATAATGAATTAAACTAACTAAATAAACAAATTATTATAAGGAAAGCTTTTCAGTTTATAACTTGTCAGTGTCTTTCTCAGACAAAGCTATTGAATGGCTTTAGAAGTTACTTGTAATATTGCACACAATTAATTTAGAGTGTGTTCACACTTAGCATGTTTGGTTCGATTAAAACAAACCTTGGGGCGATTGCTCTGTTAGTGCGGTTCATTTGAATAAGTGTGAACGCTGTCATCCAAACCCTGGTGCGCACCAAACAAGCGGACCAAGGCCACTTACAAGTGGTCTCGGTCCACTTCCAAACAAACTCTGGTGTGGTTCGAATTAGCTAAATATGAACGGCGGACCATGGACCAAAGACATGTAAACGGACAAAAAACAGGAAGTTGCGACACTATAAAGGACAGAATGCTCAAGCATACCCATTTTGTCTCGTGACTCTCTGCGATGCTGCCCATCACAGTTCAGGCATCAGAACCGTGTCCCCTCGCAGCAGATCTTCAATTGTGTGAGTGAAGGAGGGATTCCTGACGCTGTTTTGACTACTGCACACATTTTATAAGCTCTTTGCGAGTTCTCAGCAGGTCAAAATACCATATTCAATACCGTAGTATCATATCATACAAGCATATCATACAAGCAGCACACAGCATTGTTTTGGATGTTTGGCAAGTTCCGTCACAAAATATACGTAATAAAAAGCCCACCATTTAGGTTGTGAACATATCCCTTTGCCTTTAGGTTCGCTATCTTTAAGTTCGGTGTTAAAATATCAATGGGAATACTAAATGGACCAGGACTAAATGTTTTTTTTTTTTGGTCCGGACCAAACGAACCAAGCAAACTGAACTACAAGTGTGAACACACCCTTAGACTACTTTTATGGTTTCCCTTTTGGAGCTTGACGAACACAATCAGCAATTCACCGGCTGTCAGCAGAATGGTTTCTCAAAGAACAGACAACAATTGCTGACAGAAAACAGAACCACCTCACAGCATCCTGGTGCAGGGGCTTGCCGAGCGAGAGGCCAGCGGGAATGGATGTTAAGAGACCGAAAACGAGTGTGAAAGCCTGTGTTGTGACAGTCCGAGCGGTGATGTCTTCAGGGCAGCAGAGAAGCCTATGCTCTCACACAGAGATGGTGGTTTTGGGAAGAGTGACTCATGGGGCTCCCAGCTCCACAGCACACTAGCTCCAGTCTAGACCACAGAGAGGCCAGGAGACTGCCAGAATCTACCCAATATTAGCTCAAACAGCCAGTGTGAGGGGGATGTGGATGCACCCGAGGATTCTAGGACTGAGTGTGACGGAAGTCAAATATAGCATGAGGAACCCCCAGAAATTCTTACACAAGCACACTAATACATTTGTCAGGCATTATTTCCCCCCAAAAAGGGGCTATGATCTTGTGAAGTAATTGGTTCCAATTATAGTTACAAGGAAGCTTGTCAAATTTGATAAATCAGAAAAAGTCAGAATAGCAAACATGCTACAAAGCAGAAATAATTCCATGTTATGAGTGATGTTAGAGGAAAGTCTGATGGTTGTGTGAAGATTTTTATTGATGACATTGCCAAATAAACAAAGTGAGATTATGAAAGCTTCACAAACCGGTCATTGTGATTTGACAGCACAAAAATCAACTATTTGCTGTAAAAAAAATCCCTGATTGTAACATGTGACTGAAAAGCTGCAACAGCACAATGGCTAGCGCAGCAGCCTAGGTCATATTCTAATGCTGAGTCACCGTGTCTCTATTCCTCAGGCTTCTAATCAGTCAACCTCACAGAGCTGCAATTCACAAGCCACTGTTTTCTAATGGTCAAAACAGCGATGGAAAAATAGCTGTTTCTCATCTCCTACGTCAAAACCTTAACACTCTCCTTTTGCTCCAACAGAACTAACCAATGTTTTCATTTTACTTTGGTTGTCTTTTCCATCCCTCTGAGGCTAATATCATTCCATATGCCTGGTTAAAATAGACCAGAGTGAAAGGAATATATAGGGTGAAAAAAGAGAAGCAGAATATAGGAAAAGAAAAAGATAGATAGGTTTCAAATGTTTTTGACTAGTTCAATATATTCTGTAGCCTGGCATGCCAGACCTACATCAAGATGTTAGGTCTGGGAACTCTCCATTGACATGCTTCAATCCGAGGGGCGGGATAAACGGTTACCTTTTAAAATCCCTCTCCACGCAATAAAATAACGCTACAACCAATCAGAGCAATGAACTGTTGTGGCTGACTGAGTCCCATGCGTTTTTCCACCAGCGGAGCTAATTGATATATTAAACTTTTGCCGTATCAGGTTGGCAAAACTCCGAACACATCTTCCTTTAAGAATGACTTAAGTGACGTTCTCTTAACTCCAAGTCCTCCAGAGTCGCGCGCCAAAGCCGATCGAAAGACCGCTGCATCTTCATTAGGGCTGTGCAAAAATATCGATACAGCTAACTATCGCGATATTTTTTTTCACGATAGTGTATCGATATTAAGAAAAAAATAATAAAAAAAAAAAAAAACAACATGCCACGGAGACCGGTGTCTGCGCACGAGAAAGGCCGAGTGTGTCCGAGCATTAGTATGCGTGCGCTCTTTTAGACGCACTCGTCTCTCTCGCGCGCAAACACCGGTCTCTCCCGCGCGCAGACACCGGTCCTTCTCGCACGCTGACACCGGTCCTTCTCGCACGCTGACACCCACACCGGCCTCTCTCACGCGCTGACACCGGTCCTTCTCGCGCGCTGACACCGGTCTTTCTCGCGCGCTGACACCCACACCGGTCTCCCTCGTGCGCATACACCGGCCGGTCTCTCTCGCGCGCTGACACCGGTCTCCGTGACGCGTCCAGTTGTCTCTCATATAGCCTTCGGCCAATGTCTCAGAAGCTGTCTTGGGAGTGAGAAAATGGCGGAAAATTTAAAAACGCCTGCAGCTTTCAGAGCCGACGTGTGGAAGCACTTTGGTTTTAAAAGTGAGTCGGGCAGTAATGAACTAGATAAAAAAAACAATGGCATTTGTAAACTTTGCATCTACATTTTTAGTTTTTAGTGATATGCACTTCATACATTTCAGTGTGTTCACTGTTCAGTAACTGTACAATGCATATCTTTGCGAATAAATTGGAATATACTTTTTTTGTCTGCTGATTATTAATATGTGATACACATACCTGAATACCCCAGGTGGTACATAGCAAGTTGTATATTCAGCTCAATGTTTTTTTACATTTTGGATTTAATTTTTTTTTATTGCAATATATCGCAATATGTATCGTATTGTATCGTATCGTGATATATCGTATCGTGACCCATGTATCGTGATATGTATCGTATCGTGAGGCCCTTGCCAATACCCAGCCCTAATCTTCATTGTTTTCAAGTAGCAGGGAAATCACGCGGAACGTCATGAACTGTGCCGTCATTGCCGTCACTCTATACACGATGTGATTGGCCTGACCAGTTTTTGTTTTTTTCCAGCTCAAAAGCCTATGGAGAGTTGCTAGACCACACTGGCTGCGAAATAATTTTTATATAATAATTTTTTTCTAGGCTATATATTCTAGCAAATGTATTCAAATTAACTTTATCTTCTGTCCCAAAATCAGACATCTTTCTGACTGTAAAAATATTGTGAGAGAGAAAAAAAAAATGTATTCCATGGAACATTTCCCATAAAACAGCAATTCATTTTTACCATGTCACATATAAACATATTAAATGAATTAAAATAAAAAATAATTAAATTAATAAATACAAAATAAAATAATGTAAATATAAAAATCATACAATACACAAGTATTTAAAATACAATAAAAATACATTAAAATAAATTAAATAATATAAATTAAAAAACAGAATGTCACAAAAAAATTTGTAAAGAATGGAAAAGCTGCGTAAAGAAGATGCACAAATAAAACCTTTTTGCGTTTCACAAAAAAAAGAAAAGAAAAAGGCATACGGGTTTGGAACAACATGAGTGCGAGTAAATCATGAACTATTTCTTTAACTGTACAACATTAAGATGTGACACATCAAAGCAAAGCTGACGCTGTCTGAATAAAAAACAGCCCTTGCTTTCTCCTGGGCCAAATTACAGAGCACCCCATGTGCGATCAACCCCAACACTCCCTGAGAGACCCCCTTTTTCCACATGATAACATAAGGGGTCTCTGAATAGTGATTTCCTTCCTTCTCCACTTCAAAACACTGCTAATCACACCATTAACTATCGCAATTTAATGCTGTTCCCTGGGCTCTCGGCACACCATTCAACAAGCAGCAGCAACAGGAAGATACATGAAACATGGCTTTAATGTGTGCTGCTAATAGAGGGAGAAATGCTTTTCTTATGGGAAAGTCCCAGTTGTTTCCACTGTCCAGCCAACTTGTTTCCTCATTCCCTGCAACTTCTCACAGAGGCTACGCACTGGGCAATGATACATTTCTTTCCAAAACCTCACAGAGTTGCCTCACTGCCTGTATAGGCAGCACCCTAACAGACACGAAACCTCATAAGAAACCGATTTGGAAAGCTCTACACAGGCAGCAACTTAACATAAATAAAGTTCCACATGGGAGGCGAGGTGCAAATCACAATGATTTCAAATCAATAGAGTTTGATGTTAGCATGTAGCTGCACTAATGGTGTGATAAAAAACAACAAAAGTGCACTAAGGATTTGGTAACACTTTAGTTCGGGGACCAATTCTCATTATTAACTACCGGTAGTTGCTTTTTAGCATATAACCAGCATATTGGTTGTTTATTAGTACTTTGAGGCAAAGTCATAGTTAATAGTGAATGTGTGTTCCCCAAACTACTATTTTAATTAGACTGAACATTATTTTCTTTTCTTAAAATCCTGAGTTTGTTTGACCTTATAAGGCAACAGTTTAGTTGCCTATACCTTCTAAGCCTTTGACTCTGACGTGTGCCTATGGCGCCTTAAAACACTGCTCAAGGTTTTGAAACCAAACAGTTGTCAAAACAAGGAAATGCCAAATGAGAGAGAGCTGTGATTTCTATCCAGACTGGAGGTACAATATTATGATCAGACTAGTTAGGTCATTTGTTTCTACATAGTTCATCCAGATCTGATATAAAGGGCTGGTTCCAATCTCAAGCTCAAAACCCGCTCTGTGATACATTAGCGTGGTGAGGACAGATTCTAATACACAAAGTAAAGGCGGTCTCAAGGATCTGTCTGACCACAAGTCTCTGAAGGGACAGATGGACTCTTGCTTCAAAACAGCCTGCATTCAGGTCGGCCCATCAAGTTTGCGCTGCGACAGGGAGGGACTGAGAAATGAGCGGTTTGGGGGCCGATTTAGTGTTTGAGCGTGGGAGATGCAAGCTCCTCGCTGTGGTAGGTGCAGCAGAGCTCCAATAAGGCTTCCTAAACAAACAGAGGTTTGAACCTATGGGAGATTTTCTGACATCTAGGATATTTGCCCAGTGTAACATCCTAAAAAATCAATTTTCAGAGTCCAAATCCTAGGAAAACAAGAGAGAGGGTGGGTACATGTGCGCACAGACAAATTTAACTCAGCTTTGCCAATGCGGAGGATGTTGGAATACAAAAAGTTTACTTGAATGATGAAAAGAGAGAACGAGCCAGTTTGATCTCTCTGTTGAAGACTCCCTGAAAGAAAAGCAATGACTCAGAGGTATAGGGCCTATTTCTATCAACTGAAATGTGGATTCATTTTAGACCACATACCTTATGCAAAACATGCCAATGGGAAACAATGCTGCACGTTGACAACAAAAGCATACAAAAGAAATAGCAACATTATTAAATGAATGCAATTAATACTGAATGAATTAAATGTTAAATGAATGCAAAAATACTGTAGCAAATGTGTTTCTTCATATGCTCTCATATGAAAGAATCAGATGCTTATTTTTTTTACAAACCATAGTACACAATATAGATTAGTTATTACTACTTCAGTAAAGGTGCTGACGAATCTGGGAAAGTGCCAAAATCAAATCGATTCAAGGATGGCACCAATAATAATAAACTTCTAGCCTGTACAGAATAATTAGTTTAAATTTCATGTTATAAAAATATATACACTACAACTATACAATCTATACTATGTTGTCTAAAATAAAAAACACTAGAAATGAAAACTCGATTTAAAGGGACTATATGTAAGAATTTTCATGAATTAATTGTAGTGGTCGACCAATATTGTTTTTTTGATGGCCGATGCCGATATCTTAGAGCAGGGTGGCCGAGATCAAGCCGATATTTATTTTTATAATATATATATATTAGGGATGCTGGTATCGGTATTGGGCCCGATACTGAGCTCATGTACTTGTACTCGTACTTGTAAAAATGCCCCGATACCAACAACCGATACCAGGCAGCATGTGTACAGTGTCAGAAATTATAATGGGGATAAAAAAAGAAGGCTGTATATGAAATAAATGTATCTTATCAGTGGAATATTAAATAGAATGTATTAACGCGTCGTCTATATAACTATATGGTGCGCAAGCTGATAAGAGAAAAACGCACAGAGGATTGAGCGCGCTACGACACAGACGCGCGAGCTGGTCGACCGCATCCCTTTTTCACAGACGTCAGTGGAAAGTTTGTAGTTCAGTCGGATGTCAATGGCAAATCAAGTAAAACGAGGCATGTAGCTTATTAATAACGTTAACTGACGACTTCAAACATCCACAGCGCGCACCCCGAAAACCACCAGACAGCGCGCGAATACTGAATGGAAGTCTTTCACGCATTTCGCTTGTACGGACGAACTCACACAAAACTATGTAAAAACACATTAGCGAGTATCCTAGTAAAAGTCTGTTATTTATCTCAAGTGAACGTAGACAGTATAATTCAAATGGCGTCAGTGCGTTCGGCCTTAAAGGGGCGGCACTTTAATAAATCTGCTGCTGTGTTTTAATGTTAATCAAACAAAGGACAAATAAATTACTCTCTGCTCTTGGCTAAATAGGCTACCTCTATCAACTTTACAAAAAGATCCATATATATTTAATTTATGCAGTAATAAATATGCAGTGCATGAAATATATATTTGTTGAACTAATTAAGTTTAAATTTAATAAACAACTAATATGATTGATATTATTTTGGTTTCTCTACCAATACATTTAAAAATTACAAATGCATGAATTGAAAATTAATTGAAAATTAAAAATACAGGTATCGGTTACGGTATCGGCGAGTACCAAAAATGAAAGTATCGGTATCGGACTCGGTCTGGAAAAAGTGGTATCAGTGCATCCCTAATATATATATTAGGGCTGGGCAAGTTAACGCGTTATTATCGCGTTAACGCATTTATGAATTAATGCCGACAATTTTTTTAACGCACGTTAACGCAGTTTTTTTTTTTTTTTTTTAAAAGTCCGTTGCTCACTGGCTCTGAATACTACACACACACACGCCTACCAGTCAAACCATGGATCACAGGAGTGGGATGTTGGTCAGCCAGCAAATAACCCACCCAAACAAGCAGTGGAGAGAGGCTTTGGCAGGTTCTCTCAGGTGAACAGAAAGTGAATGACAGGCGCGGATAGTAACTAACGGCTTCTGTGCGCTACGCAGCTGTAGCCTTTTTAACTTAAATTAAAATTATAACGTTACATAACTTTACCTGATAGGCCTGCGTTTAGTTTAGCGGGGATGCTCTGCCATGTGAATTCCCTTCTGTTGATGTCCTGATAACTATTTAGATTCTGGAAACTCACAAACAGCGAGCCGAGGATCAGTCTCTCTTCCAATGATTTGTGCTGCGCGTCGTGTACAAAAGTAATAGACAATTCAACGTCGGCAACGGGCGGGCGCGGCCGCGTGCGTGAGGCGAGCTTGACCGCAACAGTTTCACAGGAACGCACCCGCTTCGCTGCACCTTGTGCTCGACCACTTCACCTCACTATAAAAGCTGATTTATACTTCTGCGTCGGACCTACGTCGGAGCCTCTACGTTGGTTTTCATTTACTTCTGCGTCGTTGACGCGCAATTACGGGAGCATGTGATGCGGTTCTAGCAATCAGCGCTTGCGGTACGCGTATTGACGCGTTGTTGCAGTTTTGGAGAGGTGCACGTCAGGGTACGCGCGCTACACACAGCCTACGGCGTAGAAGTATATTGGGCTTTACCTCTGTTTAATGTAGCCTAATCTTAACCATGGCATGACCAAACCTAAGCTACTATCAGAGAAGTAACGTTGGTCGACTTATATCTGTAGTAGTGGTCATGACCTCTGACTACATGGACTGTTTCTGCTGCTCGCTGATAAAAGATACCTGTTGATACCTGTTCAGAAAAAAAAAAAACAAGAAAACTGGACTCGTTTTAACTAGATTAAAGGTAATCCCCAGTGCCAAATAGCTTTGTTTTAATATTTGATTTGATTACATTAATGTTTAAGTTGAGATTTACAATAAATATTTTATTGCTACTGTGTAAAGACAATACTGCTGGTATAAAACACCTTATTTGTTTAAAGTTTTTGCAAACCACATGTTATTGCACTTTTGTGTATATAGCAGTACATTTAAATCAAAAGTGTGCAATACATTACTTTAGAATTCATTATTCAATTTTGCGCGTAACAATGCGATTAATCGCAGAAATTCATGCGATTAATCGCGATTAAAATTTTTAATTGTTGCCCAGCACTAATATATATATATATATATATATATATATATATATATATATATATATATATATATATATATATATATATATATATATTTATTTTATTAATAAATTAGAAAACAAATTCTTAAAGGTGAACTATGCAGGTTTTTTACCTCAACCGAACAGCTTCAGAGTCATTGGAATGGTTATATTACTGATTTTGTGTTGAACGAAGGTCGTTTCTCACCCCCCTATCGCATGTAAGCAGGAAAATAAACTTTGAGCCGGCCGCAGCATCAGGAAGTGTTGCGTGATACCAGGTCTCGCGAAGTAATGAATTGCTTTACGGCAAAAAATATCTGATAAAATTTGGATAAAATGAGCATCAAACAGAAATAACCTGGCGCCGTATACATGTGGTGTTCGAGGCGCACATACAATACAGACTGCCGGCAGTTAAACAGGGCGCACAGCTCTTAAAGGGGCCACACCTTATTTCCACTCGTTACAGCTTTCATCCTACTGAACAGGTATACAGGGGGAGGGGATCAGGCCATGAGTGCAGAGCCATCTCTGCGTGAGTGCTATTTACGACAGTACAAGTACTCCACAGCGACTCTAGGGGTCGCTGTTTGACAAAATCGGAATTCCTACTTAGTGCACCTTTAAAACAAACAAGCTATACTTTAGATGGCAACTTCTTGAATCTGCAATCCTATATCCTATTACAGTATTTTTCACAAAGTAATTGTTAAAAAAATATATGAATATGTGAATAAAAAAGGAAGTAAACACTGTAACAGGGAACTCCGTAATCTGTTAATTTCGTGCGCACTGGTAATCATATTTTTTCAAATAAAGACAAGGCAACGCTAATTTTACAGCAAGTGAAAACGATATGAATGAGACACAGTGGGCAACTGGATATAGCACGGCATATTTTAAATTGAAGGATTTAAAGTTTTTTGATGAAAAAAAATCTCCGTCTCCTGTGAAGCTGATCTTCTGTTAGCCAGGGCTCCAGACTAACTTTTTTCACTAGGAGCACGCGCGCCCCCAACTGAAATTTTTAGGGGCACAACCAGAAAATTTAGGAGCACACACCGTAAATCAACATACTAACCAAATATTCAGATTTCAACTAATTTCCAGTATATTACTATTTACTTATAAATACTTTGATAATAGATGCAGAAACATGCTTCGTGTTTCTCGCAGTTATGGGGTAGCGACTGCAACATTCGCAGTTCATGGAATTCGTCTTACAGTACTACCTCAACCAGTTGAATTCTCGCAGACAGTCTTCCCGAAAATGGTGTGTTTGGCCTTTTCGCCACACAAACTTCTCACTCTGAAACATCATCCGACTGTGACACTGTACTAGGCTGCAACATTTCAAATAGCTCACGGTTCTGTTTGTATCACGGTTTTAGGTTCACGGTTTTGGTATGATTCGGTATGTGCTATGTTCAGGGGAAAAAAGACTGCTGTCAAATAAAATAAAGAAACAAATAATCTAACAACAAGCCAAAGCACAAATAAATACAATAGAGCAAAGATACTAATAAAATAAACTATGCTTTTCTGGTAGGTCTAACATTAATTTTCGGGTACAGAAGTTGAATAAAATAATCAAATGTAAAATAACATTGCATATTTGACTGTATAAATTAAAGATTAATCCTTATTAAAGTTACAAAAGCTATTCAATTCAGAGCTGATTCAGTAAGTTCACTTAAGGCATAACAGAAGACTATGTCTGCTAGGATACTCATCAAGACGGACATGTTGACATACTTTTTGATGTGAATTTGTCCATTCAAGTGCAAGACTTGAAAGAGAACCCAATATTTGCGCGCTGTCATACATCTATGGCTGTCTGAGAGTAGTTGCCTACACATACACAGACGATCGCGCGCGAGCACACCGCGCACACACAAGCGCGCACACAAAAGCACACACACACAAACACACACACGCGCACAAATCTTCTAGACGCGAGTTCTCTTTTGCGTCTTGCTCTTGAATGTTTACATTGGCAAAGCTTAAATGAGTTTAGTTTAAACACCGATGTTAACGTCTGCAGTTCAGGTCTCGCCTGCGCTCGTGCGCTATCAACTCCCGGGTGATGACGGCGTAAATGACAGGTCATGTTCGAGCATTTGGCACTCACATGAACAGTGTTTAGTCATTTTGTTCATGTTTTCATTATTATCGCTGTTGTAAATGTATTATTTTGGAAGCCAGCAAGTGAGTTTAACTGCCACACTAGCCGCAGGTCGGAAGAACGAGTCAATAGTTTGCATGCTCGTTGCTCAGACGCACATAGCATGTTTGCTAAATGTTGACGGTAAATGAGAAATTATTTTAACATGATTGTTTGCCTTTTCTGTTACAATTAATATAAAAGCAACGCTTTACTTTTTCGCATACCATTTACTTTCTTCGTTTACCAGTTCTGTCTAACAAAGTATTAGATATGACTGACATAGATCGTAAACAACGAAGATGGAGAATGTGAGCGCTGTGTGATCAGGCGCTGCGCGCCACCCGTCAAAATATAAGTCTGGAGCGCCGTCAAAATAAAAGTCTCGCTTCCAACACATCGGCCAATCAGAAAAACGTATCGGCCGATATATCGGCCTTGGCGATATATCGATCGACCACTAATTAATTACCAATGTGTGAAAATCTTGTAAAGAAAAAAAATAAATAAATAGAGACCTTCCCCAACTTCCTAGGTTGTCTATAGCCGCGTTTCCACTGCCGGGCCAGGGCCAGTCGCGTTTCCACTGTCACTTCCGGGGGTTGATCGGGGCTTACTCGGGGCCAACGGCCAGGATTTCTGGCCCGTCGAATACCTTGGGTCAAAGCGGGCCAGCTCGGGCTAGAGGCGTGCTCAAGGTAAAAGGCGGAGTTTATCTGTGTTATGGGACGTTATGATCTGAAGCAAGATGCACATTTCGCCTTTTTAACCCTCTGAGCCCGACGGCATCGTCGACGACGCCAAAAATCAGCTCCGAGAAATTATGATATAACTCGCTGACAGTTTTATCGATTTTCTTACCGTTTTTTTCCAGCAGAAAGCTAACGAGCTAGCCATCACGGGGGTGTCTTTGGTGTCTTTCTAGCCTTTACAGAAGGTTTTCTATCCAGCCTGGAACTTGTGCATACTTTCGGAGTTTTTCAGCAATAAATCCAAACGTTTATATCCAACTTTGATACACTTGAAGTCCATAATTTGTAAATATTCCGTCATATTTGCCGCTAGCTCGATGCTAGCTGCCATTTTGGATATCCACGTGATGGTTTTTGACCAATTACAGGCTGATCCGTCGTAAACATTGGGTGCGTCTTTGTCATGACGCACCATAGGCTGACGCACGCACGAACCAAGTGGAGAGCATGAGAGAGAGAGAGACGCAGGTTTCACAGAGAATCACAGAGAACTAGATCTAAATCGAGCGCTGAATAATGGATTTTCAGGAGAACAGAGGTTTTTGACAGATGAGGAACTAGATTACCAGGATAGACCCAGCTGAAGTGCCATTTATTTATTTACTGTAAAAAAGTATTATAGAAGTATAAATGTAGTATAAAAGTATAAAAAGTATAAAATAAATAAAATAATAAATAAAATAAATAAAATATAAATGCAAAGCCTGTGATGTGGCCCTCTTTGTGATTGCTGATAGGAACTGTTTTGAGGCTTGGCACCAGTGAATTTCATGAAAACGCCTGGACTTCTTTTGGAAAAATGTAAATAGTTTTGGTTCTGTACAAGTTATAATGTTTATTCCTGTGCTCCAGGACTCCAAAGACATGAACAAACTGTTTTCCAGAGGAAATTTGCTTAGCTTTTATTTATTTGTGTGTGATTTCAATAAATATTTGAGTGATTCAATTTCCGATTTATTTTTTCATTTGTCTTTATGGTCCCATAACTTATTTTACATTCAGGTGACATCAATGTAACACAAATATGCTGAAAGTTCAATTTGTCCTGAAAAAAAAGAGGTGTGTCAATTGTCTGTGCACAAAAGGGTTGATGTTTTACAAGCTTTTTTAGTTAATAACACCAGACGGAAAATTTATTGTAAAAATACCCTTAGGTCTCTGAGGGTTAATATCGCGCAAAATAATCGCTGCTCGAAATGGAGAATCGCCTGTAGGCTACTTGTCTGTCGAAGATACCAAAGCTCTTCTGAGCATTTGGGCAGAAGAAAGGGTACAACGTCAATTTGACGGCGTGTGCAGAAACGAGGACGTTATAAAATACATCGATGCTGAACTTTCTAAGCTAAGCATTCAGCGAGCAACGCTTCAAGTTGCGGGCGCAGTATATACAAGGCGATTAAAAACGCACGACAATGGACAAAGGGGAGCTCAGAGAAGGGACTTTCCATGGATCGACTTGATGGACGGTGTGCTGGGTCGCGAGACAGTCGGGACACTATTGCAGCCACGGCCGGCGAGTTAATATACATGCTATCTTCCTAACTTAAAAAATAAATAAATTCATAATACCCGCTGAAATGGGTTGGGATGTATGACGTTTGATTCAGAAAGGCGTGTTAGGGGCGGGGTTTAGGGCAGCGCTGTGGGGCTACTGGCCCGGCAGTGGAAACGCAAGCCCGGTGCTTAAGGCCCGAGGCCACTGTTAGCTCTGGCCCGGCCCTAGCCCGGCAGTGGAAACGCGGCTTATGAAAGCCTGCAGACTGGACTGATTTCTATGTGAAGGACTTGGGATGTTTTTGACAGGAAAATCAAAAGGATGTGATGGTTACGCACACATTTAAGAGAGTCTCTCTTCTATTCTATGATACATGAAATAAATGCTTATACAATGTTCGGGATAATGCAGAATTCTGTACTGTAAATTTGTGGCATGCAACGAAAAGGGATTAATTCCAACTACAGTCTCACATAGTCAGATTTAGTCTATGATATTTTGATTATAAAGTATATTTGAGACTGTAGTGTTAATCCAGTAACATGATACAGACAAACGAAGTGTACAACTTCTCCATATAGATATGAATTGTGCAAATATCCACATTGCTACGATCAGATACATTTTAACTGCTGTTTTCTCACTGCTGTAATTTTTGTTGTGTTCATTTTGTTATTGAGAGGAAAGCAAAGCACCCAACACATATTTACATATTAATTTAAACGTCGCTGTCAGCAGTGTGGACGGCGTTGGGTATTTTCATTAAAAGTATAATGCTGCAAAGGGATTTCCAACTTTTTTCTTTTAAGCAAGAATGAACAAGAACTTTTGTTTCGTACAACTCTCTTGTACGTTTACCGTGTGCACAAGTGTGATCACGAGCAATAACTTGCTGCCTGCAGTTCATTTACAAGCCGCCGGTGTCGCTAATAACAAGAGTTTCTTGAATTCTACATATAGCCGCATTAAATACAAGTGAATTTAGGCATTTTATATATATCCTATAGGTGGAAATGAGCATGCATAATTAAACTAATCAGCAATATTTTCCATTAAGCGATATGCTAATGATATATAATGCATCTCAAATTATAAGTCAATTTCTTTTTTTATCAATTCAGACAGCATGCTCACAATAATAAATAAATAAAAACAAGTTATGAGCATGCTGTCTGAATTGAACACACCACACGTCCGTATGGAAGCCCAAAAGTATGGCGGCAAATCAATGCCAATAATAAACGAGCGCGGTAAATGACTTTCGCGAGAGGATAACAGATCCACACGCGAGGAAACGGGGACTCGCGAGCTCATTCATACCCTGCGCGCGCTCGTGACATCTCCTCTGCACGCAATACAAGCCCTTGCGCGCGCGCACGATCATTCCACACGCTCTCGCGGGCGCGATTGATCATTCCACACGCCCTCGCGCTTGATCTGCTCTCGCCTGCTGCTTTTGCTCGCTGGAACAATTTTATTTTTGACAGTCGAGAGGCGGGACTCCCCTTTTCCGGAAGTCAGTTGTGATTGGACGCTTGTAAACTACACTTGACTTGAGACTTCACTTAATTTGTTTTATTTATTGTGGTTAATTATGTGTAATGTGATTTAATGCATTGTTAATATAGAATATATTCTTACCAGATATTTTTAAACAGAAAGTATTACTAGTGATTGCATTGTGTTGTTAAGAGATATTTACAGACTGTAATGACACATTTCCATGGTTATTAGCATTGTAAATCATGAACATTCTTATAAATTTTTACATTTTATATTAAAAGACTATGATTTGTGTTGGCTTAAAATATCTAAAATAAATTGGAAAAAAAGTCATATTTGCTGTAGTTCACCACTACCTCTAGACCCCCATTTACCACTATTTACGTTTATCCGACCAAAATTAAAGTGGATCTGAGAGCCTCAGAATGTAAAAAGTGTCCATTAAATAGTTGTAAATATAACGAGGGCTTTGGATGAAAGATAAATTACTTGTTTATATCAATAAGCAAGAGTTGTTGTAAGCTTTTTGTTTTCATCCTGTGTATTACTATTATGTCAATTTTGAGTGGTTCATTATATTTTCTATTAAATGTAAAAGGTGTTCTGGCAGCATGAATGTATAAAAAATTGTATGTAACATAATAAGATATGTTTATGTAACATAATAAGATAAGTTACTGTATGTGCAGATGGGGTTTAATCATTTATGCCGTGTACACTACTTGTCTCATACTTTCTCTTAAGTTATTAGCTTACAACAAGTTAGATTATTAAGATCACTATATAATGTTGTAATAGCTTTGCTGGGTTTAATAATTTGCTGGATTTAATATTGTTTCTCTGTATTCGGTAGCAAATCCTGAAAAGCCATTTTTAAGCTATAATTAATGCTGTGTACTATATCTTAACTTGAGAAGCCAGAACCCCTTTTACATTTAATAGAAAATATAATGAAACATTTATATTATGTAAAAATTCATTAAAATTTTGGTAGATTTACAATGCTAATATAACCATGGAAATGTGTCATTACAGTCTGTAAATGATCTCTTAACAACACAATGCAATCACTAGTAATATTTTCTGTTAAAAAAATATCTGGTAAGAATATATTCTATATTAACAATGCATTAAATCACATTACACATAATTAACCACAATAAATAAAACAAATTAAGTGATGTCTCAAGTCAAGTGAATAGGGGTTATGCCGAACGCTCAGCGTTCGATCCGGAAAACAGGTCTAAGCATTTCCGGTTTTTACTTCTGTACACATCTGCAGCGGCATATTATGTCTATGTGCAGCGGTATCTGTTAGGTGATCTCTGAGGTAACTGTTCATTTTGAGTTAATTTTCGCTTATTGTAATAAATTTCTTATTTCTGATCAAAATGTTGTGAATTTGTTTTAATTAAAATGTCACGAATGCTGAAATAACAGAAACGGGACCATCCGAACAATAGTAGGCTAGATCTGGGCTCTGGACGTCCGTTTGGCAATACGGTGTACATCTGAAGATTGACAGTAATTAGCTCCTGTAAACACCGGCTATAAAAGGTCGCCATTATTACTACACTGTAGGGTTGTGAACTTGTGCCCATAGACGATAGTATCAAAGCTCAGTCCGTTTTTACTTTCACTTTCAGAGAATGAACGCGTTTACATGCACGTTCTTAACCTGATTATACTGAATAAACTGACAATGCATGTGGTCATGTAAACGCTAACCCGTTTTCCTTTATCGGAGTCAAGTCATAAGTTTAAGTATAAACCGAGCGACTCAGATTATGATTTCCCCCGGCATTTAAAACACATTAAAACACATTAACCCGGCCGCGTTCTTTGGGCTTATTGAAGTGCGCATATGTGAAGTGCATGATGATCCAGACAGAAAGAGCACTGGTAGGAGGACATATATCGCAAACTCTGACTCTTTCTTGACCAAGAAATTATTATAACGTGTTCTCATCTAGTGCAGAAGTAAAGTCAATGCTGCATCTGCAACGGCATGAGAGGGGAATGCGTGTCAGTAACGTTAAATTTCCCGCTGACATGTTGAAATACTCAGTCATATACAAAAATGAGGATCTTTTTTTTTTTTTACCTCACTATACCGGTAAATAACCTGATTTAGCCTATTAATAATCACTCCACCTTTGCTAGCAAAATAGAAAAAGATTATCATATATAAAACGAAGTAATAAAAAAAGCCAATTAATGAGTAAATAAGCAAGTTTAATAATCAAATAAGTAAGCCCCGTCCCCCTCACGATAATATCGAGTATCGACGATCTCACAGGTTGACGATAGGACGATAGGATATGAAAATTGAGCATATTGCCCAACACTACTACACTTTTACCCTATGTGTTTACCTTAGCAGCTGACGGCCGGAAGTAGTTATACCCGTTTTGTAGAACCCGGAAGAATGTTGCGCATAACCCCTATTACAAGTCATTGGACAGGCGTCCAATCACAACTGACTTCCGGAAAAGGGGAGTCCCGCCCCTCAACTGTCAAAAATAAAATTGTTCCAGCGAGCAAAAGCAGCAGGCGAGAGCAGATCAAGCGCGAGGGCGTGTGGAATGATCAATCGCGCGCGCGAGGGCTTGTATTGCGTGCAGAGGAGATGTCACGAGCGCGCGCAGGGTATGAATGAGCTCGCGAGTCCCCGTTTCCTCGCGTGTGGATCTGTTATTCTCTCGCGAAAGTCATTTACCGCGCTCGTTTATTATTGGCATTGATTTGCCGCCATACAAAAGACTTTCTTTCATAAGCTCCAATTTAACAGCACTGAGGGACTATCTAATTAAAGAGTGAGAGGAGACGGATGTACTTGGGTGGGATGCAGCAGTCAGATTCTCTGCACATGATTACAGATAAAAACATAGGAAAATAAAATAGATGAGTACTTCAATTCAAGTTAATACTGTCAGTCTTTCAATCACGAGCCCTTCACAAAATCAAAAGACTTCCGGTGCTACAGACCCAGATGTTAAAATGTCTTCTGGAGAGTGGAGACATTCATTGGCAATGCATTCACATCAAGGAATCAGAAGAGGAATGTTAAACTATAAGCTCCAAGAACTTCAAAGTCCATTATGTGTATGATTTGACAACAATGGTATGCAACGATGAGGATGATGACAACAGTATGTGAAGTCACATGCAGAGTTTCACATTTGCCTGCAATCAATGCTGTGCCAGATCAGACCGAAGCCATTCAGTGACGTCAGCAGCTAGGAGCTCAGCAGTCTTAATAATTACAGTCAAAGTAGTATTGCGTCTTAGTGCATTTGAAAGAAAGGGAACACAATTACAGCAATCCTCATCTGGCGTGGCTGCCAGAATTGCATTTTAGAGAGCATGCATTCCAGAGTGACAAAATGAGAAAACCATGAAGGCCTCCATCATTTGAACACTATAAAAAAAGAGACGCCAGCCAACTAAGATACTGAGGAGTCTGAGTGCTCCAACCAGGCCGAGCGGAAATCTAGATATTTCCATGAATGATTAAAGCACGTGTTCATCCACAGTCAGTGGAAGGATTTTAAGAGAATCATTTCCAAAAAAGGTGGCTAGACTGTTATTCTGGTTGAACTGGGACACGTCGTTCAATCACACCAATAGAAAGCTATTGATAGATTATTTACTGTAAATACATCGTTCTAAGTTAACCAAGTACATTTTATTTTAATTTGTTATCTTTTTCATAAAATTATTTATTAAATCTTTTTTAATTCTTTCAATTTCATGTAAATCTATGTGATATACCTGTCATAATTGTAAGGGATAAAAATATTTTTTTTAAATTGCAGAGAATTTTCTTTTCATCTATTGTGAATCATTTGTTTTGGATTGGCCAAATTTAAAATAATTTTTATAATTTTAAATAAGGAAACCTAGTGAGTGAGTGAGTCAGTGCAAGTATATACGGTAAGCAATTACATGCAGAACTGAATTAGCAAAAATTTTATGAAATCGATTCACTTTCCAAGATTATCAGCTCTACATTTAGAAATAGATGTCTTGAGTAGAAAGGTTTTTTTTTGCGATTTAAAAAAACAAAAAACATATTGGCTGACCACTAGCACTACTTTTGATAATTCAAAGAAGATCCAATTATGTCAAACAAGACACTATGACATGAAGTAGTGAAGAGGGCTGCTTCAAAAAACAAGTCAGCCAAACATAGTTCACACCCAAAAATGCTGATAAGTGAGGGTGGATTAGACAATGCTTGCATGGGAACTGAGTGACCACTTCATGGCCCAGCGTGCCTGTGAAGGCTTGCTAAAAACCAGGAAGGAAGGACTGGTGTTCACTTATCAGTAAAAGGCACTTCATTTAAAAGTAAATCAGAACAGAAGGTCGTAACAAAGCTCTGGTTTTCAGAGAGCCAAAAGTAACAACAACAAAAAAAGGCTCCACCTAAAATAATCAACACTAAAGTCTTATCACTGTAATGGGTGACGATGATCTCAGCATCAGGTCAAATCCACTGTGGGACTCGGGATAGTGTGGAGAATGTTCTTAGATCAGAGTCTAATCCGCTGCATTCCAGGCATTTTAAAACAGGCTTAAAAAGCTTTCAATGCACCTCAACCAAACACTGCACTACCATGAAAAGCAGCAGAATAATGAATATGTCGAATATATGCTATCGTGAGACTTTGAGAGTCCCTTACTGGATTATGCATTAAGCTTATTCCAGGGTCACTATCATGATTCCTTTAGGTAAGTTTGTTTAACGATAACATCAAGGTTGTCCCACAAACAATGCAAGCGTTATATTGAAACCCAGTGGCCATATGAGAACACGCACCATTACTAAATGAATTCTAAACTGAGTAAACTGTCAAACATGCATACATAAACTTAACAGGCCTCTCATTAAAAACTTCCAGGGCTGCGGGCACACACAAAAAGAGGGTTGAAATGACAACACACCACATACAAACAGTCTTTTGTAAGGAGTGCTGTGGGCCCTCTGAGACCCCAGGGATTTCCATGTGTCCCGGGACGATATGAAAAATATCTGAAACCTCCATACAATGCAGCAAATGTGCATAAACTGGGTCAGAATATATCATTCTGAAAAACTATGAAACATGAGATTAAAGATACAGAATCAAACAGCTTTGAAAGGAGAGGTGGGGAACTGTGGGAGAGAAAGACACCATGGCAACAAAACACTTAAGCAAAGAAACAACTCAGGATGGATTACATTTTGTATGAAATCTATATGCTTTCCCTTCTCCATGTCATAACATCACGCAACAAAATGACTTACAGGTGTTTTGCTATGCTTAAATGGTGCCTCTGGGCAAGGATCACATACAGAGACAACTGTAAGCAAACCATTAGTTAAAATATAGTATATGGTTTAATTAACATTAATTAACTAATTATTTAATATACAATTCATTTACATGCATTAGGTATGATGAACTAATAATAAAGAACATCACTATGTTATGACCTCAAAACACTTACCATAGTGCATGATTTGTAAATGAATACATTTTGTCCCTGTTTACACCTGATTTTAAGATGTGGTTTTGTCGATCGAATCACAAGTAGACGAGGAGACATACCCATTTACATCTGGTGTTTAAATCCATCTCTTTTGTCCACTTTCAACCACTATCCTGAGTTCTTCTAGGGAAGGTCTTTTTGATCTAATGGATTAAATGAACATGTGCAATTTACATTTGAACGCACCCCGAGTCAACAGAAAAACACGAAGAGCAGCAGCTTTCGTTTCTGCTCTGATAGCCATAAGACAATGCTGAGTGCGTGTTAGAAATCACGAATGGTGAGGACATTGGGTCTCATTTATGAAACATTCGTAAATATACGAGTAAATATGTGAGTGATTTGCGCGTAAAGAGATCTTCCCGAAAACTCTTCTCCTGATTCACAAATACTTCGTAAACGTCAGATGTGATAGTGAAACGTGTGTGTGTGTGTTAATGAATTTCAACCAGTCGTAAATGGGACGCGCGTGCACGTTCATTCTCAATTACCATACATCCCGCCCATTAAATCCGACTGACAACTATATTCTATATCCGACTGACAACTATAACTATATATGGGCATATTATGACATGAATGCGAATTGAAAAAGAATAATTTCTCAGATGCAGAAATTTAAGTTTTATTATCAGAAGTTCATTCAAAACGCCACATTTTATTTGTAAGCGTACATAGTGGCGTATCAGGTCCTAAAAAAGGAAGCTTGGAAGCATTACAGATGCATGGAGTTTCATCTGTTAATCGAACAGTCCCAGAAGTGAGAAGAAAATGATTCGACGAAATTGCTTGACTGCAAAAAACGAATTAGTTCACTTCGGAAAAATCGTATTCAAACTGGAGGAGGACCACCACCGCAGATGCTATTACTGGCTCTAATAATAAAAGTAAAAAGAAAAAACTTATGTAATTGCTATATATAATATTTTCAAAATGCTGTGTAAATGTACCCGATTAAGGTGAATTAAAATGCAGCCTTATTAATGAGCAAAACGTTCGGATGTTAAGCGCACTATTTACGCGTGGCTGGGAGCAGGTGTAGATTTCTTGCGTACCAACTAACATTTGGAAAATACGAACATTTTATTGAATCCGAAAATTTACGCCAGAAGCACTTTACACACGATTTACACAAAAATTCGTTCTGCTCGTGTTTCATGAATGAGACCCATAGTGCGTGGTAGGCCTACGTTTTTTATCTTCAAACCAAACTTTGGTCTGAGTCAACAAATTTTAAATCCCGTCTGGCTAGCGTGCTTCCCATAATTACGCATCAATTCTGTAGACGGAGAGTAGGTGGTCTTTTGTGGCTGTTTCGAATGCATTTGACCACATGAGTGTGAATCTACACTAAAAATCTACAATCTGGTCAAATGCGTTTTCAACTAGGCTACCTCTGGAAGTGGTCGAAACAAAGTGGACAAACTAAAAACTTTTTCGACCCAGTTTACACCTGCATTTAGTGTCGTCCACTTGTGATCAGATCGACCAAAATTAATTTTAATTTTAATACCAGGTGTAAACAGGGCCTTTGACATTGCATCAGATAACCAGCTCCATGTGTATGACTTTTCTGACATCATAAACTTGCTCTCTCTCTCTCTCTCACCTGTATAGCATTGCACTTTAGATGCAGAGATTCGGAGTGAGTCCCGTGAAACACGAGTCACGACACTCGGTTAAAAACCGATCAAAGACTTGTAAAAGCAAATAAAAAAAAGTGACATGGCTGCCACAGCAAATTTGTTTTTATTTGCAAATTATATTTCTATATAAAGGGTTGCGTGTAGGTGGTATGCTATTTTCAAACATGATAAAGCATTAAATAGCACCACTAGCTATTTCATTTCGGAACTACTGAATACATTCAACAACCAGCGTAATGAATCTTTCCAGATCGGTTTCGGATAAAACTGAACACACTTTTAATGCCACACACACTGGACATTTTACATTTTAAAGTGTCAAAAAACGTGCCCGAATCCATGTAATATTTTGCAGAAATGTAACCACAGATGTGTTTTTCAAAGAGTCTGGGTTAAAAAAAGAGAAGTACATTTATCAGACACTTTTACCCAACGCGACTTACAATTAAGGAATACAAGCGATTAATCTAAAGAGGCTATTAACATAAGATGTGGAATTAATACAAAGTTTCAGTTATCGTTCAGTATAGTAAAAGCTAGAATAGGGAGGGATTCATGAATAGTGAGAGCATAGGTGAAAATGGTGAAATTATGTATTATTATTATTCAGCAGGCTGCAGTCAAGTGCTCACGAATGAGATGAGTTTTCAGTTGTTTCTTGAAAATTGTTAGGGATTTGGCAGTCCGGAAATGGTTGGGAAGATTATTCTACCAGCAAGGAAGAGTGAATGAAAACGTTCTTGAGAGTGATTTTGTGCCTCTACGAAACACCCGCTCACTTACAGACCGAAGGCTCCTTGAGGGCACGTAGACTCAAGAGAGAGTGGAGGGGGAGGATGCAGAGCCAGTGGCCGTCCTGTAGGCAAGCACCAATGTCTTGGGCTTGATGAGAGCTGCAACTGGGAGCTAGTGCTGGACGGTATACCGGTTCATACTGAATACCAGTGTTTATTTTTGTTATGATATGAATTTTCAATATAACATTACCGCAATACCGGTGTGTGTCGCTTTAACAACGTTGGGAACACGTTGCAACACTGTTTGAGAGGGTCTTTTCACTGTTGCACTGGTGATGCACAGCTGTATGTGTTACTGAGCATCACGGTGAAGATGGATAGGTTAAACTATAATTAATAGCTGTCAATTATATTACAGTGTTTCCCATACATTGGTTCACAATATCAACACAGCCTTTTGGAAAATCTATTTGTGGTTGGCTTTGACATTCATGAATAAACATGATTCAAATACATTCATATAAAAACACCCTCGTCGCGTTTTGACTTTGAAACGTGCCGCGGGAGTTTTTATATGAATGTATTTGAAGTGAACTGACTGTCTTTAGAAAAGTTTTGATGTTATTTCAATTGAATATTTCCTGATAAAGCTTATGAGCTCTACTTTGTGTACAGCCATTACCGTGGAAACTGCTCTTTCTGCCGCTCTACAGCGCCTCCTGCTAGACCTCTTTGTAAACTCTGCAAACCTGTAGTGTGGAACTTGTAAAATTGGTCTCGGGTGTCCCCAGAATGTATTTGTGAAGTTTCAGCACAAAATACCCCACAGTTAATTTATTATAACCATTTGAAAATGTCATTTTTGGGGCCTGTTTTAAAAAAAGCTGTTTTTGTGTGTACCACCTTAAATGTAAATGAGCTGCATATCCCCGCCCTGCCTTTGGATGAGGGCATAACTTGAATACCTATGGCAATAAACAGTTGGTAGAAGCAGAATGGCTGAGTGTGAGAGACCCGCTGTTTTGTATGGCATTCAGCTGTACATGTTTGAACCGGAATCAGACCCAGATGATGAAGAGACTCCGGCAGAAGAAACACAAATGAGAATGGACCAGGACGTCTCGGAATGGTTATTTGATACATTTATTAGGGCCCGAGCACCGATGGTGTGAGGACCCTCTTGGAATTGCTCTGTTTATTATTATTATTATTATTATTATTCTTCTTCTCCGCAATGAATCGCATTTTTGAGGGCCTAAACATGCACGAAAACTCACGAAAATTTGCACACGCGTCAGAACTGGCGAAAATTTACATCTGATATGCGTTTCAAAATTGGGCGGGGCAAAATGGCTCGATAGCGCCACCTATAAAGGTTCAACGGAGTGCGCCTCGCGTTACGTTTCACGTACGTGTACGAAATTCGGTACATACATGTAATGGCCCAATACCTACAAAAAAGTCTCTTGGAGCGTAGCCCTAAACACAACAGGAAGTCAGCCATTTTGAACTTCCTCTCAGATTTTTGTGCAGTTTTTGCCATTTTCAGGCCTCGTACTTTAACGAACTCCTCCTACAGTTTTAATCTGATCATCTTCAAATTTGCTGAGTGTAATCTTAAGGCCTTTGCGACGTTAAATTGCGAAGATCTTGAGTTTTCGTCGAAGGGCGTGTCCTCGGCGGCCTGACAAATTTTGATGTTTCGCCATGAAACAGGAAGTTGCTGTAACTCAGGCAAACAATGTCCAATCTGCCCCAAACTTCACACGTTTGATAAGAGTTCTGTCCTGAACACATGTCCATGCTCATATTCAGTTACAGTCACAGCGCCACCTGCTGGCAACAGGAAGTGACATGTTTAACACTGTTGTGGACTCCTGATAACATATAAAAAAGTGCCAGCAAGTGTTAAACATGCTAACAACATACTTGAAACATGCTAAAACATGCTAGCAAGCACTTAGCTAAGTGCTAAAGCATGCTATTACTGCAATTCAATAGGAATTTGCTGTAACTCAGGTATGGAATGTCCAATCTGCCCCAAACTTCACACGTTTGATAAGAGTTCTGTCCTGAACACATGTCCATGCACATAATCAGTTACAGTCACAGCGCCACCTGCTGGCAACCGGAAGTGACATGTTTAACACTGTTGTGGACTCCTAATAACATATAAAAAAGTGCCAGCAAGTGCTAAACATGCTATCAACATACTTGAAACATGCTAAAACATGCTAGCAAACACTTAGCTAAGTGCTAAAGCATGCTATTACTGCAATTAAATAGTAATTTGCTGTAACTCAGGCATGGAATGTCCAATCTGCCCCAAACTTCACACATTTGATAAGGGTCCTGCCCTGAACACATCTACATGAGAATATTCAGTTATAGTAATAGCGCCACCTACTGGCAACACGAAGTGACATGTTTAACACTGTGATGCAGTACTAGCAACATAGTAAATATGCCATTGAATTATAAACATGTTATAAACATGTTAAACATGCTAGCAATTCTTAGCTAAGTGCTAAAGCATGCTAATGAAATGAAACAGGAAGTTGTTGTTACTTAAGAAGGCAATGTCCAATCTGCCCCAAACTTCACACATTTGATAAGAGTCATGCCCTGAACACATCTACATGACAATATTCAGTTATAGTAATAGCGCCACCTACTGGCAACACGGAGTGGCATGTTTAACACTGTGATGCAGTACTAGCAACATAGTAAATATGCCATTGAGTAAAAAACATGTTATAAACATGTTAAAACATGCTAGCAATTCTTAGCTAAGTGCTAAAGCATGCTAATGAAATGAAACAGGAAGTTGTTGTTACTTAAGAAGGCAATGTCCAATCTGCCCCAAACTTCACACATTTGATAAGAGTCCTGCCCTGAACACATCTACATGACAATATTCAGTTATAGTAATAGCGCCACCTACTGGCAACAGGAAGTGACATGTTTAACAGTGTGATGCAGTACTGGCAACATAGTAAATATGCCATTGAGTTATAAACATGTTATAAACATGTTAAACATGCTAGCAATTCTTAGCTAAGTGCTAAAGCATGCTAATGCTATGAAACAGGAAGTTGTTTTTACTTAAGAAGGCAAAGTTCAATCTGCCCCAAACTTCACATGTTTGATAAGAGTTCTGTCCTGAACACATGTGCATGCTCATATTCAGTTACAGTCATAGCGCCACCTGCTGGCAACAGGAAGTGACATGTTTAACAGCATGCTATTATACCCATAATAAAGGACATTTTTGTAACTGACTTTGACATACTCCCACTATATTTATCTACTTAAATGCACATTGCCCACCGTGGTCTGTCTTCCTAAAGCCACCGGGTGGCGATGGCACGGGTGCGAGGGCCCTTTCAATGCTGCTTGCAGCTTTAATGTAGAGTTGTAATCGCGTTGACGCGTCCCCTTTGCAATTATGGATGTGCAACACACACACACACAGGCACACACAAACTGTGATAACGTTGGCGCAATTTTTTGAAACTACAAACACAAATACTGTGATAACGTTTGCTACGTACAAACGAAATTACATTTATGCGAGGGACCTGTTGCGTCATGTTTACAATACTTTTGATGTTTTGTCTTTACAGAAAACACACACAGTTTTTAATACAATATCTTAAAAAAATATATTTATAAACGTGTGGTTACTCACTATATTACAAACATGGTTTAAATTATATACACAGTCACAGACATCCTACTACGACGACAACAACTTTAGACGCATTTGTTGTTGAATTAGCTGACATCGACTGAAATGACTGCTACCGGTATTTGCTCAAAAATGATTCGCTCAAACATAAATGTATTTTGGAAGTTTAAGTGGCGCCTTCGTTAATAAAATCCATCTAATGCGTTTTCAGAGGCTCTGATGTCGGAAGTAAGTGAAAACTACTATCTACATTATTACATCCCACAAAAGAACACTTAACGTTATGTTTCTTAGGAGACATTACCAGCTGTCGTTAATACAATGGAGGATGGTGTACAGATCACCGAGGGCGGGGTCTATGCCAAAACCACAGTGTCAATCAAACCATGTCGGTGGGGCTTGCACAATTCTACGTCACAAAGCGCCGAATCTTAGAACAGCTCGTTCTGAGACAGTGCTTATGATTTATTGAGATTGTAAAAAAAACACTGGGTGGATTTTATCATTCTAGAGTGGTTTTGCTCACACACTGCCAACACAAATTTTTGTTCAAACACCATGTAAAAGTGAATTTTGCATAATAGGTGCCCTTTAACTAAAACTCTAAAATATTCACTCATGACAGTAAAATAGGGCATTCTAAGTCAATCTACAGCAGTATTTCCGCTCTCAATCTGTAGAAAATGTTAACACCCAGTCATGCTTGAAAAAAAAAATAGTGTAACCGTGAAACCGGTATAATTTTGAAAAATAGTATACCATGATATGGATTTTTGCTCACACACGCCTAGCACAGGGAGCCAGTGCAGAGAGATACACAGATAACTGATGTATGCTCTCTTAGGCTCTCATTGAAGACCAGACAAGCCATTGCATACTTGACCATCTGTAAAGGGTTTGATAGCACACGTTAGAAGTCTAGCCAGAAGAGCATTGCAGTAGTCCAGCCTAAAAAAGACAAGAGCCTGGGCGAGAAGCTGTGTTGCAGGCTCAGTTAGGAAGGGCCTGATCTTCCTGAGTGTGTAAACCTGCATGATCATGGTTTTTGAAAGTCAGCTTTCATCATGTTTAAATCCACAGTTGAGTATTCAAGCTTTGATTTTTCTCCCAAAATCAGTGCAGAAAATGCAAATCCTTAAATAATCATTACTCAAAGTCATAACCATCAGCACAACAAATATAAAAGAATATCTATGACTGCCATCCTCCAGTGACAGCTGCAGAAAGTAATCAAGCTAGAGTGAAGTTAGAAACTACTACATAAGGGGTGAAAATGTCAGTGTTAAGCACAGGCTCGTAGAAGACACACGGCTCGTCTCCCCACCCACAGAGAGACAGCTGCTTGATGAGGAGGTCACTGGAACTCGGCTGCCCTTCATGCTCCAGCAAAAAGCTGGGCTGGTCATCTCAGAGATTAATACTGGGAGAACTGCACACAGGGATCACTGACTGTCTGTCTGTTTGTTTCTCTCTCATGTTAACAACAGCACCATCACAACAACACACACAACACACACACACACACACACACACACACACACACACACACACACACACACACACAACACACACACACACACACACACACACACACACACCCTAAGCTGGCCTCTCCATTATTGCTTGCTTAATCCTCTTTTGCAACAGAGGGACAGATGAATGAATCCCAGTTCTCTACAGCACTGACATATCATATACCCCCTCTTTAAATGTCACAATTTTAAATCGATCTGTGTTGGGTATTAAATCTCCCTGTGGTCCTTAATTTCAGAAAAACCTGCCTATTTTTGATCTTCTGCACAAAGCACATTTTAGTACCTCAGTTTGGGACAAATCGCTGGCCGTGCTCTGTTCTCTGACGGTGCAGCTCATCAATAGCCCAAAACATCACAAGCTATATAAAGAGACAGCCAGACTGGGGACCATGTTCATTGTCAGTTACCAATATTACAATTTATACAGGAAACAAAAATGACGCGTATGGTCATTATTCTGGAGGGGACGATAAGAGAAAACTTTTTGTAGTGGGACGCAACATGCGGTCGAGTACCTGCTATGCATGCACAGGTAAAAAAACAATATTCGAACTTCAAATTAAAAAAAAAAAATCTGACTGTAGTAGACACCAATGGAAAAACTGAACGAAAGAAAATTATTTTAAAATGTTTTAGGGCTGGAAAAACTTAACATGTTAAATGGTAAATCTTTCACATTTATCAAATTTAATATTAGAAATTCATTAATTATGCTTTCTAAAGACAGGTTGGAATCAAATTAGCTGTGAATCTACCTAAACAGGTAAATTAATCTCTTCATAAGTTTGGTGTCGGTAAGATTTTTTAATGTTTTTGTAAGAAGCCTGCAAAAATATTTGATCTTCGGTGTCACATGACCCTACAGAGATCATTCTCATATGCTGATTTGCTGCTCAAGATAATAACAGTTATAAAACTGTTGTGCTGCGTAACATTTTTGTGAAAATTATTACAAAAAAAATTCAGGACTTTTTGATATATGCACAGCATGTACAGTATTTGAAATAAATGTCTTTACTGTTACTTTTGATCAATCTAATGTGCCCTGGCTGAATAAAATATAAAAAATTAAATAAAATAAATCTTACTGACCCCAAATGTTAAAATAATCTGGTCATTAAGCTCTGGGTGAGTGTATAGGGCGACATTAGAATCACAACCGGTACAGAAGGTGAGCTTACTCTCCACCAACACCCTCTCAAAAGCACAGATGAAAGGATCTAAATAAAGAGGTCATTCATTATTCAACCCTGCTCCAAAGCAGTGTGACCCGGAGTGCCAAAGTGTGGAAATCTCTACTCCAACTATACCACAGAACATGCATGTTTCTCGTAGGTTATTCATAAATAAACAATGAATAAAGAACCTGGCTAAGACTTCTCAACATGTACAATGCATTGATCCCTTAATGGTCTTGTGGACGGACACTTTGTTTTACCTCACATATTCCATGTCACAACAAGCATTACAAGATCAATAATATCATGCTCCAGATAGACTGCCAGCACCTTATCAATTCTGTCTTGATGGCCCTGTTTACACCTGGTATTAAAGGGACAGTTCACCCAAAAATGAAAATTAGCCCATGATTTACTCACCCCGAAGTATGATTTACTCACTCACATAGGCGTAATACAATCGGGGTTATATTTTAAAAAGTTCCTGGCTCAGGAGGTTTCAGGAATATGTAATTTTCATCAAAAAATTGCTTTCACTACAATGAATCAAATATAAATTTAACACATCAAAATTAAAAAATACAGGCAGTTGTGACCTAATGGTTAGAGAGTCAGACTGGTAACCAGAAGCGGTTGCAGGTTCGAGTCGAAATACCGGCAGGAAATGACTGAGGTGCCCTTGAGCAAGGCACCTAACCCCCAATCACTCCCCATGCACCACATAAAAAATGGCTGCCCATTGCTCAGGGGGTGTGTCCACAGTTTGCAGTGTGTGTTTGTGTTCGTTACTCACTTCTCCTAATGTGTGACTGACTTGGATGGGTTAAATGCAGAGGACTTCACATGTAACTTCCACTTTTTGTTATTATAACACTGCTATATTCTTTTAACAGTTGAATATGCTGGGGAAGGTCAAGACCCCTGATATGGGAGTGGGACACAAACATTTTGTTATTACGGACATTTGAAACTCTTCAAACTTGTTGATCTTATGTTGGATAATACTCTACTTGAATAATTGAATAGTCCTTTACAGAAACATAGAATGTGCAATAATGTTCAGTAATGGACACCAAAGTGTATCATATTCATAGAAAGTACCATGATATCTAAACAAAAACGTCTAGATACTTATATCACCTGGCTGAAATATCAAGACACGTGGAGAAAATCTGTCTTTAACAAAGAAAAAGGCCTGAGAGAAAATGTAAAGTCTAAGTTATTAACCAGTTAATTTGATTCAGGGATAAAAATGGAACACGGCGACAGAGACAGAGAAAGAAAAGCAATTAAGACGACATGAATAAGATGGAGCGAAGAGGAGTTTGAGAGAGAGGTAGAGAAAGAACGGGATGGAGGGAGGGATGGAGCAGGGATATACAGAGTGGAATGCCAGGGCTAATCCCCAGCTCCTGTGTGGTATTTTAACTGTTATTCTTTCCTCCTCGTTTCCCTGCCGCCATCACTCACTGCAGTGCAGCTAACAACCACACCATGTCTGGACAAACCTGAGGACAGGAGACGCAGTGGCCGACCCTGCTGGACACAGGGTCTTGGCGTCAGCAGGACGTCTGGCCTGACATTTTTCTCCTTACAATAAACAGGATATTTAAAATGTTTTAAATCACAAAACACTAAGGAAAAGTCAAGTCACGACCTTTGCTCTTAGACCAATAAAAATGCGAAGTCCAAACTAAGTTAGTACATAAAGTAAAGCTTTAAAACATCCCACCTCACCTCAGTCCAAATATTTACTTTAAAGTAGGCATGGTAGTGGCAGTCATGTTTTCTCCCCTATTGTGACGTACATCCACGGATTTTTGAAGAAATAAAAGAATGTAGGGCGGAACTTGATTTTGTCCATCGGGATTTGATCGTTGTTTGCGATTGCTGAGATGTGATGCAAAATCATTTATAATAAATACTGAAATATTCCATTAAGATTGTTTTGATAGCATGGTGACTAACATTTAAATGCATGCCACAGACAAAAAGGGCAATTCTTCCCAAGTCGTGGGAATACAAGGCAGGAAAACGATTGAATCAGCTGAGTGAGTGATAGGTCGCGAGGACGCCGTCTCTTGCAGACAAACCGGTCACTATGGATACCACCCAACAGTGCACGAGTTGTGGACTGACCTCTGTCTGCATGTGTCCCCTACAGCTGCAAAATGATACAACACAGCTGAAGCCCGTTGCTAAAAGAAGGCAACTGCGGTCGTGACAGGTGTGCTCTAGCACCAGGACAGAGACAGAATAAGTTTAACTGTCAACGAGCATTGTGCCTGTAGGAAAATCCATCTCAACATTGCCAGGTATGACCATTTAGACCAGCTAAAAACCAGGTAACGTTACCGTGCTGCTTAAATATGATTTTCCAGCAGAAGGCCTTTCCTACAGTAATTAAAGTGCAACACCACATAAGCGCCAAACAATGGAAATGTCACTTTGGATTACATATAATACTTCTTATCAAGTTACTAGAAACTGGGAATTGCTCGTCTGATTTGGGTCGCAAACGTATGGCTCAGTCCATGAACGTTATACAGTTTAATTTCAGTCAACAAACGAAGCAAATCTCAGCGAGCTCTATTTTTCTGCGATGGTCACAATTGCTCGCTAAAACAAAACAAAAAAAAAAACAAAGAGTGCAACATTTGGCGTGGATTACCAGCTGGCAAACAATAACTAGCATTCCACTGGCAATATAAATGTCAGGGGGTTACTTCGAATATCCGACAGTTTTTTTTAAAGATTTGAGACTAGAAAGAAATGTTTATTTATATATAGAAACACAGCGAATGTTTGTTTCTCAGTTTCTACTCGGATGTTTCCATGGCAGCTGAATCTCAGTCCTCGTGCGAGATTACTGCGTTCACAGAATCAGCGTAGTTTGAGGGGAAAATAAACGGTCTTAGATAATTACGACGGAAAGATTGGGTTCCAGATTAAATATTTTAAAGGCATCCAAAATGTAATTGTCTACAGGTAAGTTTTAGAAACTTTTCGTGGCACAAACGCCGTTGCATAGTGACGTTTTGAAGGACTGTCCGCGAGCCTGGACGGCATCATGTTCACGCGCTCAATACTTTCCACGGACCGCTGGATTCCCCCAAACTTTGCCAAGGGCATGCTCTCTCACGACACAAGCAAATAAGGCATGATCAAACCTACCTGACACAAATGACAGCATGAGCAGGACTCTAACATTCAGTCCCTGATGAATCGGGTTATTCCTGAGACAATGGGCAGTCATTGTCAGCGCCATATCGCCGCCCGCGATCTCGCTTCTTTCGTTCTCCTCGAAACTCAGTCTGGAAGCTCCTCAGCAACAACTCCATAGGGAAAAGGCTGAGTCTGGACCGTACCACTCTGCCTCTCCGTTACGGGGGTGTGTGTCTCACCTGAAGCGCAGTCCATGCAAACCAATATTTTGCACAACAAGATGTTGACAGAAGTAGAGGGTAAAATATAGCTGAAATTATACTAATAATGATTGGAGTTTTAGTAGATTGTTCATATTCATAATGTGTTACCAAGATTTGTTAACACAAATTTTTGCATATTATGTTTGCAGTGTAGCAAAGCACCGCATGCATGCATTTTCACGTTTTCACTGTTATAGCGCGACTTTCTGTCCAAGCGGAATGAAAAATCCATGCAAACACGTTGATAGACTTGGCAATGTATAAATTGAAAATTCACCCTATTTTGTATATGCATTGTATTTATGTTATTGTGAGTTAAACACGTAGCCATGTTTATTTATTTAACTTTAGCTTCTCTCTGGTGACCTTGTGGATTCATTTACTGCACTGATTTTTTTTTTTTTACCACAAGACTAGTGATGTGCACTAACAAAAAATAATAAAATAATAAATAAAAAAAAATAGGGTCAATTTTGATTTCTTGCCGAATTTAATTGTCCTCATATATTGCCAAAAGCCTTTAGGCTTACTCAGGCTTACATTGCCTGAATTCAGAATGGTGTACTAGCCTACATGAGTATTCTAGTAGGCTATGCTATGCTATTCCGAATTTAGCCTGTGTCAAATAGACATAGCTACAATGCCTATGAAAAAATCAAACCAGTCGTAGGCCTTACAATTATAACGATGGCTGCATCTGAAATATGCTACTCGACTAGGAACATTTTGAATAAGTAATTACTTCACAACCGCTAAAAAAGTATGTTCAATATGTGTGAATGACTGTAATCTGGAAGTAGGCCTATACATTCGCCATGTTGTTCTTATCACGTGACCTACAGCTTCAGTTGCGTCGCTTCACCGCCGTTCACATATCCTCTCCCGTGGCCTCGTGTTTATGGCGGGCCGGAAGGTTCAAAAATAGGACTAATGATTTGTCGTAGGAAATCACTACACTATAGCTAACTAGCTACTGACTTTACCACTGATAGGCCAGCGGTGGATCTGTTTACGTGCTCTCCTCAGTCCTCACGCAGCGAGCGACTCACTTTCCTCACACACCGAGCGAATCACTTTCCTCACACACCAAGAGACTCACTTTCCTCACCCAGCGAGCGAATCACTTTCCTCACACACCGAGAGACTCACTTTCCTCACCCAGCGAGCGAATCACTTTCCTCACACACCGAGTGACTCACTTTCCTCACCCAGCGAGAGAATCACTTTCCTCAGCGAGCGACTCACTTTCCCTCACGCACCGAGCGACTCACTTTCCTCACACAGCGAGCGACTCACTTTCCTCAGCGAGCGACTCACTTTCCCTCACGCACCGAGCGACTCACTTTCCTCACACAGCGAGCGACTCACTTTCCTCAGCGAGCGACTCACTTTCCTCATGCACCGAGCGACTCACTTTCCTCACGCAGCGGGCGACCCATTCTCCTCAGCGAGCGACCCACTTTCCTTACGCAGCGAATCACGTACATTGGCCTAATATTATAATAAAATCATACTCTTTTCAGTATTGTGGTGGTGCAATAACTAAATACTTTCAATAAAGTGTTACATTTGTGTTGTAAACGTCATTTATTCTGAACCAATAATCTTAAATTGATTCTCATTGCATTTTTTTTACCTTTATAAAGGCAATTTCAACCTAACTGTCTTCTTTGATCAAATGTTATACATTTTAAGTCACTGTATGGCTTTTTCCAATCAAATTGACTATCAACAAAAAGATTTTTTTCCCGTTGCAGAGAAAACAGAATCTAGGTGGGCGTGGCATTTAGATATTCAAATGTTTATGCAATACAAGCATAAAACAGATTGTTTAGCCACTTTAAATTAGACACCTGGAAATAGTCACTATTTAGGGACCCAAGCTGTGTAGGTGAGCATTATGCAAATGTAATAGCCTAAGTTGTTATGTGTGAACCCTTACGAAAATAGATTTGAAATCCAAAGACTTTTTTGAGCGGTTCAGACAGAGTCGACTTTGAGTAAACTTTATTTATGAAGCACTAGCTTCATCTTTGCAGACTGTGTTCATTCACATAAAGCTACGTTACACACTGCATGAAAGGTATTTTTCAAAAATCCATAATAAGGGCACTAATTGTTAATTAGGTACAAATAAATAGAGAAATATTTTGCTTCTCAATATACGAATTCACGTAAGCTGAATGGCAGCTGCTCTAACTCAAAACGGAGATGGACTCAAAATGGAGACAACTTCTCTGTATTTTGGGGTATTTGCTCTGTCAACCCTCCCCCAAAGTTTAACTTGCAGACACTAGTTAAATGAACATTTACAAGCTAGATAAAACTTACAAGCGGCTACTCAACATCATGGTGCATTCATGTTAAATACTCTTTTGAATGGTGTTATCAAAAATAATCTGTTTTAAGATGATAGAGGAAAAGAAAAGTCATACAGTTAACAATGTGATATTTACAAAAACTTAATAGTGTATGTAACTTTGAAATGTGTTTTACCTATTTTGATATGTGAATCAGCAAAAATGGAAATGTAACTTTTTCAGATTATTTTGTTTTAAAGATAATTTATAAAATCTACAAAAGCTTTCCGGGTGTCTATTTTATTTTTGTCTTTTTTTTATGCTAGTTTTGCATATAAAAATGTGAATATCTAAATGCCACCACCCCCACCTCTGATGAAGATCCTGTTTTCTCTGCAGTGGGAAAAAAATATGTTTGTTGGTAGTCAATTTGATTGGAAAAAGCCATATAGTGACTTAAAATGTATATAATTTGATGAAAGATCGATGACAGTTAAATTGCCTTTATAAAGGAAAAAAATGCAATGAGAATCAATTTAAGATTATTGGTTCAGAATAAATGACGTTTACAACACAAATGTAACACTTTACTGAAAGTATTTAGTTATTGCACCACCACAATACTGAAAATGGTATGATTTTATTATAATATTAGGCCAATGTACGTGATTCGCTGTAAGGAAAGTGGGTCGCTCGCTGAGGAGAATGGGTCGCCCGCTGTGTGAGGAAAGTGAGTCGCTCGGTGTGTGAGGAAAGTGAGTCGCTCGGTGTGTGAGGAAAGTGAGTCGCTCGCTGAGGAGGGTGAGTCCGCTGTGTGAGGAAAGTGAGTCGTTCGGTGTGTGAGGAAAGTGAGTCGCTCGCTGAGGAGGGTGAGTCGCTCGGTGTGTGAGGAAAGTGAGTCGCTCGCTGAGGAGGGTGAGTCGTTCGGTGGGTGAGGAAAGTGAGTCGCTCGGTGTGTGAGGAAAGTGAGTCATTCGCTGCGTGAGGACTGAGGAGAGCACGTAAACAGATCCACCGCTGGCCTATCAGTGGTAAAGTCAGTAGCTAGTAGCTGTAGTTTAGTGATTTCCTATGACAAATCATTAGACCTATTTTTGAACCTTCCGGCCCGCCATACGTGTTCATCATATGCATTTCAGAATCTTGATGGAAGTAGATCATTCTTTTGCCTATACTGTGATTTCGGACATAAATCTTTTGTCACATAGCCTACTTTTTTTCGCCTACTATAGGAACTGAAGTGTGATTTTGGATGCTGAGCCATTTTAAAGTGTATTCTTGTTATAGCGCCACCAACTGGCCGTGCTCCATCAAATTTGTAAAGTGTCTTTTCACTTTTCTGTTATACAAATCGAAAGGACTAATTTAATCGTATTTAAAATCTTGTAAATTGTGAGGTATAAAACAGAACATTAAAAGACAAATTGGGTTTCTATTTAATACTTTCTGTTAGGATCGTCATCAGATATTTTCCCACTTGTTGGTTCAGTCTCACAAATAGGCACTAATTTTCTGTTAGCTTCAGGCTTAATCCCTGTACCCCCTGCTAATCCACTAAGACCCCCCCCCCCCCCCCCCCCCCTTTATGTTTTCATCTCCATGTGTTTTTCTTGCCTCAAAGCCACAAGAAAACCCCTCACCCCATTGCTTACCTCTTGGTCTGAGTCTAATTGAGACATATAGAAATGAACAAGCTAATCCTACCAAACAACAAATGAATGGGCGGCTAATAGCTCCACCCCATTTAAGTCAGATCACCAATTTGTCGACTTTCTGTCTTGTCTCAATCCAACCAGGGTTAGATTTAGCTCAACCATTTATTTGGATGGTAGCTGGAAAACAAAGAAAGAAGTGAAGTTATGCCTCTCCTTTCCCCCCTACTGTTACTTTGATTTATTGGACAGAGATTTTTTTCTCTCTCTAGGGCATTGTTGATCACAGCATGCAAGTAAATAACTCAGAAAGAGGTTGATCATGGGAAAAAAATAATAATAAAAGAGAGGGCCTTTACAGTAGATTTCCCATTTATAATGTTGTCTAAACGATTTCCCAGGAGTCGCAATGCACCATCAACAAATTCAGCTCACTCAGTTACTGATATCTCCTCCATGAAAACAGTACATCAAAGACAGAGATCCCCAGACATCTCTGAACGAAGCAGTGAGCCTCGTTCCTTGAGGATCTGTTTTTTTTTTTTTTTTTTGCAGCAGCCTATATGAACCAATAGACTCCTTCCATTCAGCAGTGGTTTTGTCCATCTGCACCCAGAAGGTTTGGTTTACAAAGAATCTGACCCATCATCATCATTCCTCCAGCTAAACCCTAAATCCCTTTTTGTTGTTTGTTGACACAGTTTTTTCTAAGACAATCCATGAACCAGGCAATAAATCCTCTCTCTTACTGTTGGACTAGAATTATTCTAAAAGTCAATTTTCCTTCTAACTCATTCTTTCACCAATTGTTAATTTGGAAAAGGAGGAAAAACACTGAAGGATAAACTGGGCACACAGTCTCACCTGGCAGTGTGAGAGGGACTATTTATGAGGTACTCCAAGTGATTAAAAAAATTCAAGAACTTACTTACCGGGTGACTGACAACTTTATGATGATGAATAACTTAATTCTGATGTATATCCCACAGTTCTTTCTAATGTGTGACAGGGGATCGATAAAGTAATTTTTTTTCTCTCTGTCTGGATGTTTGTCTCTGTATTAAAGTGAAAATGAAGGATGAGCAAGGTTCTGACTATAGTATATAGAGATTATTTTTTTGGGTCAAGTTAAACGTTAAAGTCTTGTTAGATTTATCTGTAGTTTATGGCATTTAGATGGAGATATAAACATAGCCTTGTTTAGAGCAAAGTTTTTACATATATATATATACATACATAGATACAAATAGCCTTATTTAGAAAAAAGTAAAAAAATGAATTAATGTATATTCATAACTTATTAAACTAAATTATTAATAAACGTATTATCTGAGTTATCTGTATGTTTAAGTTTTATAATTTAAAATTATAAGATGGATATGGCAGAGTATCACAAGATTAGAAATTTATCTAATTTAGAGATATTGGTATTTGCAACACTTCTCATGACTTTTGTTTGGCCTTTCTATTAATAAAATGTAAGCAGGGAAAAAACACCAGTGTCGTGGAAAAAATAGCCTAATTAAAAAATAAAAAAGTATCTAATTTACAGACATTTCCGTTAGATAGCAACAAAAGCCTTTAAACTTGTTACTGGGAAAGCTTCCCTCAAAGAGGTTTAGTGTGTCTAATGATGTGATGCCATGGCAACATTCAAATGGTAATGTATCCTGAACTCAAATGATAATCTAGTCCTCATCTCGCTCCAGAGGTTGTCCTGGAATCAGAACAAATGGACATACTTTAAAACACTTGAGATGTAATTGCTCAAACCTGTCCTTTCAAACTCTCTAAAGTGCTTTGCCATTTATCAAGTATTACGTGACTGAAAGACTTTTCTAAACACTTTAATGTTTAGTATATTTTACAAATATATTGTTCACCCTTGTGCTTTCTAAAACCGGGAAGCACATTGAGGGTGTTGCCTGCTCCGGAATGTAGCATGAGTCCTCAAGGACCCTTAAAAGAGGAGGCTTGGTGCACTCTCTTTTGTACCAACACGTCCTGACTTAACTCCCTCATTGCAGAACACTCTATAGTTTATTCAAGTAAATACACTACAGTATTTCATAAGCTGCAGTTTTAAACATTTTCTAGACAAGTAACGTAGAACAGCCCCGCTCGGAACATAAATCATGTGCCTAATTTCATCATATAGCATGGCAGTAACCAGCACTTATGCATAGAAGAGTCGCAGTGAATGAAGGGTGTCTAATGCCGGCTGGGAGGACCAAAGAGCTGTTTATGCATTTGTTTTCATTCATGCACTCAGTCTCATTTTTGTGTTCAACCTCATCACTCAGTGTGAAGCATTCTTTTTATTCTCATTCTTTTATTTTGGATTCAATAAACAAGCCTTTTACTTTATAAATACAGAGTGCAAGATCAAAAACTACATGTTTGCTGTCTGGGTCGACTGGGTTTTCCTTTGATTAGTCCAGCAAACCCCAAATTACTTCAGTCTTCAGTCAACACTGGCATGTTAGTGAAGTCCTGAAGTGGGATCCAGTGTCCAAATCCATGTAGTCATAGATGAATTTCCATTACAATGGTCGCAGAGGGCTGACATTGATAGGATAAAACCATACCAAGTTATATAAACCGTGGCTGAGTTTACTTTGTCCATTTAGCAAGCTGTTTCCCATGAAGATGTCAGAGTCTTTGGAATGACGACTTGGAAGCAACAGGGTTTTTGACTCTTCTATTGTCTTCATGTCACTTTGACCAATGTTTGGTAAAGAATACACTATAAAAATCACATTGTTTTTGATGCTGAAACCAGGCTTTGCCACATTGTCAAGAATAGCTAAACAAACATAATAAATGTGCTTTTTTTCCAGTTCATTTGTTTGTTTAAAAAAAAAATTGCTTTCACAAAAAATACTTCATAATTGAGTTGGTCATATTTGAAAAAACTATTTATGAGCTTTCACTTTTGGCCTTTCAGCATGTTTGTAATGTATTAATCATATCTACAAATATTGTACATTTCCTACAATTTTGAATATTCTTTAATGATTTTGCAAATTTAGATTCTGCACAAATCACATTAAAAATGTTCACATTATATAATGTTCATAATTGAATAGAAGAAGGAATTTACTTAAAATAAATATTATTACGAAAAGTTGTTTCCCAAAGTTCTTGAATATTTTTCAATCAATCAATACTGGAACATATAACATATTGTATAACATATAAAATATTAACACCACTACATGCCAAAGACAAGTGTTACATCCGTTAAGATGAGAAGACCATGTCAACTGTATATTGTCCTATATTGCCTCCTTCTGGCTGTTACTCTCGGGAAGATACTCCCTTCTCAAAAAGAGAAAACCAGGCATACCAAAAAAAAAAAAAAAAAAAAAAAAAAAAATGTCAGACCTACATGTTAAAACCTCTGGCTCTGGAGAGCTGACTACAAAAGTGACACGTGAAAAAAGAAAACTTTGGCAGGCAACATCTACTGACGTGATGGATGTGCTGGTAATGAACCCTTCAGCCCACAACACTGCAACACTGGTGGAGATAAATACGAGTGTTTGGATGGTGGACTGTGAAAAACAGATGATAGATTCATTACCATTTTTGTTGAGAATGACAAGAGAAAATGAATGGGACAAACAAGACACAGAAGTGAATATAATTTTAGTGCTATTACACATGTATGTCTAGAAAGGAGGTCTTTACCCATTACATTTTAATAGATGGTTAAAAAAGTTAAAAGCCTATAAAAATATCACATAAGAAACATACAGACAGAAATTCACATCAAAACAAATAATTGCCACAGTTGATTTTAAGAATTATTAAGAAATCACATGGATAGAATATGTCTTTAATTGTAGATCACACATGTTGTGAATGCAGTAAAAAGAGAGATTTTTTTTATTCAAATTGATAAAAAAAAGCTGTTTTTAAATCTAAAACTAGTTTAAATTTAAATCCATTCAATTAAACTGTAATTGCACTTAACAAATGTGAAGCACCTGATCTGGAAGTAGTCTTTATCTATTAAGTCCCATTTCTCACCCTCATAGTTTGTATTTAATACTTATATGAATTTATATAAATGATCTTGGTTGCATTACAGATTTGTAACACACACTACACAGCATTTGTCCTAAGCCACTTCTAAACACAAATAAATAACTTTCAGATGGGAGTATTAATCAAGTACAAATACAATTCTGTGCTTCAATAATGGTAGAGGTCTTTGTATCAGAGTGTCCAAGATACTTTAAAGCTGTGCTAAAGGTCTTGATTGGACTAGTCCTCTCGTAGATATGCATCTGGGATGTCTTCGTCCTCCATTCCGGGGCTGAGGTTTTGAAGCCTTTCAGTGTTCTCAGCTTTACAGTTTTTGAGTTCTCTCTCAGCCTCCAGCATCAGCTTCCGAAAATGTTCCGCCTGGGACTGTGCGACCTGCAGACTGCTCTGCGCTGTCACAGAAGCTTGGTCAGCCCCTGGAAAGGACAAACAGGATTAGGCTATAACAACATGTGGCTAAAAGCGCAATCCAACAAATGACCACCAAGTGGCAGTAGGTGCAAAATGAGTCTTTACACTAAAGCTGGGTTCACACAGTATGATTTTGGCCATGATTTGGCTGTCTAAGACAAATTTTGCAACTCCTAAAAGATTCCTCTAAACCTAGGCTAAAATCTGAAGTCTCTAATCATTAGTTTGACATGTTCGTGTCAGAAGCCGTGTCAGAAGATTTGACTCGGCCATCAAACAGTCATCATTTTTCAAGACAAGCCATGACCAAAATGAACACTAGAACTATTTTGTAGCCAGCACTTCAATCCTGCGTGTAATGCAGCTCACTGTGACTGAACGCGTCATTCACTGATTGATGTTAAACTCCGGATGAGATTTTTTCTGTACTTCCGTTTAAAAAATCTGCATTTTAAAATAAGTCAATGTAAAATGCACAAGTGAAGGTAAAAAAATGGTATTTAAAGGAAGACCAAATACAGCAAACATACACATTTTTATATAATAATAAAAAAATAATAAAATAAAACAGCATATTAAAATGATTTCAGAAGGATCATGACTGGAGTAATGGCTGCTAAAAATTCATCTGTCAGCACAGGAATATATAAAATTATAAAATATATTAAAATAGTAAATATTTATTTGTTGCATGTAATTGTATTTATATTTAAAGTTATAATTGTAATATAATTACATAATTTTTTTTACTGTATTTTTAATCAAATAAGTACAGCCTAACACTAAAAAGTAGTAACCTTCAATTGGTACCTTAAAGAGCTATTTTTTACTTGATTTAAATTTATTTTGTTGGTATAAATTAATGCGTGTATATATATATATATAATATACAGTATATACATGCAAATGTTTCTTAAATGTATACATGCATATGTGTATATTTATATATAAAAAATAATTATACACAGTTCACACACATATATTATGTAAACACAAACTTTTATTTCGTTGCCCAGCACTAATATATATATATATATATATATAATATATATATATATAAATAAAAATAAAATATATATATATACAATACTACAACATATTATATAATAGTTGTATTTTTTCATTCATTTGAATATTACCCAAACATTCTGATGTTCATTATGAATTGTTAACCAAAAAAAGGTTGTGTAAAGCAGTGTTAACTTAATAGCCTTAAAGGGACAGTTCACCCAAAAATGAAAATTCTGTCATTAATTACTCTCCCTCATGTTGTTCCAAAACTATAAGACATTCGTTCATCTTTGGAACACAAATGAAGATCTTTTTGATAAAATCTGAGAGCTTTTTGTCTGCGGGTTTTACAGAAGGATAGTAAAGACATCATTAAAGTAATCCATGTTACTTCAGTTGTTTAACCTCAATTTTATAAAGTGACGAGTGCTTTGTTTGCACAAGAAAACCTAATTTACCACTTTATTTAAAAAATATGGTGTGTTCACGCAACAACGTCTGCCCTCGCACATTGTGGTGTTCTCGTGAACGCTTGTTGTAAATTCATATTTAAAGTCATAAATAAAGTGGTAAATTAAATTACGTTTGTTTTTTTCGCAAACAAAGCACTTGCGTCGCTTGGTTAAACCACTGGTCACATGGATTAGTTTTACGATCGTTTTATGAACTTTCTGAAGCGTCAAAGTGGTAGATGCATAGACTGCCAATGGAGGGACAGAAAGCTCTCAGATTCCATTAAAAAGATATTCATTTGCGTTCCAAAAGATGAAAAAGTCTTACGGATTTGGAACGACATGAGGATGAGGGTAAATCATGACTGAATTTTCATTTTTGGGTAAACTAACCATTTAAACACTTACTCCAGAAAATGAGCACTACCTGCATTGAAAGCTGCCTCTGCTACCAGCTCTGAGAGATTGACGGCAGTCATCCAGCAGGATTCAAATCGTTTGTAATCCATTCTCCTGTCAATTACCTAATTAAATAGATAAAAACTTTGCAATCAATTTCATTAAGAAGTTGTTATATTATCAATTTATTTATACCATAATGTCAGAAAAACAGAACTACAATTTATTACTGTAAGGATAAATCCAATTTGAAAGCTTGTGAACATTAACTCTGTGTTTTTCCTTACCTCCTGACGGTGGCGAAGGATGATCTGCCAGACAGCATTCTCCTCCGCAGGAGTAAGTTTGCTGAAGGAAGCCACATAGCGCTTGTGTAATGTCACAAGACTTTTTATAGCCTAAACAAGACAAGTATGTTGGATGCTGTTTTTGCAAAAAAAAATAATCATGAAAAATAGTTGTGATTACCTTAACATAATCTGTGATGGAGTCGAGCAGCGCTATAGTAGTTTGTGAGAGGAAAGTATTAGCACTGGCAGTGACCAGAGATGATGCTCTCCGTACCAGATCTTCATTAGACAGACCTTCTGGTTTCTAAACAAGACAAAGAGAACAGAGTGAGAGATTTGTCATATACCAATTTAGTAAAAAAAATAACACTAAAGAAGTTTTAATGGCAGACTGTTATGTCATTATATGGTGAAGACTGAACTTAAAAATATTAATTCTATGTTTTGACATTACTAGGTCATCTTCCTAGCCATTCATTCATGCATCTGATTAATATTCATGAGCCTTCACCTTGGTAGGCCACTATTAATAAATTGATGACCTGTGATGTTTCATGCTGTTTTATTCAAATGCAATATCAAGCCAGCTTTACATTTGCTCTAATATTTTCAACATTAAATAAAATTCAGATTGGATTTTCATATTAAAGGCCCACTGAAGTGCCTTGGAACGCTCAGATTTGTATAATGCGTTGACGTAATTTCCACAAAATAGGAAGCTAAAGCGGGACATATTGATTGGCTCATCCTAACTTACAGTTGGAAAACAGAATAAAACTAGAGCGTTTGAGCAACCAAGCACACATCTCCAACCCAATTATGTTTCAATAGTTTTTTCTTATTGTGACATATTATCTGAGTGAAACGATTGGGAATTGTAAGAAATTACGACATCTTCTGAACTCTGTACTTGTTTATTAAATATTAGCAGCTATAACAATCACACAGTGAATGTTCCAGTGCCATTGTGATGGTGCAGACCTGGATGAAGGGAACAGCACACAGAGCACCTGTGACACCCAGCGTCTTCCAGTTCTTCCTGATGAGTGTGGGCAGAAGAGCCAGTCCGGGGCTCCCGTGACAGGAGCTTCTGTTCATCAAGGAAGCTGCACAGCTACACAAAACAACATAATGGAAAAGTTCAGGTCAGGACAGTCAATTCAAGGACAACACGACAGTTTGAACACGTCAGGCTAAAATAAAACGGAAAGTAAGATATTAAATAATAGATCTTAGAAAGTTAAAATAAGAAATATGACCAGCAATGTACTACACCAGCCAAAACATCTGATCGAATTTACACAACATATGGTTATGTAACGGCAACTGCTGTTAACTTACATTATTAACGATTGTACAGAACTCACAAATACACTAAGACTACGTTTCATGAAATTAAAAGATTTTGAGAATGAGACAGCTAAAAACAATATACAACCTCAGTCCAACAGCGAACAATTTCCTTCTGTACGCCGCCATACTTGTTGTTGAGATGAAGGATGACGATCTCCCTCTGTCGGTGTTGACAGAGAATTGTGCAGGAATATACTGCCTGAGGTCCAAGGCAAGCCTTATGAATATTTAAGATGACTGTCCGAAACCTTAGCGAATGACGCACTTTATAGCCTACTCGTTTTAGATGACCGAATCCTTAGCAAATGACGTTCTTTATACACACATTTTCTGCCAGCCTCGTTATTAAACGATTTGTCAATTGTTAAACCTATTAGTAACCAACAAAACCAATATCTGATAGTGATCTATATGGCTATTTTAGCCCATTTAGTTTCATTTTCTCTATCTCTTTGGCAATCATAACCGCCACAACCAGGTCTGCACGCACACTTTTTTCACCATAGCTAAACAAAATGCCATGACATTTTGGCCTACATAGCCTATGTGCTCGATCCTGTTTTACAGGTATAGCTGCTAGGCCTACGTGTTTTCTGGTTTGATCATTGTAACCTTATCTAACCTTATCAACCCTCTCATATGACCTGAATAACATTGATATGACAAAATGTTGTTTATATTTTTTTCTTTTTTATCCTTAAAATAGTTTCTACTTAAAGTTTTATGATTTAGGCTTCAGATAATTAATTAGGCCATATTTTTAGGCATATCTAACGAAATAAAGACCAAAGGGAGACAGTGTTATTTCAAGTGATTATACACTCACCGGCCACTTTATTAGGTACACCTGTCCAACTGCTCGTTAACACTTAATTTCTAAGCAGCCAATCACATGGCGGCAACTCAGTGCATTTAGGCATGTAGACATGGTCAAGACAATCTCCTGCAGTTCAAACCGAGCATCAGTATGGGGAAGAAATGTGATTTGAGTGACTTTGAACGTGGCATGATTGTTGGTGCCAGAAGGGCTGGTCTGAGTATTTCAGAAACTGCTAATCTACTGGGATTTTCACGCACAACCATCTCTAGGGTTTACAGAGAATGGTCGGAAAAAGAAAAAAACATCCAGTGAGCGGCAGTTCTGTGGGCGGAAATGCCTTGTTGATGCCAGAGGTCAGAGGAGAATGGCCAGACTGGTTCGAGCTGATAGAAGGGCAACAGTGACTCAAATAACCACCCGTTACAACCAAGGTGGGCAGAAGAGCATCTCTGAACACACAGTACGTCAAACTTTGAGGCAGATGGGCTACAACAGCAGAAGACCCCACCGGGTACCACTCATTTCCACTACAAATAGGAAAAAGAGGCTACAATTTGCAAGAGCTCACCAAAATTGGACAGTTGAAGACTGGAAAAATGTTGCCTGGTCTGATGAGTCTCGATTTCTGTTGAGACATTCAGATGGTAGAGTCAGAATTTGGCGTAAACAGAATGAGAACATGGATCCATCATGCCTTTTTACCACTGAGCAGGCTGGTGGTGGTGGTGTAATGGTGTGGGGGATGTTTTCTTGGCACACTTTAGGCCCCTTAGTGCCAATTGGGCATCGTTTAAATGCCACGGCCTACCTGAGCATTGTTTCTGACCATGTCCATCCCTTTATGGCCACCATGTACCCATCCTCTGATGGCTACTTCCAGCAGGATAATGCACCATGGCACAAAGCTCGAATCATTTCAAATTGGTTTTCTTGAACATGACAATGAGTTCACTGTACTAAAATGGCCTCCACAGTCACCAGATCTCAATCCAATAGAGCATCTTTGAGATGTGGTAGAACGGGAGATTCGCATCATGGATGTGCAGCCGTCAAATCTGCGGCAACTGTGTGATGCCATCATGTCAATATGGACCAAACTCCCTGAGGAATGCTTCCAGCACCTTGTTGAATCTATGCCACGAAGAATTGAGGCAGTTCTGGAGGCAAAAGGGGGTCCAACCCGTTACTAGCATGGGGTACCTAATAAAGTGGCCGGTGAGTGTGTATATATATATATACATATGTATATGTATATGTATATGTATATGTATATGTATATGTATATGTATATGTATATGTATATGTATATATATATATATATATATATATATATATATATATATATATATATATATATATATATATATATATAGTTTTAGTGAAGGATTCAGGCCCCCATTAGGTTTTTAGTGAACCTTTAGTTGTCTCTGTTGGAAATACCTATTCCCAAACAGTCGTATAAAGAAAAACATGTTTGTCAGTCTGAAAAGTCAATGTAAATAATTAATGTGATCACTAACTTTGAAGTGCAGGGGAGTTCCATTGGGGTGTTTTTCGTGACTTGTGATTCTCGAGAGCTTTCAGGTCACGAAAGACGCACATACTTCTCTAAAAATTCACAGAAGGGAAATATAATGATGTTGTTTGAATTTGGTGTAATCTTTTAAATGTCATCATGATTTATTTAGCAATATCTTACCTAACATTTGTGCCAATGTTATTCACATAAAAAAAAATGTTCAAAACTTTTACAATGCTTAAGTGCTAATCATGGTGTACTCTTCAAAGCTCTGCATTTTTTATTTTAATTTATTTATTATATTCTAATGAATGTACTGTTAATGAAAAAATAGGCAACAAATGTAAGGTTGATACAATAAACGGATTAATAATTAGATTTTTAATATGAAGTATAAAATTATTATTTTATTTTATTTAAATCCAGTCGTCCCCATCGCTAAATTAATCTTTAAATAGGCTAGGCTGCGAAGGATCCACTCGTTCGATCCTTCACGGCCAATCGGGAAAGATGGGTGCATTTGTTGGCCGTATACGAAGGGGCCTTCGAAGTGGAGCAGCCTTCGTTGCAACACAATGACACTCTGCCTTTAAATGCAGCCTGTGAAGGATGAGACCTCTGAATTAGGATTCAGCTAGGTAATATTTTACCTCTAATGCATAAATGCAAAATACATCGCATTTATGCAATAAAATGTATGTACAGTTGTTCAGTTGCAACGTGGTTGGACACTGCTATTGAGTTTTGTTTAAATCCTTTGCTTTCTCTTTAATGGTCACATATTCTTACCTTGGCATCTTTTTTCCATGTAATTTTGTTAATGTGATGTTTGACAAACAGGGTTTCTTAAGGGTCATTTTAGGAGTACTAACATGTTGAATATATTAGTCTCATCATGGGTGTCAAACATTAAATAATATCTCCTGCAAAACAATCGGTCAGTGATTTAGAATGGCAAATAACAAAAAGACAGAAAGAGAAGCATTTCATTCCAGATAAACACTTTGTTTTGTTCCTCACGCCCCCCCCCCCCCTCACTTTAAAAACAAAGGGAATCAGTGAATGAGGCAGTTCATGTTAATTATGTCCAAAATTAATGACTATAATCTAAATGACAACTGTAATAATATTCAGCACATAACCAGAAAGAGTGTAAAAACATAGTCCTTTACAAAAAAATATCAATTACAAAACATTTTTGCCATACGGGCACATTTTATTATGGGAAAATAATACAAACAGATTGTCAAAAAGGTTATAACATGTCAAAATGCTTGCATATTTAATCCGATTTTAGTCTGATTCAACGTACATCTTTACAACAAATTACAAAATATATTTTTTCTCATATTGTTATCTCAATGTCCATAAACATAAACAATTTATTTAAATATGGTACCATATTAAGTGCAATTTTTTTAACCATTGCTACTAAACGTTTTTCTCTATTATAACTGGTTTAACTTTACCTTTACCGAATGTGAAGTAGTATTTAAATAAAGAGCTAAAGGCCTGGTCTCTCATGCCATATATAAGAGGACTTAGACATTTCGGGAAAATTATAAACACTACAAAGCAAAAATACATCACATTCATTGAAGTCATATAGTCAGTATAAACATAAATAGCTTCTTGGATAACTCCAACTAAAATGGATGAAGCCCCAAGACCCAGCTGTATTAGATGCAACAAAACAGTCTTGTTGGCTTTTTTGGCAGACATTTTATCACAGGAGGCTGTTTTAGCCACAGCAGCTATAGAGACATAAGAAAAGATAATAACAAAACATACTAACAAAAAAAATATACATGTGAAAGCTATATCGAGTTTCTTATATATCTGCAGTCTGAAAAGTGTAGTTCTTGAGCAGAACAAATTCATTGCTATGTTTGTAGAATCAATGGAATAGAAAATAATCAACTCAGACACGGACTTAATCAAACCCATGATCAAAACAACACCGAAAGCTATGTGAGTTCTTTCAAAATCTGTGATTTCTGCATGTCTGAGAGGGATGCAGATGGCCACATACCTCTCCAGTGACATCAAAGCAAGATTTAAGTTAGAGACATGATAAAGAACTGTTGCAGCCATGAGAAGAACAAGACAGACATTTTTCATAATTAAAATCCTACTGATAGCACACATAAACAACACTACACTCATAATGAGATTTAGTGTATCGACCCAAAGCATGTGACCAAAGAGAATATAGCGGGATGTCTCCTGAAAAACAGTCTTTTTCCTCAAAGTGAAGAGCATGACCCCATTGATATAAAGGAAAATGACACATGGGGTCACAAGCAAAAACGCCTTCATTGGTGCATTTTGATCCAACACCAACAGAGTCTGAGTGAAGTTAGATGATTCATTAAAATTAGACATTTTCAAAAGTGTATAACCAAAGATTCTGTTATAGAACACTGAATAGAGTAACACTGAAATACTGCAACAATCCTTGTAACTGCAAATCTACAGTATGCTCTTCCCTCACATGGGTTGTTAAAGGCACAGAGGTCAGAACATCACATTTTATGTACCATCAAACAGAATCCCAGTGGCTGGTTTGTGTGTGTGTGTGTCACAAAGCATGCCACAATAGCACACAATAATATAGAAGATTATAATAACTGCCTGACTATAAATAGCATAGCAAAAGCAGTTGTGTTGTAATGGACAAAGGGCATGTCTACTGTTTTTTTTTTATGGAACCATATGATGGCTGTCATGACGGATCCATTCAAACATACATTAAAATACTGAAGTAGAAATACAATTAATATGCAACATAGTGCATATATTTACCAAAATGCTCCTCTCGAATTGTTTTTTTCTAGCTGTATAAGTTTAGTCTAGTCACTCACTCTCTACGTACGTCAGAGATGATCTAACAGAATGGGGATCTCTCTTCGAGTGTAAACTAAACGAGCCAATCCACATTGGCATGCTATAATTTGCAACAGCTGCTCTGCCTCGCAGTGCGAGCATTTAATAAGAAGCAGGTGTGTTACATCTTTGTCTTTTGCTTTTGGAGCCAGATGGTGAATGCTGTTCCTCCTCTGCAAAGGATCTGTCTTTGAGTGAACTGCTGGACGAGTCTCTCTTTGGAAAGAAGCCTCTGCAAACTGGTGTCGATGTGATAGCGCAAGCAGCGCAGGTCGCAATCTCTCCGAGTGTGCGCCTTCAATGAGTTGATGTTTATTCAGCTGTGGGTCTCGGTGTTGCGTTTCCCAAAGAGTGAGTGCTCACACAGTCTTTTTCAGGCACTTTCGCCCTGTGCACTTCGGCACCACAGAGAGCAACACTAAAGAGCTAAACACGGTCTGACCCTACCTATTTTTCAAGATGTCATTGAGAACGTGTGTTTCTGGATGCGGTCAAAGTCTGACTCTAACTGACATTCATGATCGCTGTATCACGTGCTTGGGCTATAGGCATGCTGAGATAGCGTTTATGGATGACTCATGTTCCCACTGCGGGGGCCCCTCACTCCTCTGTAACGCCCCAAACCGTGGAGCTTCCAAGAGAGCGCGCCGACCCTTCTCCGGGGGTGCCAGTCGTTTCTTTTGGGCTCCTCCAGACGATCAAATATCGGTTGCTACATTGGAGGGAAAGCTAATGTCCTCAGGGGATGAATGTGCCGCTGCGAATGTCGGGCTCGAGTGGAACCCTCCACTGTTTCCCAACCCTCGCGGCTGGACGATTGGTATCTCGGGGCAGCCCGTGCTGGTTCTCAGCGCCCTATACCAGTGCTTTTCTTTCCGGAAGTACATTATGAGATTACTAGAACGTGGACGGCACCTTGTTCTGCCAGAAATCGGTCTAGTGCCTTTTCCTCCCTCATTACCCTCAATGGTGGAGCAGCTAATGTGTACGTGGAGCTCACCCCAGTGGAGCAGACTGTGGTGATGCAGCTGTGTCCCAAGACCTCTACCTCTTGGCTGGGTAATCCGCGTCTCCTCTCTCGGGCGTGTAAGGTCTCATCCTCTCTCGCAGATAAGGCTTATTCAGCCCGGCCTCTTAGGCGACGCTGTGAAAATCTTTGCCCAGCAGTTTTCCGCAGCCCAGAAGCTGACAGAGGCCATAAAATATATTCTGCCCCGACGACGTCGGCTGCAGCGCCTCCGCCCCTTCGTCCACCTCCACCCAGGCAGCAGGCAGCCGGACACAAGAGGAGCACCCAGTCCGTCAAGGTCCCTACCAAACCAGGTAGGAAGCGTAAGGGCAAGCGGCCCTAAGATGGGCAACCCAGCGATGGAAGGAGTTGCTCTCCGTGAGATGGTGAGTGCACCACTCCCTCACCCGGAGGAGGGCCGGGTGGAGAATCTTTTGTTTCTGTTCCGCCACTGACTCTTCGGTGTTCAGCAGTACCCACATTTTTAATAAAAGAGCAATTTCCTCTATTTCTGGGTCACAAGAGGGTGCGTATGGCAGTGAGCGACGCTTCCATGCCTTGCCACTCCAATCCCCCTCTTTCATCGCCAGCGGGCAGCAGTGTGCGACTTGGGGATGACACTAGGCCTTCCCACGCACTTCCACTAGGCCTTCCCACGCACCCTCTGACCCACCCTGGAACCAGGTAAGTGTTGCACAGTACACTCAGACTGTTGAGTCCCTGTGTTCCACCTCGCTGCCCCACCCCGGGTACGTCCGGGGTCCCGTTGGTCCCGCTTACATGATGTCTGGAAGCCTGGCTAGTGCTCCCCAGCCCCTCTCGACACTCCTCCACCGCCTGGTAGACGGTGACGGCTCCTCCGTATACGCAGGGGCATGTCTAGAAGGGGGGCACAGGGTGGCACTGGCCCCCCCTGGAATATGACTGCCCTCCCCCTGGTGCCCCCCCCAACATCATTGGGCTAGATTTACTGTCAACCTGACAATGCCCAACGCCATTGGATCAGAGCGCTGTCAATCACTGCTTGATTTACGATTCGCAAAGTGGAATCACAGGTCCGCGTTTTTCAAACAGTAGGAGAGAGAGAGATACCTCGACACGTCATTGTTTATGGTATATACACACTCAATTACAGTATATATTTTGAAATATCGCACCGTATGTTAGTCTGATTACTTTCATGTGTGACTGATCAAGCCACGTTATATCAGCTAACATAACTTCGGCAGACTGAATAGAGATGACTTGTCAGTGTTATTCCGTGGCAGCACACACAACCACATAAATATAAAATAGATAATTTTTATAGATTTTTAATAGATTACTTTATCTGTTGTTAAAGACTAAAGGCACAATAATCTTTTTCCAAAAAAGCCGTGCCGTGGTAAACATTAAAATGTGAGAATGTTAACTAACACCATAGCTACATGCATCTCTGTGTAATTTAGATACTTAATGGGTTTTTGTTTATTTTTACACCACAACAGGACATCCAAGATTTCTTTAAGAAATAATTTTAGAGACAGATTTCATGCAGAGAACGTTCGCCGAGACTCACACACACATTCAATGTTTGTGTTGAGAATAAAGCATGTTACATGACTAATTAATGCCTAGGTGATGTTTTTTTAATTTATAAGAACAAAACTGTGTGGTCCAATCCTAGCCTGGCATGCCAGACCTACATCAAGATGTTAGGTCTGGGAACTCTCCATTGACATACCTCAATCCGAGGGGCGGGATAAACGGTTGTCTTTCAAAATCCCTCTGCATGCAATAGGACAGCGCTAACCAACCAGAGCAACGAACGGCTGTGGCTGAGTGAGTCCCGTGCGTTTTCCCACTAGCGGAGCTAGTTGATATATTAAACTTTTGCCGTATCCGGTCGTCAAAACTCCGAACACATCTTCCTTTTCTAAGAATGACTTAAGTGATGTTCTCTTAACTCCAAGTCCTCCAGAGTCGCGGCCAAAGCCGATTCGAAAGACCGCTGCATCTTCATTGTTTTCAAGCAGCAGGGAAATCACCTATGGAAATCACGCGGAACGTCATGAACTGTGCCGTCATTGTGTTAAGCCCGCCCGCCGACTCTATACACAATGTGATTGGCCTGACCCGAAATTGGTTTTTCCAACTAAAAAGTCTATTGAGAGTTGCTAGACCACACTGGCAGCGAAATGATTTTCGCGGCCGCTAGGGTGCGTCTAGATTTCTAGGCTAGTCCAATCCATGTAAAATACAAAATGATTTTCAGGCTCTTGTTCAGTGCCACATTTACAGTAATACCATCTATATTAGGGCACTGCAAAGATTTTTTAAATCGCTTTTAATATTTTCTAAACAAGTATTTATTTCTAGTTGAATTTTCTAGCTGATTTCCCATGGGCCCCCCTGATTGGTTCTTGGTCCACCCTGTGCCCCCCCATTTATAAAATCCTAGAATCGCCCCTGCGTATACGGGCAGACAGCAGTAGTCCCCCTTTCTCTGCTCCTCCGCATCATTGCACGTGGCAGCAGGCTCCTGCCCTGGAAATCCTTGGCCTTTCCTAGTGGGTATATTGTGTACCTGCGTATCACGTAGACTACACCACTGCTATGGACTCACCCTCAACTGCATCATGATGCAGTGTAATCATGGGGTTGGGGGGTTGGGAGGGGAGGTGGTGGGGGGGAAGTGTAGCTGAAGTGATGGTGTCTACCCCCGGTTCGGGAACCTCCACATCCCATCCAAGCATAGACATATACACTAGACGTCACCTGGGGTTCTAAGCATGCGTCAAAACCGCCGCCATCTTGGAACAGGGGTCTTGTCATAGGAAGTATATAGGTAACGCTACTATCTCCGCCTGTACTTCAAATTCATGGATGATGCCGGACTTTTGTGCCGCGTATGGGCACAAACGCTGAAATCTGAAATAGGAAGAATGTTTAAAAAATTTTTTTTTTTTTATACATTTCTCTGGACTCGATGATAAATACATGTCTGACTGTTGGAACGAACCAAAACACTAAAAAATCGCATTCATGACGTTTTTATTTCCGTTAGACCTTTGCCTATACATTGACGCTGATGCATAAAGAGGAGTTGCTCCCCTGTTCCGGCTCTGTTGACGCATTCGTTCCAATGAACTGCTGTAGCCAAGGTGACGTCTAGTGTATATATCTATGCCATCCAAGGACCAGACATGGAAATTCCAGAGGTCTGGACACGGGTGCCTGTTTCTGAGAAAGTAGTTCCTTCCTCAGAGGAATGTGCTAGAGAGGGGCTGTCGCAAGGAGAATCATTTTTGGGAACCAGGTCCACTTGGGCCAATACGGTATGGAATATGTTTTCTATACCGTCATATGTTTCCGGGGGACCCCAAAAAGTGACGAACCCAGCTGGGACATGCTTATTGCTCAATGTCTACTTTTATTAATTTTATGTTATTTTTCACCTTTTTTTCCCGAAAAACATACAGATATGACATGTTTATGACATACAACTTTGTATACAATATACAAAATGTGAGACACTCACACACAGATTGTAACAGTTTGACTCTTTGTTTCCCCCTTTTCTTAGTATTTTGGTTTAGTCCTGTTCAGTTTTCCCGCTCCTCATCATCGCTCAGTTAATTCACCCGTGTCTAGTTATTTATCTTCATCTGTGTCACCTGTGCCCCAATTATTTTCCTTTGTCTCCCTGTGTTATTTAAGCCCTCTGTTTCTCCCTATTCCTGGTCCGTTCTCGTTTATGTAAAGTGTGGTCCCTGAGTTCTTTAGAAATAAGTTATTACTCTTTGTTCCTGTTTACGACGTACCATTACAGAATAACACACCTAAAACAACAATGAATGCTACAATGCAGCTGATTTTGCTGGAACAAGGCCAGCAATCTCTCGAGGCCCACACCGCGGCTTATCTCGACCTGGCGTGCCTTAGCTCCTTCCCCGATCGCTCATTGAGTGTTTTCTTCCATTCTGGCAAGAACGTCAATGCAGAGACGAAGGCACGCCTGCCCGGTGTGGGACCTCGAGAGAACTGTGAGGCTTTCGTTGAGTGGGTGCTTTGGCATAATGGGTCTGCCATTTACTGTTGGGCTCTGCGACACCCACGAAGAGGAAGCCACCCTTCCAGAGTCAGTTCACGTCACGCCAACCATCAAGCCAACTACCGGATCAGTTTATGGCCGTCCAGGACTGATTTCCTGCGTGGCCGATCCCCCGCTGATGTCAGCACATGCTGCCAAATGGGCCAACGTCTCAGAGTCTCGTCCCGCCGAGACCATCCAGCCTGAGACCGTCCAGCCTGAGTCTTGTCCGAGCCCTCACCGCTGGTTCCGTCCAGCCAAGCCGATCCCGCTAATCCTGCGCCAGAGTCCGCTGATCCTGCGCCAGAGCCCGCTGATCACCGCTGGCTTCGTCCAACCCAGGGCCTTCACCGCTGGCTTCGTCCAGCCCAGGGCCTTCACCGCTGGCTTCGTCCAGCCCAGGGCCTTCACCGCTGGCTTCGTCCAGCTCAGGGCCTTCACCGCTGGCCCCGTCCAGCCCAGGGCCTTCACCGCTGACTTCGTCCAGCCCAGGGCCTTCACCGCTGGCTTCGTCCAGCCCAGGGCCTTCACCGCTGACTTCGTCCAGCCCAGGGCCTTCACCGCTGGCTTCGTCCAGCCCAGGGCCTTCACCGCTGGCTTCGTCCAGCCCAGGGCCTTCACCGCTGGCTTCGTCCAGCCCAGGGCCTTCACCGCTGGTTTCGTCCAGCCCAGGGCCTTCACTGCTGACTTCGTCCAGCCCAGGGCCTTCACCGCTGGCTTCGTCCAGCCCAGGGCCTTCACCGCTGACTTCGTCCAGCCCAGGGCCTTCACCGCTGGTTTCGTCCAGCCCAGGGCCTTCACCGCTGACTTCGTCCAGCCCAGCGCCTTCACCGCTGGCTTCGTCCAGCCCAGGGCCTTCACCGCTGACTTCGTCCAGCCCAGGGCCTTCACCGCTGGTTCCGTCCAGCCCGGCTGAGCCTTCGCTCCACGTCATCCACGTTCACGGGGGCGTACTGTAACAGTTTGACTCTTTGTTTCCCCCTTTTCTTAGTATTTTGGTTTAGTCCTGTTCAGTTTTCCCACTCCTCATCATCCCTCAGTTAATTCAGTTGTCTAATTGTCTAGTCAATTATCTTCATCTGTGTCACATGCGCCCCAATTATGTTCCTTTGTCTCCCTGTGTTATTTAAGCCCTCTGTTTCTCCCTATTCCTGGTCCGTTCTCGTTTATGTAAAGTGTGGTTCCTGAGTTCTTTAGAAATAAATGCCTGTCTCCAGTTATTCCTCGTTGTTCCTGTTTACCACGTGCCATTACACAGATGTGCAAGTTTGCAACGCATATTTCAAAAACTTTTTTTTATAAAAATGTATATTTATTTTCAACAGGTATGTTAACAGCAATAATAAGAAATTTCTGTCATTGTCATGGGAAGATCCCAGGTTAAAATATTGAGGAAATTACGTTGGCAACCAAATGGCACCCTAGCACTTGCTGTCTTAAAATAGTTTCTACATACAGTTTTATAATTTAGGGTTCAGATAATTTTTTTTTTTAATCTGATGAAATAAAACACCAAAAAGAGAAAGTGTTATTTCAATTGATGTATTATTATTATTTTTTTTAGTTTTACTTAATGATAAAGGGAGACTGAAGGGAGACTGATATTTTTAGTTCCAGGAGTTATCAAATTGATTTCCAAAAGTTGATTGATTGATTCTTTATGGAAATACCTATTCCCAAACAATCGTATAAAGAAAAACATGTTTGTCAGTCTGAAAAGTCAATGTAAATAATTAATGCTATCACTAACTTGCAGGGGAGTTCCAGTAGGGGTTTTTGTCGTGATACTCGAGAGCTTTCAAGTCACGAAAGACGCACTTCCTTTTCGAAAAACTCACAGAAGGGAAATATAATGTTTTTGGTGCACTGACATCCCTTAAATGTCATCATAATTAATTCGCAATACTAGATATTACTAACCTAAACTTAAATTTATTCACATTTTTTTTTAAAGGAAAATTATTTAATCCTTCCCTCTGGCTTTTCTGAGATAAATGTAACATTATGTGACATTGTTTACATGCTGTTTACATGCTGTTTTGCGCACAACCAGAGCAGAGTCTGCAAAGCGTCACAAGAGATGGTGTTAAATTACCTCATGTCAATAATAATGAACGTAAAGAACTTACAGAGCTTGTACCACTTATGTGTCTTGTACCACCTGACTGATGTAGATTAACTTTGCCGTTGATAGAAGGTCCCGGGTTGCCATCTCGTAATTACGGTTATGAAATAGCGTGCCGTGAACGATGCATAACCTCATTGATTTGGTTTAGGAGGAACTGCAAAAGGTGGCTATTGTTTGTTTGAGCCGCCCAGTGACTGTCTGTGTCTACAACTCTGCATACGGAATGCGCTGACGACGTGTAATGTCCGGAGGAATGGAAAAACATGTAGGCTACTGTAGGTCGACAGGCAGGATATCCTATTATTGCATTCGAATCGAATGGACAAATGTTTTTTTGGTCCTGAGACTTCCACAGAAGATATATGTAAATGTTTTAATCTTTAGACCACTTCTATTGATTGCTATCAGGGTGTGAAGAGAGTTTCAACCAGTAGGCCTATAACAGAAAGTGTTTATGAAAAAAAAAAAAACTACCCTACCTTTAAAAACCATCGAAATGTTATTTATTGTTTGAATTTCATAATAAAAATGACAGAATTTGAAAGCTAAAATGTTGTTTTATATCAGAAGTAACAAAGCACAAAACTTATTACAATTTATTAGATGCGAGGCGTGCTACAAAGAAATAAATATTCTTAGCACTAATGAAATGAAATGAAATGTGAATTGATATTAAAAGAAGACTAATAAACATTTCTTATTATTATCAATGTTGAAAACATTTTTTTAATAGAAAATGTGATACATTTCTTTCAGAATTCTTTGATGAAAAAAAAAATGATGAAAGTCAATTGAATGTTTCCTTGCATATGCAAGCCAGTTCCCTGAGAAGGGGAACAAGACGCTGTGTCTTGGTTTGATGCTATGAGGAACGGCATCAGCATGACTGGTGTCTGAGACATGAGTAAACATGGGGTCACACAAAGAGTGCCCATGAGTTTAAAAAGGGTGCCTGAGTTACACGTAATTAACTCTTGTGTTTTAAGAAGACATACAGGCAAGCCTGAGACTTTGCAAAAAGATGCAGCATTTTGTTCCCCTTCTCAGAGAACTGGGTTGCATATGCAACCTGAAATGTTGCCTTTCGAAGAGGAACTTCAACATCTTCATGCTTTGGGGAACTCAATACTCTCTATGCCATGCTGAAGAAATGCCTGCCACACTAAGCTGTGAATATGTATAAACATAGCAGTAAGGGCCTGTTTACACCTGGTATTAAGATGCGTTTTGGTCGATCGAATCACAAGTGAATGACACTATGTAAAAGTGGTCTAAAACTTTTTGAGCTTGTCCACTTTAGACCACTTCCAGATGTAGTAAAAAGCATTCGACCGAATTACAGATATATATACACACATTAAATCTAGCCTGACTTTGTCATACTCATATTCTAGTCAGATGTGAGTCTGATACTGCTCCATAGGGCTTTGATTATGAGGCGTGTCTTAACCGAGTGGAGTACTTGAAAAGCATTTTTGAAAGAAATACGTTTGATGACGTGATGATTACGTAACTGCAGATCATCTGTCCATCATTGTAGAAAGCCCGCCCTAGCAATTTGATTGGCCCCACGATGAACCGATCATAATTACTCCTCAATGGATCGAGTCCAGACCGAACTTCCCGTCCAAAAAATGTTGTGGGCGGGGTTCGGGCTGGCATCCAGGCTACATTAAATCAAATTCAAAACTAAAACCTGAAATATATATAAACTAAACTAATAACTTAGTCAATGGGCCTGATGTATATGTCAAGGGATCTTTAGGGCTAACCTGACTCCGCCAGATGGATTTGCTCCGCATATCCATCTGGAAACCTTCCGTTGAAGTAGTTTTGGTAAGGGGCGAAAATACTGGTTAGCTGATTGGCCTATGTTGGTGATAGACGGGCCAAATCAACCAATCAGATCAACGAAGCATATGAGAGCGACGACGAAAACACAACCACAAGCCAGGCTACTCTTGCTGCTGCAGGTAAAGGCTCGTTAGCTCTGTAATTCCGTAATAACTCTGTAATTCCGATAAAACTTGCTCGATAGCCACACTGATGCTAGTTTCATCCGCTGAAGCCGCCATGTTCTTAAGACTGAACTGTCGCGCTTCTCGTTGCGTCACACCTCAACCCGCCTCAAAGCCAACGCTGATTGGACGTTCGTTTGGTGAACTGCTCCCAAATTTTCTTTAACGGAAAGTATCCAGACTGATCTGCGAGTGAAACCTTGAAAGCTCGCGAGATCAGGATGGTCTCACGAGGCTACTTTAGGGCCAGCAGACTTGAAGGATTCACCTGTATCAGGACTTTTCTCAAAGTGTTCACTAGTGACCTTACATTATGGAGGCCTTTTCCATGAAACACTAAATCACTCTGTTGTGTTTCACAAAGCACTCACGTCTTTACAGTTGAGTGAACAGTCAAACACACTCCTAAAATGAACAGGTTTGTTTGCACAGACAAGAGGGAATTATAACACTTAATAAACCTTTTAAATTCGTTTTTTTCTTTTTTTATGGGGGAGGTATTAAAGTCAAATATCTTAATTTATTTTTCAGCAGTCTCTGACTGCATGCATTATTTGGTTAAATATTTCTATACTAAATTGACTGCTGCCTATGGTGACCAGCTTTCTATAGTCTCTGCTAGTTTCATACCACTTGCAGCACTCGGTCACAGTTTATTTACTGCCTGATTAAGTGTTCATTATCTCACACAGCAGCAAGTGGGATAACAGATATATCAGATTTTTTGAGGGACTGAGATGAAATTCCCTAAATAGGTCCTAGTAATGTTTATGGTTAGTAATGACTCTTTGTTTTATTGTATTTATTTTTTATTAAAACATTGATGAAATGAAAACAATAATCATTTCAATATACTTACCAATATATGTGCTCACACTCTGGGCATGCAATTTTTTTGCCCCCTACAACTAAATCTCTATTTTGCCTTTTAGGACCAAATGTGATGCAGTACTTAAGCTAAAGGCCTGATCTCTCAGGCCATATATGAGAGAACTTAGACATCTTGGTAAAATCATAAACACTAAAAAACAAAAATACATTATGTGTAACAAAGTCATATAATCAATATACAAATAAATTGTGTATATAAACTGATTAAACAATACACCAACTAAAATGGATGCAGCACAGAGACCCAGCTGTATTAGATGCAACAGAACAGTCTTGTTGTCTTTTTTAGCTGATGCATCACAAGAGACTGTTTTAGCCACAGCAGCTAGATAAGTAAAGATAATAACAAAACACACTAACACAAAAAATATACAAGTGAAGGCTAAATCCAGATTCTTATATATCTGCAGTCGAGTATTCTTGAGCAGAATGAAGCCATTGTTGTGTTTGTAGTATCAATGGTATAGGAAATAATCAACTCAGACAAGCACTGAATCAAAACCATCGTCCAAATAACCCCAATGGGCATGTTAGTTCTTCTGTAACTGGTGATTTCTGCATGTCTGAGAGGGATGCAGATGGCCACATAGCTCTCCAGTGACATCAAAGCCAGATTTAGAAAGGCAACCTGATAGAGAGCATTTTTCATAATAGTAATCCTACTGACAGCAGATACAAACAACAGTGACTTCATAAAGAGATCAAGACAAAGCAGTATTGTGAGATAAAAAGGTCACGATTACTTTTAATTTTTTAGAAACATGATGTATGTGAGTTAAGCGCATTAACGAAAACTGTCTATAGGCCTGCCTTTCAGAAATACACATTTTTTTGTATTCAAGGAACAATATACAATTGAAATTCAGAAGATGTATTCTGTAATGTCCGCTTTGTGATGCTTTGTCCGCTTTGTGATACATTGGTAAACAACATCAACAAATTACATCTCAGCTGTGCATTATAAGAGAATATCATAAATTCTTACATTTAATGAGGTTAAATATATATGATTATAATACATGTATCAGTATGCATGTGTGAGTATATGCAGTGTCTTGATGAAACCACAACACAGTATGTCCATCTCTTAAACTATTTTATTAAAACAAATCATAGGGCCATTTAAAAAGACAAATTGATAAATTTAACTGATAGACAAATAGATTGCACAGATGCATTGGAAAAGAAAAGAGCAGTCATATCAAACAGTATGGATAAACTCTATTAAGACGCGTGGACAAGAAAAAACAGCACAAAATATGAATTCAAAAATGTGCATGTACTGTTACAGACCAATGTGCAATAATCAACTCTAGTATTTAAGGCAATAAAAAAAAGCTGTAAAAGATTGCCCATATGAGTTTTTGTTTATAAAGAAATGATCTGACATAATACTAAATGCTTTAGCTGTTGCACAAGTCTGTTTTTATAGATTTCCAGAAGGATTAGAGGCTTAAAGTCTCAAATTGTAACTATTGTAAATTCATTGACAGTGTGATAAAAACCGTTGTAATAAGATTAAATGGTCAACAAACATTTTACATATTTCCATCAGTTAGTATATATTTTTCCTCCTCCTATTGCTGTATTACATCTATTTTGCTTTTTGAGACCAAATGTAAAGTAGTATTTAAATAAAGAGCTAAAGGCCTGGTCTCTCATGCCATATATGAGAGAACTTAGACATTTGGGGAAAATCATAAACACTACAAAGCAAAAATACATTACATGTAATGAAGTCATATAGTCAGTATAAACATAAATGACTTCTTGGATAACTCCAACTAAAATGGAAGCAGCACAGAGACCCAGCTGTATTAGATGCAACAAAACAGTCTTGTTGGCTTTTTTGGCAGACATTTTATCACAGGAGGCTGTTTTAGCCACAGCAGCTATAGAGACATAAGTAAAGATAATAACAAAAGTCACTACGACAAAAAATAGACATGTAAAAGCTATTTCAAGTTTCTTATATATCTGCAGTCTGAAGAGAGTAGTTCTTGAGCAGAACAAATTCATCACTGTGTTTGTTGTATCAATGGAATAGAAGATAATAATCTCAGACAAGCACTGAATCAAACCTATCATCCAAATAACACCAATGGCCATGTTAGTTCTTCCGTAGGTGGTGATTTCTGCATGTCTGAGAGGGATGCAGATGGCCACATACCTCTCCAGTGACATCAAAGCCAGATTTAGTACGGCAACCTGATAGAGGGATTGTGCAGCCGCAAGAAGAATGATACAGACATTTTTCAAAATAAAAATCCTGCTTACAGCACAAACAAACAACACTACACTCATAAAGAGATTGAGCGTGTCGACCCAAAGCATGTGACCAAACAAAATGTAGCGAGATGTCTCCTGAAAAACAGTCTTTTTCCTCAAGGTGAAGATCATGACTCCATTGACATACAGGAAAATAACACATGTGGTCACACAGAATAATGTTTTCACCGGTGCATCTCGATCTACCAGGAATGGACTTTGAGTGAGGTTAGAAGTAGAACCATTAAAAGCAGACATATTCAGAAAAAATAAAGCATGAAGATGTTAACCTCAGATGCTGGTATATCACACTGACTTATACTGCAATCTACAATGTCCTTGGATTGCGTACAAATCTCCAGGCTTGTGTGCTGTTGATGGCACAGAGAAAGATCAGAGCGTGGCACTTTAAATATTGTTAAATTCATTATTATGTTACGTACGCGTTGAATCCCAGTGGTTGTTTCGTGTATGTGGGGGGTGGGGGGAGGTCTGTGTGTGTTTACTTTGTTTACCTTGTAATTTGGCAAAACCTCCCTAGGAGGTTTGTTAGTTACTAGCTAATAAAGTTTTAAAGGGTACCTATTATGGCATTTAAAATGTTCCTAATATTGTTCTGGGAGTCCCCAACAACAGTTTTACAAGCATGCAATGACAAAAAACACTTTTGTTGTCTTATAATATGCATTTATTTTTACCTGATTTGCTCACCGACTCCCATATGAATCGTTTAGCGAGTCATTTTTCCAAACCCCGCCTTTGCGTGACGCTAATCTGTGGTGATATGTTAGACACCCAGCCGACGGGGTGTCATTGGTTGTTGCGCTAGATCTTACCCAGATACAACAGTGCTATTTTCTGATTGGCTAACAACACCAGACGAACAACACCAGAGGAGACCAGGGTTGCCAGGTCTGCACAACAAAACCAGCCCAATTGCTCATCAAACTAACCCAATCACGGCCAAAAATATTCAAATAGCGTTCCCGGGTGTTTCCTCAATAACAATCATGTTCCAGTGGATAAAACAATCGCGTCAACCAGCGTGCACTACACAAACAACCCGCGGAAACAGTGCAGGCATACGGACCTGGCAACACTGGAGGAGACGCGCTTGAATCCTGCCGGTTCCACAGTGAGTGAGTTTTGGGCACTGCGGCATATTAAATATATTACAAATAGTTTTTCAGCGTGAGAAATACAATGTGTGGCCGGAGAGCGTGACAAAAGACCGAAATGAGTGACTGTCACGCTCAATGCGTGATGCGTGACACTCGAGAGCCCTGTGACAACTCCATTAACAACGACAAACACTTCACATATTTCAATACAATTGACATTGAAGACCTAAGTTAGCTGCTAGAAGCTGCGCTGTGCCTGTGCGTACACAACACACAAAATAATTATAGAACATGATACAAACATAAAAGCAACAGCCTACTTACAGATTGTGATTCGGAGAAGGAAGCTGATCCAAATAAACTCGGTACTGAACCTCCCTCCTTCAGTATCAGCCGGCTCGCAAATTCATACTTTATAGCATTTAGGTTTGTGAAGCAATCATCTTCAAAATGACGCGAACACAGAACAAGTTCGGGCTATAATACTTCTGTGGTATAGTTATGAACTGTAGCCACTGTCTTCAAATGCTCCTCACTGGGCAGATGAAAAAAGTTTGCTTTTGCGTCGCACTTCAAAACACAGCAGCGTCTCGTCGACATGATGTTTTCCCTGGTGTCTCCTAATGCAATGAGTGGGCGTATCTTATTCAAATAACTTGTACAAGTGACGTACGAAAGTTAGAGAAAATGCATCGTTCGTCTATCGATTCATATCAACGACTCAGAGTCGACTCTTACTTTTGAGAGATAATAACTTTGTATACGGTGAACTTTCATATTTAAAACTTTGCAGGATGTTTTCGTTCACTTAGATCTATGTTACACACTACATGAAAGGTAATTTTCAAAATTCCATGATAGGTACCCTTTAAATATGGAAATGTTTCTTACACAGATGCATCGCTTCACTTCAGAATGCCTTTATTAAACCAGAGATGTATGGATTACTTTTATGATGGATGGGTGCATTTTTTTGGGCTTCAAAATCTCCCCCTCCCCCATTCATTCCTATTATAAAGCTTGGAAGAGGCAGGGTATTTTTTTATATATCTCTAATTGTGTTTGTCTGAAAGAAGATAGTCATATACACATAGGATGTCTTGAGGGTGAGTAAATCATGGGACAATTTTCATTTGTTGGTGAACTATCCCTTTAGGCTCTGTAAATTAAGCTAATTAAACTTTTAAAGTCTGTATGCAATCAAAATGGAACAGATTGCCATTGTTAGTGCACATTAATAATATTGTGGTGAACAATTAATCCATGCAAATTAATCCAAAATTTGTTTGACTTCATAATCTTTAATCAAAATCTGGAATTTGCTTTCCCTCTGGAATGGTGTTCCTTCTCTGATGATGTCAGTTTGATGGCAAAAGAATCTTAAAGTCACCACGAAATCAAAAAAGATTATTCTTGGTTTTTTTAAATGGAATATTGCAGTATTATAAAAAAAAAAAAATCATTTACATTTTCAAAATAATTTCCCCTCTCTCTTGCAATGCATGTCATCTCTTCTCTGATAATGTGTTTTTGGCGTGAGGGCGGGACAACCTGTCACTCATATGAGATCACAGCAATAGCAAACCACAATGATCCAATCAATTCCCGATGGACAAAATCAAGTCCGCCCTACATTTTTTAGATTGAGACGCCGCCTCACACTGAAATTGCAAATGACTCACAAGCTGATGATGACCACTGAGTTTTGCGCAGAGAGCGCTTTGACATTAGCCTGGTAATACCAGACTCTGCTACTTCACTTTGCTTCGTAGACAGAGTCTGGAATGGCATAATAGAGAAGTGTTTTCTCTCTCGCTAGGGGGCGCTTGTCTGAAGTTTAAAATCATTGGTTACCCGTAAGCCAATCAGATAAGTTAATTTATGACGTATGTTATCCGCCGACACAGCCGCATCGAACCACAGACATCATGCATCGAACTCAAATGATCGAACTTCCACTGTAAACCTGCTGTAAACACTTGATGATGCGAGCGAAATACTGGAGTGAACATGGCTGTAAACGACTTTTGCAGATTATGCGAAGTTAATCTACGCATCCACGGTACAATCAGGGTCTCTAAACTGATATTTGACAGAAGAGAGAAACAAAAACATATTTGCAGCCAACTGTCAAAGTTAGGATTAGTTCTGTTAAATACAGATCTCGAATCTGTCGGAAATGCTGCAACTTAATTGCAAGATTACAGCATGACATGGCAATATTTAAGACCTGGAAAAGAAAGAAGACACTGACCTGTCAAAAGGCTCCCCAGTTTCTCGCTGACGATCGGTGATAGTTGATAAATTAAACTTTTCCCAAAGGGAGTAGGGCCACAACATCACCTCCATTCAAAATGTTTAATACACACTCTTATTCTTCGGGCTTCAGTTTGCTAATGCCAGGAATATTCTCCACAACAGAGCGAACTGCATCCGCGTCTCCATATCCACGGTCGTTTTCGATTTCCCTAACCTAATCTTAAACTCGGCGCTTAGCGACTACGTCACGGCTTTCAGCCCGCCCTCTGTTCGTTGATTGGCCCGGCTGTTTTCAGGCCGGAGGAAAACGGATAGGCCGCTGTCTCAGACTGAGTACAGAAGCGAAATGAAATTGAGCGGAAGTACGAAGTCTGACGTAGTCAGGCTACTTTGACATGGCTTTGAATGTATTTTTGAATGTAAACAAACAAACAAACAAAAACACTCACAGTGTTGTCTGCTTTCCAGATCATGTGCACACATACACATGCAACAGTTTACATACTTTTTTTATGATCAAATGAGAGAGATATGTTCTATGTATCTACATAATCTACATAATCATGTTAGCAACAAAGAAATTTAGTCTACTAATTTACACTGAATTTTATTTTTTCTCATTGTTTCCTTTTCAAGTATATTTTGATGTCACACATGTTCCATAAAACAGAATATGACTAAAGAAAATTAACCTTTAGGGTAACTGTAATTATGTTAATGCCATATGGCTGGAAAGAGTGCAAAACATGCAAATAAAACAACCCTTACAAAACACCTTCTCATATCTGTGCTACTGCACTGCCAGACATTATTTGTTAAATACATGGTTGCATGTTTTATCAAAAGTCATGCAAAAGCTATTTTTGTGAGGTTCATCTCCAAAATCTCATTGTATAAAGTCACAAGTTCATATTGTGCAATTTAAAGGTGCAATGTGTAAAATTTAGTATCTATTAACAGAAATGCAATATGACATCCATAACTATGTGTTTAGTGGTTTATTAAGAACTTACTTAATAAACCGTAATGTTTTTATTACCTTAGAATGAGGCATTTATATTTACATAACCGCAGGCATCCCCTTCTATGAAGGTCGACATATTGTGGCGTCATGTTTCTACCGTAGCCGACAGCAAACAAACAGCGTTACAGATCGCGTTTCATTCATACCTGAAAGAGAAGCCGCAGAAAGCTAGAAGAAGCTAGCCATAAACACCGTGAGTAGTGAATTTTCCCTTGTCAGTGGTGTAAATATGTAGTTGGATTGTTTCACTTAGTTCTCCCTCGCTGTGTTATGGCTTTGCTATGAGGATAAATGTCGACCTTGGAAAAAAGTCGATCTTGGAAGCATTTTAAGTCGATCGAGTTTCCAAAATCAGAGAAAAAAAAGCCTTTTGTGTGTAGTAAGTGGTGTCTAGGGGATGCGGAGGCGCACGTGATGTTACAATCACGTTATTTTTGACGCGCGCACCTTTGCTCTCATGCAGACGCATCCAGTATAAACAAGGCTTAACGCTTTAACCAGCTCAGCCACAGTAACAGCTCATATTAGCCAGATAAACTTTTACTACCCTGTTAGAAAAAAATATATAGTTGCATAGTTTCATGTGGTTCTTCTCCCTCGCTGTATTATGGGTTTGCTATGTGGGGAGAATGTGCTGGTTACGTTCGTGAGACAATCAGCTGATTACTATTATTATATTATGTATTAAGACCCTTGATCCTCACCTGACTATGGCTTTGTAAACTTTATCCATGATGTGGTTTATAATGGACTGTGGTACAGAAGCTTGGTTTACTCTGGCTATTCTCTGCTGTCTCAGACGAGGATGTTTGTCCCGTTTTAGCCACCGTAGCTTCTTCGAAAGGGAGGGGTGAGCAGTGGGCTGCAGCCCTTAGTGCAAACTCGCAACCGAACCGCTAGATGTCGCTAAAAGTCACACACTGCACCTTTAAGTGAAATTTCCTTTTGTATCTTAATAATGAAATTACATTATCTATTTAAGCCTTGTAGATAATATTTCAATAGGTTTTTACCATAACTTTTCAGCCTCCTCCTGCTAAATGTATCTCTGTATTACAACTGTTTTTCCTTTTGAGACCAAGTGTAAAGTAGTATGTAAATAAAGATTTAAAGGCCTGGGGCCTCATTTATAAAACTTTGCGTTGGATTTGCGTCAGAAGTGGCTTACGGATGAAACATAGGACGTGCGTACGTACAAAAATATTCGGATTGATAAAACCGTGCGCACGCACATCCTATGCAGATTTCCCTTAATAAATCACAATTAATTCTAAATATAGCGCAGCTTTTGCCGCTTCATGTCACGCCCATAGTTGCCCATAAATAGTCCGTGAAACGCCCATAGTTGCCCATAAATAGTCCGTGAAATGCCCACAATCATGAAATGCCCACAATCGAAATCATGGCAAATACAGAGAGGAAAAGCAAGAAACGTAACTTCACTCAATGTCAAGTAGAAATTATCGTTGGCGAGTTGGAAAAGAGGAGTAAAATGTTGTTTGGAGGGCACATGCCAAAAAGGTTGCAGACGCCGTTAATGCTGCAGCCTCACAACCGGACCGTGGCCGAAATAAAAAAGAAATGGTCGGACATCAAAGTCGATGCAAAAAAGCGTCTAGCGCTCCATTGCGTATTGTGATGGCATCATGGCATTTTATTACCATCCATTTGATTGCATCTAACACAGATGTGTTATGAGGATGAATTGCATAACATGCCAATATTATTGCAGAACATATTTCACTTTTCTTTTTGCAAATATGTGTTAATTTGCATTTCTGTTGTAAACTTCGTTTGATTTTGTTTGTTTTACACTGCAGATCGATCAAACGGGTGTTAATGTAGGCTGTTAATTGTAATACTTGCTTTGTGAAGTCATTTTATTTATGAGAGGCAGTATTGCCATTTCTTTAACACAACAGTCTACACTTTCACACACTTTCACTTTTTCTTCCATCTGCCGACGGTGTCGCCATTTCTCATTTCACCCGTTTTTGTGCGTACGCCTGGGTCCGAGCTTGCGTGAAGGACCGCAAATTTTCCCGTCAAGTTTGCTTTTTATAAATACCAATTATTGCGTAGACAGCGGCGTACGCCTTCTTTTGTGCGCACGCAACGTTTATAAATGAGGCCCCTGGTCTCTCATCCCATATATTAGAGGACTTAGACATCTTGGAAAAATCATAAACATTACAAAGCAAAAATACATCACATTCATTGAAGTCATATAGTCAGAATAAATATAAATTACTTCTTGGATAACTCCAATTAAAAACGGATGCACCACAGAGACCCAGCTGTATTAGATATGCAACAGAACAGGGTGCGTCTGAAATCGCATACTGTCTGAGTAGAATTTGAATTTTCTTCACGACTGTAAAAAAGTATGCTCTATATAATATGATTATGGATATATGAATTAAATTCGTACGTACTAAATTCTACATGTTGTTACTGTAATGTGACCTACCAGCATCAGTTGCTTCCATTCACTGCCATTCGCAAATCCTATCCTGTGGCCTCATGGGATAGTAAAGTGTCCATCGAATCCGCACTTCAGAAAGTCGTAGGAAGTTCATGCGGATATACTTTTCACCTATGGTTTTTCGAATTCATAGTGAAGGAGCCGTGAGAGCTTTGAAACACAAAGACAACACAGAATAAAGATAGAATGAAGTAAATTGAAGCCTTATCCACACGGAGACGTGTTTAGCTGTATACGTAATTTTTGATATCATATTGGCGTTTCGTTTAGACGGATCCAGCGTTTTGGGAGCCTGAAACCGCAATCTTTTTTAAACCGGGTCCCAAAGTGGATATATCTGAGAACAACACCCTTGCATTTTCGTGTGTCAAATCTGTTTATTTTGTGAAATGATGATGTCATCATCATCACTCCACATGTCGACCCTAGTCAGACACCTTGCTTGTCTGTTGTCTAATTAAAACATTTCATATTTTGTACCAGGCTATTTATGGTTGTTCAATAAAGTTCTACCAGAAAGACTCGGGAGGCAAAATAACAAGTATGCATTTACTAACAGCCCAGCAAGCAAGTATTATGATATAAAGTTCTTTGGCGTAGGCCCAGTCCATAGCTCGCAATCCGAGGGTACGGAATCTGCATTTCCTGCCTGAAGATGAGGGCAGGGGCGCAGCAGACCCCCTGTGAGGTATGGGAAGAACCATCCTGGTGGTGGTGGGGAGGATGGAGGTGAATGAAGGCGTCAGTATCTGCAAACGTGTATGTACCGATCTTTTATACTACAAGTATTAGCACACGATTGGATAGATGAGATGGTAATAAGTGACGTAACAATTGAGTCTTCCGGGCAAAACTTATGCTAAAGCTTTCATTTCCTGGTAAAAAAAAGAGGAAGAAAAAGCTACTGAGGCAATTATTATTGTACAGCGCACGAGGTTTAAGTGCATGCTCCAAGTCTTCTTCTCTGTTTTTATTGTATCTCTGTGGCAGAATTACATGCGCCACATTCTTGTCTAGAATGTATACTACATTGTTTTGAGTCAGTTTCAGTGGTTTCGTGTGTGTGCACAGATATTTTTTGAGACGACGCCGTGTTTACGAAATTTAATTTTAGAACGAGGGAAAAAAAAATATTGCATAGGGAAAGCTCTGGCTTCGTGTGGCTGTGGCTTGAGGGTATAAATACACAAGATAATGAGAACTGAACAAGAAACAGGTGGCAGACATAATCAGTAACCAAGGGAACAAATGAGAACATAATTAGAAACCATAACCAAACCAAGAAAACAAGAACTAAACAGAAAAGGGTAAAACTAAGGCCCCATTTACACTGCATGGTTCAAGTGACCCAAATCCGATTTTTTCCTCTCATGTGGCACAGATCGGATATGACCCATGAACGTGTAAGCAGGAAAAAAACACATGGATTCCGATTTTCTCAGATCGGATTCAGGCCTCACTCATATGTGGTAATAAATCGGATATGAATCGGATACGTGCATTTGCGTGTGCCATGTTAGCAGACAAATCGGATTTTCCATAGTAAATGCGAGTCGTACGTCATTAAAAAAGTGACGTCAATTTACTCAGGTGGACACCACCAACTGCGCGATCACATTCTTATTATAGGTGCGATGGAGGACGAAGGATACACACAGTGGAACAATGCGGAGATTTCATGTCTTTTGAGTATTTGGGTCGAAGAGACAGTGCAGGCAAAAATGCAGGGTTGTTACAGAAATAAATCCGCGTTTGAAGACATTTCACGAGATATGGGGAGGCACGGTTTTAAGCGCTCATGGCTACAGAGCCAACGTAAGATAAAAAGCTTAAAAAACGAAAGATAATTTAAAAAGATAAAAACACTGGATAATTTTATTCGCATCTGCATCCATTGCATTTCGTGCTGTTTTACTTCCTTTTCCGGGTCAGAACGTCTACATTTGGTAGTTTCAGCAGTTTAGGCCTATAGTGTAAATGCAAAAATCGGATACGGGTCACTTTTAAAAGATGATGTAAGCGGGTCGTCAAAAAAATCGGATATAGTCAGAAAATCGGATTTGGGCATAAAGACCTGCAGTGTAAATGCAGCCTATGTCTCAAAATACAAAGAACCAAAACAGTTAATTTATGTAAAGTATTTTTCATGTTTAAGCAAAACTCACATGAGCACAGTTACAGTCTGCATGAAACCGACATTTTTATTGTCTTTTCTTCACTATAGTATAGGGATGTGCCTGGAGCCCCTAAATGGACAGGGTGATGGAAAAACATTTGAGATGGGAGGAAAAAATATATTTGCTTTTCCGTTCTCTTGCAATTATAAAGTTGGGTAGCCTAATTATGTAATTTGACACGTTATATGTATCTACATAATCTACATAATCATGTTAGCAACAAAGAAATGCTTGATTAAGCAGTCTACTAATTTACACTGAATTTTATTTTTCTCATTGTTTCATTTTCAAGTACATTTTGATGTCACACATGTTCCATAAAACATATGACTAAAGAAAATGAACCTTTATGGTAACTGTAATTATGCTTATGTCATATGGCTGGAAAGAGTGCAAAACATGGACAAATAAAACAACCCTTACAAAACACCTTCTCATATCTGTGCTATACTGCACTGCCAGACATTATTTGTTAAATACATGGTTGCATGTTTTATCAAAGGTCAGCTATTTTTGTGAGGTTCATCTCCAAAATCTCATTGCATAAAGTCACGAGTTCATATTTTGCAATTTAAGATACATTTCCTTTTGTATCTTAATAATGAAATTACATTATCTATTAAAGCATTGTAGATAATATTTCAATAGGTTTTTACCATGACTTTTCACCCTCCTCCTGCTAAATGTCACTCTGTATTACAACTGTTTTTCCTTTTGAGACCAAATGTAAAGTAGTATTTAAATATAGATCTAAAGGCCTGGTCTCTCATGCCATATATTAGAGGACTTAGACATCTTGGAAAAATCATAAACATTACAAAGCAAAAATACATCACATTCATTGAAGTCATATAGTCAGTATAAATATAAATGACTTCTTGGATAACTCCAACTAAAATGGAAGCAGCACAGAGACCCAGCTGTATTAGATGCAAAAGAACAGTCTTTTTGGCTTTTTTGGCAGACATTTTATCACAGGAGGCTGTTTTAGCCACAGCAGCTATAGAGACATAAGTAAAGATAATAACAAAAGTCACTACGACAAAAAATATACACGTAAAACCTATATCAAGTTTCTTATATATCTGCAGTCTGAAGAGAGTAGTTCTTGAGCAGAACAAATCCATTGCTATGTTTGTATCATTGGAATAAAAGATAATAATCTCAGACAGGGATTGAATCCAGCTTATCATCCAAATAACACCAATGGCCCTGTTAGTTCTTCCGTAGGTGGTGATTTCTGCATGTCTGAGAGGGATGCAGATGGCCACATACCTCTCCAGTGACATCAAAGCTAGATTTAATGTAGAGACCTGATAGAGAGCTGTTGCAGCAACGAGAAGGATGAGGCAGGCAATTTTCATAACAAAAAGCCTACAAACAGCACACACAAACAACACTACACTCATTAGAAGATTGAGTGTATCCACCCAAAGCATGTGACCAAACAAAATGTAGCGAGATGTCTCCTGAAAAACAGTCTTTTTCCTCAAAGTGAAGATCATGACTCCATTGACATACAGGAAAATAACACATGAGGACACAGACAAAAATGATTTCAAATCTCGATCCACCAGTGATATAGTCTGAGTGATGTTCGATTTAGAATCATTCAAATTAGACATATTCAGGAGCATAAAAAAGACCAAAAATGCTGTTATAAAACACTGAATAATACTGCGATCGATAAAGTCGTTGACTGCAAATCTCCAGGCTTGTGTCACCTTGTTGAAGGTACAGAGAATGATCGGAGAGCAACCCACTTTAAATATCAATGTAAAGCATCTGTCATGAACTACGTATGGAATCCCAGTGGCTAGTTTGTGTGTGTCAAAATGACTGTGAAAAACAACAACAACAGTAACACTTGGTGTGTATTTCACCCATGTGCCTGACTAACAGCATCAAGTATTGCAAATCCCAGTGGTTTATGTTTCCTTGTGTGTTTGTGTGGAAATATGCCTTTGAAGCTATAATACAGTCTGTGCATTTACCTCAGACTCTGTACTAACTCTTTTTAAAAACACAGGCAAAATATTTCTCTGATCTCACAGTTGGGAAAAGCTGACTGTGTGGACAGAGGGTCAGTTAATGAAATGAATATATTTAATATCTCCTTCAATTTGTGTATTAATGGAGTTTAAAGAGTTTTAATGGAGTGTTTAAATCATTATTCGTTATTACTCTTGATACTTGGTCAATCATGGGATTCAGCGATTAGATATTGTCCATGTGAAGTCGTCTACGTTTATAGTGGTGAATGGCAGATCAGGGGTGCGTTTCCCAAAGCATTGTTATCCAAAGTCGCAACTCCATTGTTATTATCAGCATAGTTCAACGAGTCAGTGTTTCCCGAAACCATAATGAACATTCTCAACATTGTGTGGTTACCAACAGCTCTCGACCTGGTTAGAAGCATTAGTTTCTTGTTTGTATTAAACGTGAATGAAGTTTAAATGTAGCCTATTACATTAAATACTTATCCTGAGCAAAATATAAGCAAGCTGACATTCAGTAGGCATATCTATCTCTTTCATTTATATACAAATTTAATTTACGTCTTTAAGTTTGTCGAGCCCGATCTCATGAAAGTGCGTATCAATACCACGAATGTTATTTCTCGCGCCATTTATACGCCAAAACAATTTTTGCGTGTATATGATACGCAGTTTTCGCGTGCATGTGATACCACTTTATGGCATGGAATACGCACGCACCCCCATCCCCCCTCCCCCTAATCCTACCCAAGGGGTTTTTCAGTGCGTAGCATATGCACGCAAAAACCATTTTTGGCGTATAAATGGCACGAGAAATAACATTCGTGGCATTGATATGCACTTTCATGAGACTGCGTTGGTTTGTCAGTAGATTAAAAGCACCGTTTTTAAAGAGTGTCTAGTATGTAAGAACAAGCCATTGAATCCGGCGGAGTGTGTAAAAGTGCAAATAGGCTCTATGCACGAAAGCTGCTGACGTGTTTCCGGTAGAATCTCAGCCCGCGTCTTTACTTCCGCATAGTGCAATCTATAGGGAAGTGTATAGTGGCAAAAATTCATTTTTCTCAGAAACGAGACAACGATTTTAGAAACTGATTCGGTAGTCGGATTTCACATGATATGAGAGAATACTCACCCTCGAAGTTGTCGATGTAGCTCGAAAAATATAATTTAAAGCCCTTCTCTTTCTTACTCTTATGTGTGACAGCTAACTGCCTCACAATATTGTTAACATCATTTACGTTAACCGCGGGAAGTTCTTGTAAACAGCGAGTGTAATTTGCCATTATCTCCACCTTATGCAAAAAAACGTACGTTTTTGTACGTTTGGATAGATGCTGAAACGTATGGACGGATTTGCAACATTTAAACGTAACATTGCGTTTTTACAGCTACAAAACGTTAACTATTATGTTTATTTCATATCATAAAGATGTATAATTTCATTTTTAAAGATAAATGTAACAAGATCCATCAATCCTACTCCCAAAACCTAAACATATCCATTTTATACAGAATATAAAAAGGATAAAACACTTAGACAGAGATGTGTAGGTAAATGGCAGTTTTATTAACAATATCATTAAAATATATTTTGAGCCACTAATCCTGCTCCTACCCCTAAACCTACCCATAACCATTCCCTAACACAATTATGAAGAAAAAAAACATAACAGACAGACAAGTTATACATTTCACAATATTTTATTTATTGCGAAACATTACCAAAAGTCGTTCACGTGATGATGCGTTGCAGTCGCAGTCCTCTCTGGCAGTATTATAGTAACGTTAGTTGTGGATGAGGTACAGATAAGAATTTAAGTTAAAGTTAATCCATGAAAATGTTAATCCGATTGCGGTTCGCTCTCTGAAGGCGCGCGCGCTTCTCCATTTCAAATGTACTACACCGACTGAAACACGGCATGTCGCAATCTGTGACGAAGCAGGCGAGAGCCAATGAGCGTTTGATATAACGGCCGTAAAACATGTTGTAACGCTTCTTGAAGGCGCAATTTTTGAATTTGAATTCATCACCAGCGCGGGATAGATTTGACTTTTGCGGTCGCTGCTGAGAAATGAAGATGAAGATCACTGGATAAAAGGCTGAATTTGGATCTGTTTCTTGCAAACAACGTATGGATTCTAGGATTTTTATCAAGCTAATAAAATGTATGTCTTTTGTGAATATATCAGTATGTTATGTTCTATTGGAGAAAATGCTTTTTGTGTAAATAAGTTACACTAAATACTACAAAATTGTTAAACGATTAAACAAGGTGTTTTTAAGGTTTAAAGTGTATTCCTTTTTAACCACGCAGGCTAATCCTCCAAAACGAGTTTGCTGCAGAAGGCACGAACAAAGCGAAATGTTAATATTTATGAGTAACGTAGGCCTATTATATTAATAAATGTGACTGAAAACTTAATTGATAAGACAGTTGAATGCAATAGTCAAAACATGCATAAATAGTAATACGTACAAATTCCTACGTCGGTAGATTTGTTCATACGTAAGTAAATTACGTTGTGCTGCTACGTGTGAAAAGAAACCTGCTTTGGATGTATTATGTTCAGGACAAACGTAATAGCACTGCAATAGATTAGGTTAAGGACCAACGTAATAGCACTGCTTATAAGTTGGCATGTAACGTAATTGCGATTTGCAAAATAGTTTCCTCAGAACAGGGCCGTGCACAGACCTTTTGAGGGGCATGTGCTGAAACTGAAAAAGGGCACCCCCTCCCTTTTTTTCCCACCAAGTTATATACATATATATATATGTATATAATTTTTCTCTGCTCTGCAGAACAAAGTTCAATAAAATATTTTTTTAGCTATTCTGTTTGGTTTAATAAGCTAATTTGTATTATTTGGTTAAAATTGCTCTACCTTCCCCTCTTCTAAATGTCACACATAAACATGAGTCAAGTATTTTTGACCAACTATTTTGAAATATAATTTAAATAATTATGTCCAACTCAATTCCAGATTATAAGAAACTATAGCCATGCCATTACTATAGCATATCCAACATCTGCCTACCTGGCAAAAAATGTATACTGTGGAGGACCAGGAATGTTAGTCTCTTGATGGTCCCTTGTTCATACAGTTTCCCTAAAATAAGCCAGCAATGAAAATAAATAAATAAAACAATGTGAAAAATACAGTTGCAGTGAAAAGGAGTACTGAACTGGAGTAATGATGCTGAAAATTCAGCTTTGATCACAGATATAAATTACTTTTTAAAAATTAGATTGTAAAAATAGTTCACAATATTAGTGTTTTTGCTGTATTTTGGATCAAATAAATTAAGCATTGGAATGAATTAAATAATGGATTACATTCTGCATGATAAAATATAAAGATTTCACAGTGGTCTTCTATGTTTTTTTTTTTTACTACTACAACATTACTGGAGTAAAACCATGTTTTACTACAATTATACAGGTGAGGACGAGCGGAGAGTATAATAAAAAAAACTACATTGCACGTGCATATCAACAGCCTTGAATTAACCATAATTTAATATTACCATAACAAGATGAAATGTTAATACATGTTAATTGTATCAGCAATCATAAATCAAAGAAGAAAATTTCTTAGAAAAATATGTTACCTAGGTGACGAGGATCACTCGTCGCTTTGTGTAGTTTCAGTATAAAACAGCGCGGGGGCGCGCCTGTGCTTATGATTTTCCGATGGTAAAAACAAAGTATATGTTGTTGTATTATGAATAATTATGAATATATTGTTAACATTTTACAAAAGTCAAACTCAAATACAGTTACGGGGTTTTTGACCAGCGAATGTGTGCAAATGTGCATTTTGTCCGTCATTAAAACGGCACCGGCGGCATCAAATTACATTTTCATCAACGGATTACTAGTTTGTTAGGCGCTCAGTTTTTCCTGTTGTAAAATACATTTGGCCAAAATCGCATTGTATAAAAGCTGAAATGCTACTTTATGCACAGGCTATATTTAAGTGTAGGCTATGTATTGATAACTAACGTTGCTAGCCTAGACCTCCCTCTCAGGTCCCACATGTTTCAGTCAGACATGAAATAAATAAAATATGAGCGTTTATAGACAGTGTTTAGTACTTATTCAAACAACAATATCTTTATTTTTTTACCCTTGCAAAACTTCGTTCAGCTGCTGTCTGCTGTGCGGCTGCGGCGGAGCTTCAGTTCATTCAGTCCTGATTCAGTCACGTCGACAGATGATTGATGGGGCGGAGTTTGTTATCAGGTTTACTGACCGTTTGAGGATGAACAAGATTTACACAAGCTCTTTTTAAGAACTTTCATTGGCTAAATATTTTTAAAACAGACAGGCGTAAAGGGTGACCAATAGCATTGATTTATTGAAGAAGAAAAAAACACCACCAAAAAAAAAAAGGGCACTTTGAGTGTAAGAGCAAAAAGGGCATGTGCTCTGCATAGGTTGAGCCCTACCTGTGCACGTGCCTGCCTCAGAACGTATTTCATGTGATACACGGTTGAAAAAAACGGCTCCGACGCAGCACCGGATGTAACTGGGCGGGCTGAGACAAAACGCGGAAGCGTGCATAGAGCCTATAGCCCACCTTGTTTGCAGAGGCTATTTACACTAACTCCGCCCACTGACGTCTGGCCAGACAAAATAACGGAAGGTGGTAAATTGTCGACAGTAGTGAATTGTGATAATGTTGGTGTAAGGCGGGTGGCCGGAAGTTTTGATGCAAATCGACCTAATTTCAAATCCGCCTTTTGCCGAACTCGCTCTACTTCCTTTTCCCACCACATATCAGATTGGAAAGGCATTTATTTTCAATAAAAACTAAGAAAATATTCGAAAATGCATGGAAAAAGTGTGTTTAATAATAAAGTTTTTATTAGTTAGGGTTAGGTGTAGGGAGGGCTTTATTGTCCCAATAAGAATTTTGAATAGTTAGTCAATTACACTCTATTGCATACAGTTTAATGTACAACAACACTAAATAGCATCTGTCACTATTTATAAGTATAAATAGCCTCCAATACTATTTACACTTATAGCAAAGGAAATAGGCCTAGTACTATTATTACATTTGTGTATATCGCATATCACTAAGAACATTTTGCTGTTTTTACATAGTGTAAATATCTATTGCTATTAAAACTTAGTATAAATCTATTGCTAGTAAAACTTAGTGTAAATACAGCAGCAATCGCTATTTGTACTTAAACAGCATCTATTGCTAAGAAAATATGCTATTTTCACTTAGTGCAATAGTGCAATAGCCGCTATACGGTAATTTCAATTGTTGCAGTGCTTTTGTTGCTTGGTCGAATATATTTTTTTAGATTCTTAGTGCATATAGCGTATAGTTGAAAGACAATACAGGTAAAATAATATATTTTTGTGCTACTTCTTTACTTTCATAACAAAAAGAATATCTAGCCTAATTAATATCCTACTATTAGAATTAGTAGATGTAGTAGAAGTAGCAAAGTGGATTACCTGCTGTGTGAAAGAAAAAAAATATGTCTCTTATTTATTTATTTTATTATGTGCATTAAAATAGGATATGCACTTACTGTGTTCTGATCCCTCATAATCACATCATGTCAATCTTAAGGGTTACATCAGAATCTACTTGCACACAGTCACTTGTGTTTCCATTATTAATCACATTAAATATTTAGTATGTCTGTGTGTTTGTACAAAAAGGTCTCTGGGGGTATGAAACGTGGTGTTGATATCTACCTGAGGTGGTTACTTTGGGCCACAGGGAAAATTAAACCTTATGTTTGGCACATGTTGTCCTCTAGATGTGTGCCCTTATTATCAAGTGTGCTATGCAGGCACGTGCACAGGTAGGGCTCAACCTATGCAGAGCACATGCCCTTTTTGCTCTTACACTCAAAGTGCCCTTTTTTTTTTTGGTGGTGTTTTTTTTCTTCTTCAATAAATCAATGCTATTGGTCACCCTTTACGCCTGTCTGTTTTAAAAATATTTAGCCAATGAAAGTTCTTAAAAAGAGCTTGTGTAAATCTTGTTCATCCTCAAACGGTCAGTAAACCTGATAACAAACTCCGCCCCATCAATCATCTGTCGACGTGACTGAATCAGGACTGAATGAACTGAAGCTCCGCCGCAGCCGCACAGCAGACAGCAGCTGAACGAAGTTTTGCAAGGGTAAAAAAATAAAGATATTGTTGTTTGAATAAGTACTAAACACTGTCTATAAACGCTCATATTTTATTTATTTCATGTCTGACTGAAACATGTGGGACCTGAGAGGGAGGTCTAGGCTAGCAACGTTAGTTATCAATACATAGCCTACACTTAAATATAGCCTGTGCATAAAGTAGCATTTCAGCTTTTATACAATGCGATTTTGGCCAAATGTATTTTACAACAGGAAAAACTGAGCGCCTAACAAACTAGTAATCCGTTGATGAAAATGTAATTTGATGCCGCCGGTGCCGTTTTAATGACGGACAAAATGCACATTTGCACACATTCGCTGGTCAAAAACCCCGTAACTGTATTTGAGTTTGACTTTTGTAAAATGTTAACAATATATTCATAATTATTCATAATACAACAACATATACTTTGTTTTTACCATCGGAAAATCATAAGCACAGGCGCGCCCCCGCGCTGTTTTATACTGAAACTACACAAAGCGACGAGTGATCCTCGTCACCTAGGTAACATATTTTTCTAAGAAATTTTCTTCTTTGATTTATGATTGCTGATACAATTAACATGTATTAACATTTCATCTTGTTATGGTAATATTAAATTATGGTTAATTCAAGGCTGTTGATATGCACGTGCAATGTAGTTTTTTTTATTATACTCTCCGCTCGTCCTCACCTGTATAATTGTAGTAAAACATGGTTTTACTCCAGTAATGTTGTAGTAGTAAAAAAAAAAAAACATAGAAGACCACTGTGAAATCTTTATATTTTATCATGCAGAATGTAATCCATTATTTAATTCATTCCAATGCTTAATTTATTTGATCCAAAATACAGCAAAAACACTAATATTGTGAACTATTTTTACAATCTAATTTTTAAAAAGTAATTTATATCTGTGATCAAAGCTGAATTTTCAGCATCATTACTCCAGTTCAGTACTCCTTTTCACTGCAACTGTATTTTTCACATTGTTTTATTTATTTATTTTCATTGCTGGCTTATTTTAGGGAAACTGTATGAACAAGGGACCATCAAGAGACTAACATTCCTGGTCCTCCACAGTATACATTTTTTGCCAGGTAGGCAGATGTTGGATATGCTATAGTAATGGCATGGCTATAGTTTCTTATAATCTGGAATTGAGTTGGACATAATTATTTAAATTATATTTCAAATAGTTGGTCAAAAATACTTGACTCATGTTTATGTGTGACATTTAGAAGAGGGGAAGGTAGAGCAATTTTAACCAAATAATACAAATTAGCTTATTAAACCAAACAGAATAGCTAAAAAAATATTTTATTGAACTTTGTTCTGCAGAGCAGAGAAAAATTATATACATATATATATATGTATATAACTTGGTGGGAAAAAAAGGGAGGGGTGCCCTTTTTCAGTTTCAGCACATGCCCCTCAAAAGGTCTGTGCACGGCCCTGGTGCTATGTAAACATTAAAGTATAAAATAAACACAAAATCTTCAGGGGGTATTCTAAGAAGTTGTCATGTAGTGACAGGCATGCTGATGAAACTTACTCTCCATTTGTCTAAGAATATTAAAATGAAATGAGCTAATTACAAAGTTTCCATAAACATAAATATGATCGGTTTATGCTTTAAAAAATTATGTATTATTTGACTAGTTGTTTATCATAATAACAGTCGAAAAGTAAAGGCAATTTGAAAAGTAGCAGAAGCAACCGTTAGAGGCATGGTAAAAATTCAATACAGATTTAATGTGACATAAATATAGCAGCAAAAAACAAACAAACAAATACACCGGCTATAGAGGATAAATAGCCTTATGAAATATTTTTTTGTTAAGGGAAGGAGCGATGTTTCAGTTTTTGAAAGATAAGCGTATACTAGTTGGCTACATACGATCTATTAGGACATACTGATGTTGTTGAATGAGAATAACACATCTGTCATTGAAGTGCAACGGTAACAATACAGTCTCTCCTCCTCTTTGCTTGCAATGTAACGAAAGCTCATGCATGCCGCAAGATGGCAGTAACTAACCTTGTCAAATCAAAACACAGAACGTGAGGAAGTGGGTTGCTAAGGAAATCAAACCAAGCCTGAAGGCGGCGCGCTGTAAACAGTGAACAAACGCTTACTGGATACATATTAATGCTCGTTTTACAATCTTACCAGCTTTGCTGTTCAATGAATGATTGGGTTGATTGTGTAAATCGTGGTACGCGTGCTAATTATAACTATTCTGCTTTGTTTATGGCGTTGTGAAACCGGAAAAGGAGCGTAGATAGTCAGGTCGCTAGTTAGCTAACGTTAGCTGTTCCTCTAACGTTAGTTTTACTTTACCCTAGTTATAAGATGGATAGACATCTGTAGAAATACTTAACCAATAAACGAAAACTTGTTATATAAACCTGCTTTGATGCACTTAAACAACCTGCAACGGTCTAAAAGTGTATTTATAGTCGAGATTATTATAAATTAGATGTTTATGAAGCAGTTTATCAATGCAAACAACAATAACAATACAGTATAAAATAAGCACAAATTTGTAAACAGAAATAGTGAATATATGTTGGAGCAAAAAAGAACAATTAAACAGAAAATATATGAATCTATTAACAAATATAATAGTGGATTATGCTAATGGAGTGTATGAAATTGGTTATATGACCATTTGAACATATGCATGTTATAACCAACATACTGCATAATGTAATTTCAGGACTCTTATGGCAGAATTGCATATAATTGGGCAGATCATTGGGGCCACGGGTTTCCCACAGAACAGCCTCTTCTGCAAATGGGGTGTACACACAGGTGTCTTTTTTTATTTTATTGTTTACTATTTTATACTGTGTTACAAGTTTACACTAGCTGTGGCAAAAAACACTGATCTTAAAGACAATTATTGTGTTTTCCTTACATTTTTAAAGGTGTAAAAATTGTTTTAATGCTTATTTGATGTTCCAAACTGTAAAATATAAACTACAAAAACGTTTTCACTTTGTGCCATTCAGGAGGAGCATGGAGGCTTCTTGCTGGTCTGAAGGAAGGTCAAACTCAAGTGGACATGCCTCAAACAGGGGACATGGCATACTGGAGCCATCCCATTGATTTGCACTACACTACTAAGGGCCTACAAGGTATTTGTATTAGAGGTCGACCTATAGTAGATAGAAGATTTTACCAATGCCAATAACTAGTTTGGACTGCACTGGCCGATAACCAATTAATCAACTGATAGTTTTTAAAACGGATTTACTGAATTAAATCTAAAATAGTGCTAAACTTTATTACCAGAAAAACAAAAACAAAAAAACTATACTGAACCATGAAAATATATCATACTTTTTAAATGGAATAAAATTATACATATTAATTATACATTGATAATTAATTTTATTTCAATGTGCGTTAACTAATGTTTAACAGACTTTAAAATTTGAAAATGTATTACTAAAAGTTGAAATTAACACTCTAACAAAGGCCATAGGATTGAAATTACACGCATGTATGTATACTCACACTTTATTTGCTTTTATTTTAGAACACTTGGTGATTATCTAATCAAAATGACAAAATATGGAGGTCGCACACTGGACGAGAAGCGTAGCGGATAGGACAACTCACCGATTTCGCACTCCGGATACGTCTCGTTCAATTCCAGCTGCGGTCCAAAACAGTTTAATCACCAAACACGCAAAAGTTCACTTCAAGAATGAACAAAGTGGCATAGATTAGTTTGAAGTTCTGCGTTTCTGATTTGTTTAAGTTTCGGTCGGCTGCATGAACATATATCAGTTTGCTTTTTCACGTCACTAGCATTAAATATGCAAATTCGCTGGCTAACGAAAAGTGACCAGTTGCACATAAACTAAGGCAAACAGATGGTAACTATCATGACATCAAACATTTGGGTCGTCGTATGTTTTTGTCACATTATTTTACCTGCTTGATGTACTACTAATGTTAGTGTCCTCGGAAATCTCTATTGCTGTTTTCCACTAATGCATAATCTAGTCAACAAATGAATTACTTTATAATGATATGAAAGCATGTGCTGTAGTTTACTGTGTACACCATTTCATTGTCAATGTTTTAAATCCGCATCTGAAGTGTCCTGCCCACGTCTGTCTCACGTGTCAAAACAAACAGCACAAGGCGCCAGTTATTCCACCTCTAGAGGCCGCTCTCGTACTGTATAATGGCAGCGCATTTTTGCCAATAATCGATTGTTTCAGCAATCGGCTATCGGTACTGAATAATCAACCTTTAATTTGTATTATGTTTTAGTGCCACTTAAACATGATTTAATATATAGGATGTGTTTTCTACTTCTAGGATGGCCGAAGCTTCACCTCCAAGTGTGGCATCAGGACTCTTTTGGGCGATGCCAGCTGTATGGTTATGGTTATATCCACGTACCATCAAGCCCAGGACAGCATCGCCTGCAATGCGCTACATGGCGACCGCTGGGATCCTGGCAGGATCAACTTGCCGAGATGTTTGTCGGAGGAGGACCACAACTGCGCTCGCCAGATCTCATTTACAGTGGCGCAGACCGATACAGACTCCACACGGTTGGCATGGGCACAGTTGAACTAGAGCTGTGCGTTATTCTACGCCACTTTGACAGATATGGTGTGGAGAGCTGAGAATGGACTGTGGACTGACACACATTTCAGATCAGAGATATGAGGAGTGAAAAGAAGGTAAAATATTTTGTTATATTGGACAGGAGTTTTTAACATAATGTAATGTGTGAATGTAAAGGTGAATAGTCAAGTATGTAATACAATGAGTTGAGTGTAATGGCAAGGATGGATTTACATCTACAGATTGATAATGTGTTTTTGTGCTTTGGGTCTCAAACAATACTTTTTTAATTTCATTTTTCTACCTTTTTTGTACACTTTGTATATTTTGTATATTTTTTAGAATTGTATTTTGTTTTGATGCAATTAAATTTGCCAGTTTTCAAAGGTGAATCATATCTGAATCAAACATCAATGCTTGATGGGAAAGACATTTCAAAGAAAAAAACTGTTCAGTTGTATGAGTACGTAGATCTAGTTTGTTTGTTTTTTTATCTTTATGTAACAGGCTTTTTTTTAGCAGGCTGTGTGTTTTGTAGATAGTGAGATACAACTGCTCATTTCCTGTGTGGAGTTTCTAACTGTTTTAGTGAGACTAAAAAAGACAAAAGAGCAAGTTAGATCACAGCTCATTTTATTTCTCAACATTGAGGAAGTGTACAACTCAAGGTTTTCAAAAACACAATTTTGTTCTCTGAATGGGCATGGAAACAATTGATAAAAAAATAAATTAAAAAAAAACGGTTGACACCATCCTGTTTCAGAAATGGAAACATTGGCTGTTAGAAGTATTTTTCATGTCCTGCTTATACTGAAGCTCATCAGTTCCTCTCTAAAACTGTTTCTTTATTTAGACAAAAAGAGAGCTGGGGGAGGGTTGGTTTTTTACGTTGAGGAGTGTGCAGCTGTCATCATTTGGTGGCTCTGCTAATTCGCTGTTGAAATCTGTCTGCTTTCTTCGAAGAGTTTTGAAGTTTGAAAGTAGGATACCCTCTGTGGGAATTGCTATTGCATTCTGTAAACACAAACTGTGGAAGATATTTCAACAGATAAACTGCTGTGCTAGCATTACCTTCTGTGTTGTGTGATTGAACTGTTCCCTTAACATACCCAGCTAACCTATTTAAAAGTGCACTCATTTTAAAAACGATTTACATACAAATAAATGAAAGATACTTTTGAAAAATATATTTAAAATCATGTATACTCACACATGAGATGATAGCCTAAAGGCCACGATAACTGCCATCAAAGTTTAGCACAACACCGGAATTTCCACATGAAAGAAGGTAGAGCCCCAGAGCACAGCTACCTTTTACGTAATTGTCATGGACCAATCACAGGTCAGCGTGAAGTTTTCCAGAACGTTTGCACTGGCGAGCACCTTTGTTTGGCCACATTGTGTTAAATTTTGCTTTGGAGAGGGTCGCCATGTGGGCCGCCATTTTGAGATCCCTGACCAGGTCAACTTTACTCACTTTATTCTGGTTACCCCCATTAGTATCTAACACTTTTACTCACGTAATAAATGGCTGATTGTGATTTGCTTTTTGTGTGATGTCCAACCCGACTTATATCCTGTTCTCACAAATGTGAACAAAAAAAAGAATAATCATTCTAATTCTCTGAAATATGAAAGTTCACACTATAACAATAATGACACAGAGGAACAATATTGCTGGAATGGATTCACTTTCAGAATGATTTTTTTCTCAGCTGTTGAATGATAAAAACAGTGACCAGCTATCAGAATCCACCCCCGATTTAGGAACTTCAGCATTCAGCGCGGCAGACGCTATATCTTTATAGTTATCGTTGTAGAATAGGGAAGTCCACACCACAGCTACAGTATATCGATAATGACATAGAGGAATGATATCATTGGAATCATTTTCAGAATTTATTTTTTCAGACTGAATCATCATAATCCACCCGACTTTTAAAAGCCTGAGCATATAAATTGGCTGATGTCATAACTGCACTGCACACTTAATAAATATAAAGTTATGGTGCCTTGGTGCAGATGCTTATAGTTATTGTTATAGGTATTTTATAGTTCTCGTTACTGGTGTGAACAGGCCTAAGGCTTTAATGTAGTACAAGTAGGTTGTTAAGGATTCTTTCCTGAATTCTTGTTTAATTAAAGAAATAATCCATAGCATCTTGTTTCATTCTAAATGTTTAATTCTTTGTTGAGTGGATAGCAATAGCCAGCTGACTCCAGGCATGTGAATGCCATCATGAGTTGAACTAAACACTTTGCCTCACATATTGTCCACAGTGCGGGGTAAATCTTCAGGGGAAACTAATGTGCTGAAAAGGAAGTGTTGTGTCATTTGGTTAAACTGTGCTGCTTCCTTTTCCTCTTTTGTCATTCCTTGAGTTGAGAGGTTGTTCAGAACAAGAGGATGGCACGCGAAAATAACATGTAACTTTGAAGCTCAAATAAGTGTATTTTTCTGTTGAGCGGGACACAAGAAACTGTTGAGGTTATCGAGTGGAAACTATGTACTGTAAATTAAGCACGGTGGCTTGTGAGGAGATCTATTGCGTACGTTCATTGGACCTCTGACTTCGTTGGTGAGTTTTGTTTGTTTTTTTCCAGATCCATTGTGTTTTGTGCCAGCATCCACATCTCAGTAATGTTTGGTTTCTGATTCAGGCCGTTGGGTTTAAAGTGAAGAAGACAACACCAGCTTATGCTGTAGCAATGCTAAAGTGACGACAGAATTATATCCAGAAGTGCTCGAGACCCTTTAGCCATCCTGTAACCATCCATTGCCACACTCAAAGACTGAAGATAAATTCCAGCAACGCTGACCATGAGAGCGGAGAGCTTATTTCTAGTATTGCAATGCCTGTTGGGATTTGTGCACTATAGCAAAGCATTGTCAACATGCAATCCTTTAGACCTGGAACTGATAAAGAGAAAGCGCATTGAAGCCATTAGAGGACAGATACTCAGCAAGCTACGACTGCCTAAGGAACCAGAAGTAGATGAGGAGAAGGAGTTAGAAAACATCCCAGCAGAACTGATCTCAGTGTATAACAGCACTGTAGAGCTAAACCAGGAGCAGGCGGCAGATCCTGTACACCAGCCTATAGAAGATCCTAATGAGGAGGGATACTACGCTAAAGAGGTTCACAAGTTCACAATGAAAACGAGTGAGTGGGTCTGTCCTTTCTCTATTGTCTAGCCTGTTGATTATTGAATGATTATTACATTGCCTTTCTTAGTGTTAGAGCCTAAGATGGCATGTGCCGGCCAGTTTCCTCAGAGAGCTGAGGGTGTGTGCAAATGTTCTGACCACAAACAGGAAGGAAGGCTGCTAAGAGAATGCTAATGAAGTGACTCAGATCTTGGATTTAGTGTTTCATGGTAAACTACAGTATCACTCAGATCCAATCATCCCTTGATCTATTATTGTCTCTTAAATCCATATTTGGACTATTATATGACAACACTGGTTTGGGGATGTTTTAGTGTTGGTTGCAAAGACATTGACAATGGTGACAGTCACTCGTTTTGAGGTTTCCGCTTTTTACAAACATTAGGCTATATTTATTTATTTGTGGTCAGTAATATAGTTTTTTTATTTTTAGATTTTAAACAAGTAGGCTATCACTCAGCTCCAAAATCCCTTGATTTATTATTCTTATATATTGTATTTGAAGATGTTATATTATCAGATGATTCTGATTAATTTCAGTCATCATTGAAATTTATTACTTTTATAAAGTACCAACATATCAGTCGTACAGGATGGCTATTTTATTGGTACATATAGAGCCCTGTTGTCTTTCTCATAAAACACATCATTTGTTCTTTTCTTTTGGCTCTCCATTCATACGATGTCTTGTAAAATATAAAACATACATGCTTATTTCTAGACATATTTCCAATCAGTTTTGCTGTCTGTCTAATCACCAGTGAAGGATAACCCAGAAATGTTGATATGGTTCAACATCACAGAGATAAAGCACAAATTGGGTTCGAACCCCATGCTCTCCCAGGCGGAGCTCCGCTTGCGCATTAAGGAGCCTAACATGCCTAATTCAGAGCAGAGATTGGAGCTGTACCAGGACACTATGAAAAAAGCTCGCTACCTGAATTCACGCTTCATTTCCAATCAAATGTCTGGCAAGTGGGTGTCGTTTGATGTGACATCGACGTTAAAGGACTGGCTGCAGAACACGGGTGAGAATCAGTGCTCCCTGCCACAAGCTACAGTACATGTTGCTGTATTTTAGAGCTTAAATCCCATGTGTTTGGCAGAAACTATTATCTAACATGAAAAGTAGCTAATTTAGCAAAACACATCAAAAGACCCTCTCGACTGTATCAATCTTGGCAGTCTAAAAAACAAATTCCCCACTAAAATAGTCTATTAAGAATTAAGCTGTCCCACATTTTGCACGCAAACTTGTTACCACATGATTTGGGATCCCCCCTTCACACACAAAACAAAAATCCTTAAAATCGTGACATTCCAATTGAATTGACTGCATACAGTATGAGTTAAGATGTATGCAAACAATATTTTTTATTTATTTGAAATAAGTTAATTAATAATTAAGTGGTGTTGATACTGAACTAAAACTAAAATGTAAAAATAATTGGTAATTGAAATAAAGCTGAAATATATAAAGAGAAATATAAAATGGAAAAACTTAATATTTACTTCATATAAAACAAAAATTAGAGGTGTTGCCTTGGAAGATAACTAAAATAAACCAAACAACTAAAATAAAAACAAATTAAATCTAAATAGAAATATAATGTATAATGAAAATTACAAAAGCACATAACAAAATTACTGAAACTTAAAATATGAATATATATTTGATTAGTACATAAATAACCTCAAATTCACACTGCTACAAACCAAATTTTACAAATCTGTCACATTCTAAACCTGTTACCCTTTCTGGTGTAGTTTAATTTGATCGAATTTTTCTATTTAAGTTTGATTTTGACAATGTTTATTTTTATATTACTGAAAATACGGACACTGTGGTTTGTAAAGAAGTGTTTATTACATTAAATGAAATGTATGCTGGACAAATGAAACTTTCTGTAAAATGTGATTCGTAGAAGCGGAGCAAGGATTTCAGTTGAAGGTGGCCTGTAATTGTAAAACTGAGGATTTTCAATTCAAAATATCAGGTTTGTGAGTTAAAATTCAAATCCTGTATGTCTTGAGGTTGAAAGGACAAGCTAATATTGCTATTTTTGTATGTAGGTTTATCTTCTTCATCAAGAGGTGACAAAGGCACCTTAGCAGAACAAGAGCCAAAGCCTCACATTTTGGTAATGTCTCTTCCTGCTGACGGCCACAGCCCATCAAAATCTCGCCGAAAACGGCAAACTAATGCAGTTTGTACAGAGTGAGCCTTTTATGATTCAGCATGAAAGAAAACTGACTATCCTTTTATATATAATGTTTATGTATTATATCAAAAGCCTCACAGTATGTCTGCTTAATGCAGAAAGTCTGAGGACTGCTGTGTGAGGAGCCTGTACATTGACTTCCGCAAAGACCTGGGCTGGAAGTGGATACATGAACCTTCTGGTTACAATGCCAACTATTGCACTGGCTCTTGCTCTTACGTCTGGACTTCAGAAAACAAGTACTCACAGGTACCAATCAGGACTAACAGATGTTTCATAACTGGACCGTTTAGAAATGATGTGTCTGATACAATCTGTTTGCCTACAGGTTCTTGCACTGTATAGGCATCATAATCCTGGTGCATCTGCTCAACCCTGCTGCGTTCCTCAGGTTCTAGAGCCACTGACCATCCTTTACTATGTGGGGCGACTACATAAGGTCAGAATTGATTTTTTTTATCACTTTCATTAACAGTGCTCAACAGAAACTTGATCTAATTAATGCTCAATGTAATGTTTCTCAGGTAGAACAGCTGTCAAATATGATTGTGAAGACCTGCAAGTGTTGCTGAAAGTTTCGCTTCCGTTTGGCCCAGTATTTTCTGAGGGCAACTATTTTATTCTTGTTCTTTTCTTTTTTTGTCAACTTGTCCTTTTTGTTTTACTTGTCTCCACTATCACACTTTTAGTAGCATTGTAGTATCAGAGAATGTCTAATAAGAACGGGCTTTGGTAGTATTGCTTTAGCCTGGCTCCGCCCTCCTACGCACTTCCACTTAATTTCATTTTCCTTCAGTACTACCAAAGAACGAATATTACAAGAAGTGAAAGCCAATAGAACGTTCCATTGCAACACCAGCGCCCAGCAGCAGCGCTACGCTTCCGCCATTTTGGGGTGAAAGCCACTCGGCAGTCATATATTATACATATATTTACTCCAGTGCAGAGGTCATTTTTAGGTTGAAATAATTATGTAAAAAGAGGGGGCAGCGCCAGATAATTTTTAACGCAGGTGCCGAGGGGGTGCTAGATCATTTGCACTTATAGCCTATTATTAAATGAGCAAAACAATATTTAATATTCAATAATTTTAATTATCACAACTAAAGTTTAAATTTTATTAAATTGAATAAGCACAACATTCAGCATTCAATCAAATATATTTAAATATTTATTATTTATAATGTTATTTCAACATAATATCTCGTTATTTCGACATAATATGTGAGTGTGCAACATAATCAGAGTAGCCTATTTCTTTTCGTTTGGAATAGTTTCGTTTAAAGATTTAGTTGCAAGCTTTATTTCTCATGTCTGAGGCATATTTCGGTTAATTTATGATGAGATGCGCTCACGTTCACGAGCAATGCAAGTCGCATGACAATTATATTGTCTGCTATATTTGCTTATTTATTAAATCCAGGCAATTGGTTGATTAATTTTTTTTTAAAATTAAGATACAATTTATACAAAACTAAATTAATTTTAAAGAAAGGCTTTCTACAAAACACAACGTAGGCTAATGAGTCAAAATCATGTATGACCCACTTCATGTCTCCCGATTTCATATCCTACTCATGCCGTTCACTTTTCATAATCAACATGGGGAAAAAAAGATAATATAATATTTGAACAAATATGAAACTATAAATGCGCTTATTTAATGGCTACAACGACATGTATACAGTAGGCCTACAGACTCTCTATTTGTACAACTATTAGGCCTATTTAACAGCAATAGAAATAGCTTTACAATAAACTTCTTATATCGTATATTAATGACCGTTAAAGCAAGACTATGTAAACAAAAACACAGCCACTGTACAAAAGTGGCAATTATAGGATAACGGACACAGCAATGCATCATGTTCAATAAGATCATCATGTTTGTAGCATGATCCAGGGGATTAAAACGTACAAAATATATTTCAGGCCAAGTGGAGTTGGTAACTAATAATAGTAGTAAATGTGTAAAGTTGCATAAAATGGAAATATTCAATAATGCAAGAAAAAACTACCTCAAAAAACTGTTATCTGTGCTGTTGTCCAGTAACTCCCGTTGGAATCTTCACCCCAAAATGGCGGCCGCGCTACCGAAGTGGTAGCTTCGTGGCTGTTACCAGAAAAGCATCAGAGTTTCGCCTCTTGTGCTTCTATACTCTTTGGTACTACGTTCGGTTTCCAGAAATCATTTTTTTGTAGGACCAATCAGCGAACGGAGGGAGTGGCTGAGAACGATGACGTTGATGTCGACTCGTGCATTATTTTGAGTTGTAGTTCAAAATAAGAAAGATGCGAGTGAAGGCGTTCGGTCCGTTGTGGCAACGCTGCCGAATATCAAGAAGTTAAAGCTGGAGCAAGAACAATCTTTGCTTAGTTTTGTGTTTATGGCCATCCTCCCACGGGGTTCGGGAAAAGACATACGTCACGACCAAACGTTAGCGATTGGTTATGGCAGATAGAGTGACTCTGGGCAGATCCAATAGTTTTAGACTTCAATAGAGTTCCCGCCTACAAGGAAGTTAACGCTTGTCAAGTTGTCAATGGAGCGGTGCCAGACTCTCTGTACAAATGAAATGTACGAGAGTCTGGTAGAACCAGGCTAGTATTGCTTGTTTTGTACTGTACATTTATGTTGTGAATAACATTCTACATTCTGTGCATGTGTCATAGAAATGGACATATTCGTTGTTTGATATAAAGATGCCCAAAATGCTTAATATTATTTTGCAGATAAATCATGTTATGACTAAACATTTTCACCACAGTTCAGGTGCAGGTTTTAAATAGTTTTATTTAACATTAAAACACCTGTCTCTTTTTTTCAGAAACATCTGAATAAAATTTTCCAAATGAAAACTGTTGGACATGTGTTTACTGAACAGACTATAAAAGTGGAAAATTATATTTCTCTCAGCTCTGTTTTCAGATGATTCTGTACATCCAGGTCAACAATAAACATTGCTTTAACTCGTTGTTCTGATGCCTGGACTCAATTTATGCTTAGTTATGCTGTTGGCAGTGTTTTCATTATTTTAAAACTTATTTTTATCTTGTAATTAATCCTTTTAAACCACTGCTTTAATATCATTAGCTCCAAAACTAAGCAATGTTGCTAAAATGTAGTAGGCTACAATTACGTTTTTTAGAGCCAGAGCTCTTGGTGTAACTTTATTGTTGTATAATTGTGATCACCCTTCAATGTTTTTAATGTATGTTGAGCTGTTTTTCCCCGTCTCCACATTTGTTACAGGTGTTCAGGAAAGGCAATTTCCTGCCAGCTATTTTGTTGTGGCTTCAGAGCTGGCAAGGCTTTTGTTGTTCGATTTGATAAAGGAAGTGATTTAAAAGTGGTATGTACACAGCATTTTAATGAATGATCTTACTAAAAAACATAATAGAATAATTGTTAGTTTACTACAATTAATAATCTAGTTTGTTTGGTGAGAAAATAATAAACTGTGCGGAGGGAATTTTTGTTTTAATGACAATGCAAGTTTGATTAAATCATTAAAATATGAGAAACATATTTTATATGTTTTTAAATATAAGAACAGAACCAAACACTAAACTTGGTTAAGGTTTTTTTTTTGGGGCTCCTTGGCCTCAAAAGCTCACAAACATGCTCCTGATTACAGTAGAAATAAATGTGTATATTAAAAAAATGAAAAACAGATTTAATTAAAAAAAATACTTTAAACCTCCTAACAGCATATTTAATTCAAATTAATATACATATACAACCATGTGAATACAACCAAAAACTATAGATAGAAGAACAAGAGGCGAAACTCTGATGATTTTTTTGGTAACAGCCACTAGGTGGCGCTTTGGTAGCGCGGCCGCCATTTTGGGGTGAAGATTCCAACTGAAGTTACTCGACAACAGCACAGATACGTTTTTTTTAAGGTAGTTTTTTCTTGCATTATTGAGTATTTCCATTTTATGCAACTTTACACATTTATTACTATTATTAGTTACCAACTATGAATATATATTTTGTACGTTTTAATCCCTGGAACATGCTACAAACATGATGATCTTATAGAACATGATCCATTGCTGTGTCCGTTATCCTATAGCCAAATTGCCACTTTTGTACAGTGGCTGTGTTTTTGTTTACATAGTCTTGCTTTAACGGCCATTAATATAAGATATAAGAAGTTTACTGTAAAGCTATTCTATTGCTGGTAGGCTATCCTATTTGTTGTCCAACATTTACATTTTAGTATTACATTTATTTGCTGAATTCATTTATTTCATTGATAACTTATTTTTGTATGCAACTTTGTGTAACATTACCTCCTGGGAAATGGTCTAACGTTATTATAACGTTATGAACTCATATCACTTTATTTTTACCTGTCACACTTAATGTAGAGAGTAAAATACTTAAGTTATGTCTCAAGTTATGTGTGTGTGTGTGTGTGTGTGGGGGGGGGGGGGGGGGGGGGTGCTGGATCCTGGTTAGCAACTTCTTTTTCTTTTTACTTAATTATTTCAACCTAAAAATGACCTCTGCACCAGGGGCGTTTCTAGAAGGGGGGCACGGGGTGGCACTGGCCCCCCCTGGAATATGATTGGCCCCCCCTGGTGCCCCCCCCCCCCAACATCATTGGGCTAGATTTACTGTTAACCTGACAATGCCCAACGCCATTGGATCAGAGCGCTGTCAATCACTGCTTGATTCGCAAAGCGTAATCACAGGTCCGCGTTTTTCAAACAGTAGGAGAGAGAGAGAGATACCTTGACACGTCATTGTTTATGGTATGTACACTCTCAATTACAGTATATATTTTGAAATATCGCACCGAATATACATTTTTAATAGTTTACTTTATCTAACTGTTGTTTTAAAGACTAACGGCATTAAATATCTACAGTGGCGTAGGGCGAGGGCGTGAGGTGCTTGAAAATAGCTTTTGATGCGTTCGAATCCGCCTTTTGCCGAACTCTCTCTTCTCCCTTTTCCCAACACAGATGTAAAATGTATAGCCGCGTTATATTTTGCCAACAAACTAAAATAAAAAACCGTGATATGGCTTTGTGCCTTTATAAAACAGCACAAGACTGTAATTAAGTAGCCTAGGCATTCTGTTTGTGCTGCGTGATTTAAAGAAAAGTGCGCACTTTGCTCACGCGATCAGCATGATCTGGTGTTTTCTCCTAAATAAAAGCTCAAAGGTTTATTTCTTGCAAGTGAAGAAATTAGGACAAAAGTATTGTAATTTTCCTAGTGTAATGTAAAATATACTTTTGAACTATTCATTTCCATTTATACAGTGTAGCCTACATTTATAGGTGAAATGGATTTTACGTAATAGAATAATTATATAAATCATTATTACATTATTATAATAATTGTTTGGCATCCTAAAACACCAGTGATAATGTAATGTAGACTGAAACTCTATATCATAACTAAAAAGATGTTTGAGCCCTCTTTAATGTCCAGGTACAAGTCAATGCTTTTCCTTTGTTCAATGTCACAGTTTATGGGTTGAAGCTCTTAATGTTGAGCTCTCAAAGTGCACCAGTGTGATGCATTTAACCTTAAAATGTACAAAATTTTCTTGCAGGGGAGCATGCCCCCGAACCCCCCGGCACAGAGGTCCACCCAGCATAGTTTTACAAAATCCTATGGGAAAGAACAATAATTTAAAGGCTTTAAAGCCTAGATGACTATTGAATAGTCTTAGGTAAAGACTATTAAAGCCTAGGTGATGTTTTTTTTATTTATTTATAAGAACAAAACTGTGTGGTCCAATACATGTAAAATACAAAATAATTTTCAGGCTCTTGTTCAGTACCATTTAATACCATATATATTAGGGCACTGGATATTGCAAAGATTTTTTAAAACGCGTTTAATATTTTCTAAACAAGTATTTATTTCTAGTTGAATTTTCTAGCTGATTTCCCATGGGCCCCCCCTAACTGGTTCTTGGTCCCCCCCTGTGCCCCCCCATTTATAAAATCCTAGAATCGCCCCTGCTCTGCACTGGACTAAATATATGTATAATATATGACTGCCGAGTCGCTTTCACCCCAAAACTATGCTGCCATCTAGTGACACAACTGGGGTGAAGATAAATTAGTGTTACTTGCACTTTTGACAAATTAATAGAAAATGAATACTGATATATTTTGGAAAAGCCATCTAAAGTGATTCGATTTTTATTGATGAAAGGTATTTTGCCAATCTGAGTTTTCAGTATAATTATTCGACTGGCAAGGAATTGTGTTGCAGGCTTTTCCAGCCCTCATGTTAATTCATTTACACAATGTAAATCTTTGGCACCCTCTACTGGTTACAAATCTACTATACTTTCCCTACGATTCAATAACTGTTTTAAAAGTGCTTGTCTAGCCTGCCATCCAGTTACAGGGTGTGACAAAGTAAAGACGTAAGGAAATATATATTTTTTTATTTAAAACAAAATTAGTGAATGAAATGAGATTTTTGCTTTTGCTTGACTTCAGTGTTGTAATATTGTGATCATGAGTGCATGATCCAAACAAGATGGTTTCTTGTTTATTGAAACTGAGGCTGGGAACTTAATTACAGTGTTTTATCACTTTTAATCCACTAACAAACTTTCATCTTTTAGCTGGCAGAGATAATTAATCCACTGCAATGAAAACTGCTTTCTGTTGGCCAATAAAGGTTAAGATACCGCCAAATATTACCTGTTTATAAGTTGGATTGTTTTACAGATTGTTTTACGATGGCTTTGTTTTCTCAAAGTCTGAGCCAATAAAAGCTTGCATAATATCAGGGTTGTTCTACTTCATGTAATAGTGAGTGATAAGGTGGGTATGATTGTGTATGAATTGCAGGGCACAAAAGTCAATCTTGTATAATACAGTTAATATTTCTCTAACGAATGCTTCAAGTGTCCTAAAACAAGCACATGACGTCAGCAGAAATAACCTTTGTGCATGAAGAATGTGAATGCAGTCAAGCTGACAACCAATCATTTTAATTGTTACTTACAATACAAGATCCCAAGTTGACAAATATTTTGGCAAACTAAATATTCATTTAGCTTCATAAAATAGGAATGTATACAGAGATTTCAGTTTGTGCAGATAATAAAATTTGTTCTTTGGAAGAAGGATTTGAGGCCAAAATCCGTTTATCTTCTATTTATTTTAGTGAGATAAACGAAATGACCCAAGAAACTGAAAAGATACGGAACATCTGATATGGAGAACTCATAAACCATACAATTTACTTTCAAGAAAACTGTGCCAAGTACATATCAGAGCTCTCTTAAATGTAATTTCATGTACAGTAGTAGAAGTCAAATTTTACAGTATGCCTCTCATAATGTCAATATGTCAGTATATTTTGGAAAAGTCAGATGTAATCATGACATTATTTTTTAGATGGAATGAACTGATGATGACGCCTGTTTTCTTCACTCTACCATTCATGTACAGTCTTGTCCCACACTAGCTGTCCATGCGGCTCTTTGGCTCCTTCAGGCAGCAGGGCCAGATACACAGGAGTTTCTGCTCCTTCCTCTGGACTCTTGGGAGCATTTTGTCCAGCCATGTCAGTCCGCACCCATCCTGGACAGCAAGCATTCAGGAGGATACCATCACCTGGCCTCGTCTCGCTGAGAACTCGAGCCTGGATCTTTGATAGCACAGTCACACCAATCTAAAAAAAAAGACAGAAAATAAAAAAAGAAATCATTTTCTGACAGATTTCTGTCTGGGCCTGCTTATTGCTAAAATACACAACCTAGCAAATCAGGCTCTTGGTATGTTAGGGGCTGCATCCGAAAGCTTAGGCAGCTGACTTATTGCCTTGTTGTCACTGCCCTATCAGCAAATGACTTTGCAGGCTGTGTTTGCGCATGAAGGGACTACACAAAACTGATTTGGGACAGAATTCTAAGGCAGCATAACGGTTTAATGATTGGTAATGATAAGTTGGTCAAAAACATACATTAATACACAAACTGACCACCAACTGCAACTTTCAGATACTAATTTTATGTTTGAGCTCAACTATCATGGAATGGAATGTGCAGGATTGTGGGATATCATAGGCAGCAAAGGAAATCAATCAGATGAAGGTATCTCAGTACACAGGATCATAACATGACCATTGGATTCGGACATGCCTTGTTACCTTTCTAACTCCGTATGCTATGGAGGAATCATTTTTTTTTCCTTATTTCGGATGCAGCCAGGGACAAATAAGGATGTTTGTTACCTTGGTGGTACCATAGGCAGTGTTTGGCCAGCCCTGTGCCGTATGATCCCCTGTCTGTGCAGCATGAACAAACTCTCCCATCAGCAGGCACAACTCCTCCTCTGACAAATCTTTATTTCTGAATCTGTCCAAAACATAAAACAAAAAATACTTGATTTGCTGTTTACTTTACCTTATCACTTATTATAAAAATCGATTCACACACTTTGCCTGTAGTTCAGGATTGCACTGGTCAAGGGATTTCTTGCTAACAAAGCTGGACACATTGGCCACTCGAGCATTGGGTCGAAGTATCGGCAGAAGAGCATGACACACCCATAGTGTTCCCCAGAAGTTGGTGCGCATGGTCACTTCAGCCTGTTCTCCAAATGGCTCTGTTGCTGAATCTAGACAAAAGAAGATAATTTCAAATGGATGTAAATGGATGCAGAATGTGTTTTTGCAAAAATGAAGAAAAAAAAAATGCAAGGGTCTAGAAACGCATTTTTTTTTTTTTTTTTACATTTTGAAATGAATTTTAACACAGAATGCTGTATGGACCGATCATAATATAAATAATATAATATAATCAGTGTTGGGTGTAATGCATTATTACTAATTAACACTTTCCCATTAAAAGTAAAGGGATTACACTTAATTTTTCTGTAATTTAATTACAGATGGAATTTCAATAAATACTGTTTAGAACAATTCTATATAAAACAATAGTGGATTTATACATTTACTGTCTGATGTTTAAATGTATGTTTTTAATGTCATTTTATGTAAAATGATCAATTTTTTTATGTTGAAAATAAAAATGTATTCATCTTGTATTGGTCAGTATGATTGTTGATATGGATTAGAAAAGTTAGCTAATTAGTAATGCAATATGTTTTTAGAGAGAGTAGAAATAACACTGCTGAAGTTGTAATTAGTGTAGTAATTACTTTTGAACTTAACTTAAAACTTACCCAACACTGAATAATATAATATAATATATGCTATAGAATGTTTTAATTGTTCTTTGACATTCTTTTTTTGACAGAACATTTAAGTCTTAAAGATTTACGCAGGTCTGCGTTGAAAAGCAGAACATTCAAAACTAACTTTTGAAGGCCATTCCCGCGTTGTTGATAAGAACATCCAGGCCGCCGTACTTCTCCTCCAGAAACTTCTTGAGTTTTAGAGAGCTTCCTTGGTCACAAATATCAAGTTGATGGAAGATTACGTTTTTGCACCCCTCCGCTTGCAGTCCAGCAATAGCCTCTTGTCCAGTTTCTCATTCCGTGCAGTGAGGAGAATATCTCCTTTGAAACCTGCCTTGCACAGCCCTTTAACAATTGCCAGTCCGATGCCCTTATTTGCCCCTGTAACTACAGCCACTTTTTTGGACATTGTGGGTTTCTATTGTCTGCCGTTAAGCGAAGAAATGAAGTCACGAAAATTAAGAATCTGCACTCTGGTGTTTAATGTTGAAATACTAGTTTCTGAATGTTCCGCACTTGCGAAGCGCACGTAGCTCCTCCTCTAAAACTGCCAAGAACGAAAGAAAGTGCAAGTCATGCTTACTTTTACTTTCATTGATAAGATTGATGATAGCTTTTTTACTGCCCACGGGTAACGTGTGGGCATGCATTAGGATGTTATAAATGCATTATGTTATAAAAAATATTATGATATTAAATTTTATAAAATATGTTGTTACTCATTTTGTGTGATTTGGATGTTCAAGTTGAAAATGCTCCACCACCTGGGGAGTTGTGAGTGGAACCACATTTATATAATGAGCGAGTACATCATGAATCCATCTTCCAAACATGTTTTTGTCTTATCCTAACCCTAATTTAGACAGACCTAATTTATGACTCATCATATAAATACTCACTTACCCAGAGACCCTAGTCAGAGTTGTTCAGGTATAATCAAATCCTAAAATACACAACCGTCAAAAGAGGGTCGGTAAGATTTTAAAAGTTTTTGAAAGAAGTCTCTCATGTTCACAAAAAACATTTTTTTTTATCAAATATCCAGTAAAAACAGTAGTTATTGTAAAATATTATGTTTTAAATGTTATGTTTTAAAATGTAATTGTGGCGAGCAGGACGAGGCAGAGGGCAGTGAGAGAACTGCGCGACACCATGGTCTCGTATCTCACAGTGGAGCAGAGGCATAAAAGTAGTGGTGGGCACTGGCGTAGGAACCCGGGGGGACGGGGGGGACGTGTCCCCCCCCCCAATATTGGAGACAGTCGCATTTGTCCCACCCAAAAATGACACCGTGGAAGACAAAAATATTTGCCAACTCTCACGCAATGGCCGTGAGACACACGTATATGATTGGTTTCCCTATCAAATGTCGAGAGCGCATTCTTGTACCGCGAAAGTACATGATATAATGCGCGAGATTACATTAATATAGTGAATCTCTCTGCTCGCGCACGGAATATGATGTGCCGAGCGCGAATCTCCCGCGTGCGCTCTCAGATACACTTCTCTTGTAAGAATTCTCTCTCTGGCTCGCTCAGAGAATATGCCTGAACTTAAAACGTGTTCAGTGCAATCGCGAATCTCTCCTCTTCCCATCTAACAATTTTAGGTTATAAGAACGTTTTCATAACGTTCCCATTAAAGGTGCCATATGTCAAAAAATCAATTCATACTCCACATATTCCATACCAGATGGGGGCAGTATACCTACAGAAAGTTGGCCTACTCTAGTCTGTTTTTTAGTTTTAGGTTGTTAATCTTCTAAAAAACCCTCAAAATCCGCTTTGTCCCGCCAAAGCCTATTTTGATCGGTGAGGGATGTAGACTAGAATGACTGCTGCCGCGCTTGACAGGGCGCGTTAGACGAGAAGAGAGAGAGAGATAGAGAGAGAGAGAGAGAGAGAGAGAGAGAGAGAGAGAGAGGAGAGAGAGTCCCGGCCCGCGCGCGCGCACTCTCACGTCTTCAAACAACACGAGAGCGGTCCTAGTCTCTCTCCCTCGCGCATATTAATCAAATCAATTGACACGATATTAAGACCGCAGTTTCACGTGGAGCATTTGGAGATTTTTAGAGATTAAAGGCTGTGTCCGAAATCTCCCACTACTCACTATATAGTGGACTATATAGTGAGCTCGCCATTTTGTAGTGCTGTCCGAATGTATAGTGATGATTATTATACCCTATATAGTCCACTCAATGTATCCCAGAATGCATTTTGAAAAGTAGTGTACAACCGATGGTCACTAACCCAAGCCCTACATACCATCATGCATTGCGCTGATCATAAAAATGACGGATGGACGTCAAGGAGAGCAGCGCGACAATACGAATTTGCGACAGTAATGCCGTAATCAACGGCGCTGAGAGACGATCGAGTAGTGTCCGAAAGTGGTGTTTCTATTATGCTGGTGAGCTCACTATATAGTGCTCTACTCCTTACCCCCTACATATGGGTTAGGGAGTAGTGGTTTGAGTGGAGATTTCGGACACAGCCAAAGAGATACAAGCAGTGCGAGTTATTCGTGTATTGCAGTTTGGCTGGTGGTTATGTATGTTGCCCGCATACCGCCTCCCATGGCCGAAACTGGTATTATGACACCTGTCGGGCCGGCGCTAGTAATTTAGCATGCTAATTCAGGTTTATATCTCGGCAGCACTATAACTTGTCATTTTTTTAATGACATCATTGCACTTATTTCTTCTCATTCTTTTGATACGTGTAGCTAATTTTTTTGATATTTTTACCTCAATTTTTACATATGGCACCTTTAAGTTATAAAAACGTTATTTCTGAATGTTTTACAATTTCAAAACGTCCAGTTTTTAGACGTTGTATTAACGTTATTTCTTGGTTATAATAACGTTAGAACGTTCAATTCTCCCTTTATATAAACGTTGTATTAACGTTCTTGCTTGGTTATAAGAACGTTATTCAAACGTTCAATTCTCCCATTAGGCTATATAAACATTCTCTTAATGTTTTTCTAAGATAATGAAAAACGTTTCATTCACTTATTAAAACCTTTCTAAATGTTTTTTTTTTAATATAACAAGGTATCCTATATAATAGGCATATGAAGAACCTAAAACAAGAACTTTCAGATTTTAAAATTAAGACAAAAAATATATAGAAAGATCATTTAAAAAAGACCCATGAATCATGTCTATAATCCACTGAAGTCGAGTTGAATTGAACCCAAGTAGTTTATTCCAATAAACCGATTTGGGTTGAAGTGACAATATGATGCAGAAAATATGATGCAGAAAAAATTAGATGCAGATATCTAAATCAGAGAATTCATAGGTGCATATCTGCATCTAATTTGGGTGGATTATTTATTTTCAACAGTGGATTTGGATGACTCAAAGTGCACCAGATTAATGAATTTATCTTTAAAATGTACAAAATTTTCTTATGGGGGTGCATGCCCCCGGACCCCCTAGAGGTACTGGGCTACATCCAAAAAAATACTGTGGGAATAACAGCCTATATGGGCTGTGAAAAATAAAATTCTAATTATCTTATAAATACATAAATGATCAGGATTTCATGCCTTCCTCCTCTTTTTGAGCCAAGAAAAACCCCTCCGTATTCTCATTGGGGACTGAGCCTCCCTAAAATTAAAATCCTAAAATCATCCCTGGTCCCCCCCAATGTTAAACTCATTCCTACGCCCTGGTGGTGGGTAGAGATCGAGGCTTCATGGTGCACTGAAACAATTATCGAAATGTGCAGTATTGTGTCAAGGCTTCGTAACAATCTGACACCCGTCTCAACGGTGACTCCTAGTGGTCAGAACAGTGTAAATGCAATTAAAACCCGGGCCAAACATGCATAAAAACACCTTTTTCAAATTTATTGCAATTTTTTTATTGACAGTAAAATGTTTCAAATGCAATCATCGAATCACTAAATAAGATTATCAAGTGTCTGTTCTTTAATCAATTGTCAGGGTTTGTTTTGTTTGTTCCGTGATTGGCTAAGCTAAACAGGCAAATAAGAGACTAACTACCATTATTCATTTTAACTAAACTAATGTCTAATTAAAATGTCTACAAATGTATAAAACTGATTCGATTCACATTTGATTCAATTCACATTCAATTCACATTTGATTTGGTTCAAATTAATTCACATTCGACTTGATTCACATTAAATTCTCATTCGATTAGATTATCATTCACTTCACATTCAATATATATATTCAATTCAATTCACATTTTATTCACATTCAATTCACATACGATTCATAGTCAATTATATTCACATACCTAGTGCAACCAAATTGGTATTCATTTCATAATCGTATCACAAACTAGCTGTCAAAAAAGTAGCTTTGCAAGAAAGAGAGTAAACGATTTTTAAATTTGACTTTTAGTTCAAAACTTCACAAAACTATGTAGCTATAGATGTTATTGCAAACAAGAACTTTTTGTTGGCCATAGTCTGAAGTGATTAACTGTTGGACTTTCCATGATTTCGATAAACAGTTTGCATTGCAATGATAAAATCTAAGAAACATATGATCAACTAACATGATTTTAGTGGGATGTTGGTTGAGATTAGCATAGACCCTTGCATGTTTTTATTCATTTTTCAATTTTTTTTAGTAAGTTTAATTATAGCCTACCTGTAACAGCTGGGTTCACTAGTTACGTTCCTCACGTAATAACCTAGAATACTGTCTAACACTCTGTCAAGTCTTCGCAGTCGGTTAGGAACCTGGATGTGCTCTTTGATACCAATCTTTAATTTGAATTGTGTCTAGTATCTGTAAAACCACATTTTTCCATCTTAAAAATATATCTAAATTACATCATATGCTCTCAATGACAAATGCAGAATAATTAGTTCATGCTTTCATGACATCAAGGCTAGATTATTGTAATGCTATTCTGGGTGGTTGCCCTGCACGCTTAATAAACAAACTACAGCTGGTTCAAAATGCAGCAGTTCTTTCCAGAACCAGGAAGTATATGACCATATTAGCCCGGTTCTGTCAACACTGCATTGGCTCCCTATTAAACATTGTATCAATTTTAAAATATTGCTGATTACTTACAAACCACTAAATGGTTTAGCTCCCCAGTACTTGAGCGAGCTCTTAACGCATTATAGTCCGTCACGTCTGAATACGAATATCAAAATCGACTGCTGGCGGTAGATCCTTTTCCTATTTAGCATCTAAACTTTGGAACAGTCTTCCTAACATTGTCCGGGAAGTAGACACACTCTGTCAGTTTAAATTTAGATTAAAAGCACATCTCTTCAACCTGGCATACACATAGAGCACTATACATTCCTATTATTCAAATCAGTTAAATGATTAGTAGGCTGCATAAATTAGGTCAGCTGGAACCGGGAACACATCCTATAACACGGTGTACACGGTGTACTCGCTACATCATAAAAATAATGGCATCTACGCTAATTTTAGTCTTTCATTCCGAGGTTTATGGTAATCAGCTGGATCCGGGCTGTATCCAGATCAGATGGTGGACCTGCGCCTAGACACGACCGCAACGCATGATGTAATCAGCTGGATCCGGCCGTATCTAGATCAGATGGTGGACCTGCGCATACACACGACCACAACGCATGAAGTAATCAGCTGGATCCGGCCGTATCTAGATCAGATGGTGGACCTGCGCATACACACGACCACAACGCATGAAGTAATCAGCTGGATCCGGCCGTATCTAGATCAGATGGTGGACCTGCGCATACACACGACCACAACGCATCCCTGAAGTGTTAGCAGTGCTTGTGTTAACTAGACTCTCCCGTATAAGGCCTCATCGACACGACAGCCATCGGCAGCCATCGGCACTGATCCTTTAACAAGCTCCTCCCCATACGCGTGTGATGACTCCGATCTTCAACCAGATGAACTGCATAATAATGCTCAGATCCAATCTAAATTCTGACCTGTAATGCTGTCTGAATCATAATCATACACTGTTCATTCGTTGGCCAGAGGAGAACTGGCCCCCTGACTGAGCCTAGTTTCTCCCAAGGTTTTTTTCTCCATTCTGTCACCTGATGGAGTTTTGGTTCCTTGCCACTGTTGCCTTTTTTGCCTTTCTTCGCCTTTGTCAACATTGGCTTTTGGCTTGTTTAGTTGGGGACATTTAATTTTATATTTAACAATATTTTTACAACATTATTTTCCTGTTATCTCTGTAAAGCTGCTTTGAAACAATCGGCATTGTAAAAATCACTATATAAATAAAGGTGACTTAGTTCTAAAATATTTAATTTTGTTTGCAGCAGATTATATCTATAACAGTTGGGTTCACAAGTTATAATTGATCAGAGTACACTGTAAAAGGCGGTAACCTGATTTTGTATGATTTTTTTTCTACTTGAGCTAAAAACTGAAAAGACTTTTGTTGATGTAACCTTCTAAGTTTATTAATATGATAATATTATGTTGGCACCAAAGTGTCTTAATCCGCCACTGGTTTCAGCAGGGTGAATGGAACAATACTCCCACAAACAAATAATGTCACAAAACATTTCAACCTTGACCAGTTTATTGTTATTATTATTATTATCTTGAAAGTATTAAGTGTGGGTCAATAGGAGAGAAAGCATTTAAAAATATGCCTTGTTCAATTGTGATTTTTGTTAATTTGCTGCCATCTGCTGTTTTAATAAAGCAAATTATTTTGCATGTAGAATCTAAGGGCAGCAGGTGCTGTAAAAGCATTTAATTCATAATTCATTTAATTAAAGTACTGTGGTAAAGCATTGAAAGGGACAGTTATTTAAATTTTGTTCTATTTATATTGTCTGTCTTTGTTGCTTATCTGCATGGTACACTCAAAAAAATGATGTGTTGGTTTTACTTAACTTTGTTTTGTAAACATGCACCACCGGTTCCACATAACTATGTTTCGTTAAACAAACATAATATGTCCATGTAACTTCAACATCATGGAATTTGGTCATTTTAAGCGACCCAATTAAACTCTGAGCTAATGAGTTAATTAAGTCAATAACTGAGTGATGATTGAGCATTATTGAAGACACCTGATAACCTGTTAACAAGCAGAATCTCTGAAGGAGAAAACCAGAATTTTTAAGTCACCATTATGGAGATAAGTATTTGTTTTAGTTGGGCTCTTGACCATTAACTTATTAACTTTAGATTTTGTTTGGTTGATGTACATGAGTTACAACAGCCAAATGAACAATGAATTGAGGAGATCTGATGGTGTTGGTTGTGCTTTAACGTAATCAGTATTTCACAATCATTTGACCTCAATCACTGAACTCATATTGAACCCAATTTCTGAGTTAAGTTTACCTTACTGTCATTGTAGAGCATACTATTTTTAGCCTTTTCAATGAATTTCAAATGACCAAATCAAGAAATAAAAAATAAATTTCTTAAAAAATATTTTGAGTAGGCACACACAGACATCAGGAATCAACATATGAATCTCAGCAATGGTGACAAACAGATCATAAGCTCATTATTTATTCATGCAGCAATGCATGATGGGAGCCATGAATGAGTTTTGATTGGTGGCACCCAGAATGCACTGCAACATGCTTTATAATTGGCACCATTGTTGAGATTCACAGGCTGATTCTTGATGTCTGTGTGTGCCTACTCAAAATATTTTTTAGGAAGTTTCTTTTTTGTTTATTGATTTGATCATTTGAATTTCATTAAGTCTAAAAATAGTATGCTCTACAATGACAGTGCTGCTATTATCCGTAAGGTGAAGTTAACTCAGAAATTCAGTTTAATATAAGTTCAGTGACTCAGGTCAAATGATTGTGAAATAATGATTATGTTAAAACATTACCAAAACCATCAGATGACCTTTGTTTATTGTTCATCCGGCTGTTATAACTCATGTACAGCAACCAAACAAAATCTAAAGTTAATAAGTTAATGGTCAAGAGCCCAACTAAAACAAATACTTATCTCCATAATGGTGACTTTAAAAATTCTGGTTTTTTCCTAAAGAGATTCTGCTTGTTAACATCAGGTGTCTTCAATAATGCTCAATCATCACTCAATTATTCACTTAATTAACTCATTAACTCAGAGCTTAATTGGGTCGCTTAAAATGACCAAATTCCATGATGTTGAAGTTACATGAACATATTATGTTTGTTTAACGAAACAAAGTTATGTGGAACCGGTGGTGCATGTTTACAAAACAAAGTTAAGTAAAGCCAACACATCATTTTTTTGAGTGTATGTGATTTAAATGCAGGGGGACTTTAAACAAATAAATAAACAAACCAGATCTTTCCACATTTAATATGGATTTTCTGATTCCACCAGCCTTTAGTCTATCAAGAAATGCTATAAATCTAGGCTGTAAAAAGTAATAAGTAACAGTATAATGCACTGAAAAACAGTTAATCAGTCAGTAATCAACAGTTGTTATTTTAACCCTGTAAAGCCCATGAAATACTAGTCAGATTTTTTTTAATGGAAGTTTATTGAATATACAAAAACCATACAAAAATAATAAAAAAGTTTGTGTAAGTGTTTTTGCTGAGTATCAAATTTGATATTTTAGGATTTTATGGCTCATATAGTATAAACGAGAATATTAAGCTTGAAAAAAAAAGACACGTTTTATGCAAAGGCCCAAACTGTGTCCCACGACCTGAAGGTGCACATTTTTTGTATTAAAGCCTTGTATACTTAAAAAGAACAAACTATAAATCAGGCAACAGAAGGCATGTATTGTGCACAACAGAATTTGATAATGTTGATAATTTAGAGACCTTAAAAATTAGAAATCAAATTTATTTCAGTAGGCTAATTATTTTGACATTTGTGAACGAGATCAGACATATAATATGTGTTGCTCCATTTTTTAAAATGTTGTTGAAATCTATCAACCCATAGACTACCCATGAACTTCCACATTTCTCAGTAAAAAGAGTAACAGAACATTTAGGTATTGCTTGTTTGCTTGAATGGTGACAATCATTGTGTTCATTACACTTTTTTGTCACATACACTTAACTGACTGCATTTCAGAGGTCAACATATCGTCTTGATTGTGACTTAAACCTGATTCAGATAATGCTCACAAATGTTGGGAATGTCAGCTGTTTATTGACATCATGAAATATTTGAAAACATGCACATTTCTCATCTAGAAAATAGCAAAGATCCTATTTCACAGCCAAAGGCAATAACTTATTCCTAGAGCTAAAAAGTCTAAAGATATTGTCTCTTAGAGCCTGAACACTCAGCCCATAAATGGCTGGATTCAGAATAGGAGGAAATATCAAGAAATAAATTGACATAACTGTTTGTGTTTCAAAGGGAAGATAACTTGTGTCAAAGCGACTTTGTATAATTTCAATAAAACAGCCCACACTATAGTTCAATATTGCAAATAAGTGTGGCATGCAGGTCTTCAGTGCTTTTATTTTAGACGTTTTAGTGGCAGTAAAGCATATTTTCAGAATATGTCCATATGAGTAGAGTGTCATTGCAAGCTGAGGAAAAGTATATACAACAACAGAAAACAATCCAATAGCACTCACAACATTTGTGTCATCACATGACAGTTTGACAAGAGAATAGTTGGAACAGTACACTCGCCCAATTATGTTTCTACAGATTGTCAAGCGCAGAGTCAGAATAAAAAACAAAGCGAATGCCACTAAAGGATAACCCCATGAGAAAGCAATTAGTTTATACACCCTTGTGATTGTCATTATACTGTGATACTGTAGCGGATAGCATATGGCCACATAACGATCATAGCACATCACTGAAAGAATGGTGAATTCTATGATAGCATATGTGTGCAGGAAATAGGCTTGAGCCTGACAACATGCCAAAGATACCTCATGAGAAGGAGACATTAAAGTACCCATCAAGGCCGGAAGCAAAGCTGTGCCACCATAGATGCCATTTACAGCCAAGTTACATAGAAAGACGTACATAGGTTTGTGAAGCGCTTTGTCGGTAATTATGATAAAAATCACAATTGTGTTTGCAAAGAGTACAAACATGTACAACGTAAAAAAGACCATGAAGTAAAGGTTTTTAAGATCATCCATTCTGTAAAGGACCTCCAGTATGACTGAAGACATATTCGATGAGTTTTTCATCTTCTTTAAATTGTTCAGCACACTGTAGTAAAAACAAAAAGGTACATTACATCCTTTCCAAGTAGTTGTGTTGTATAGGCTAAAGGAAACAAGTTATAAGCAGTTGTCCATGCTCTCCTAGGGCTACTATATATCAGAGACAGAAAGAATATTCATAATTCATTTCAAAACAAATTTCACAAATGTTTTTCAGGTCAGCTGGATAATAGGTGAAAGATAAGCCATGACACAAATATAAAGAATTGACTCTCTTCCTTATCTGTTTATATACTGTACGTGAAAATTGCCCAGTGTATTCAGATCACATGGTCTTTTCATTGTGATTATGTAAATAGCCTAATCTCTTATGGATGTTTGAATTAATACTAAGCGACTAATACAAGTCAATGGTAAAAATATTATGTGTTTATACAGATTAGAGTTTGTTGGTATAACTGCTAAACCATGGCATTAAAATAAAAATATAGCCTACTTGATTATCTCATCAGGGAAAGCGCCATAGACAAAACAACAGTATACATATTTAAGAATAATAAATAAAAATTACATAATTAAAACCTTGTATAAAATGTTGATTAGAAAGTTGTTTCCGTCCAGGTTGTCGTTACTAGGCTATAGAGAGACTTGTTACATGTGATCTGCAGGCCTATCAATTTAAATACAAGGGCAGGCTGTTTTATGTTCTCAGTGTTGTTAGCTATAGACCTTATGCACCAGAGAAAAGCACGCAGACATCTTTGGAATTTTGTGTTTGAAATTTCATATTGAACGTCTTGGTTACGTGCGTAACCCTCGTTCCCTCAGTAGGGTACGGAGACGTTACGCCGTTACGCCGTTACGACGAATGGGGTTTCGCTTAGAAAGCCTATCCACTTCGAGAATATAAAATGAGCCAATGGCAAGAAAATGCCATGGGTCTGCGGAATTTGCATAGCGTAACTCCGCCCCACCTCGTGGGTAAATAAGGAAGGACACTGGCATCATGCAGTTATGTTTTAACCCTTTCGCACGTACGATCACACAGGTGTGATCAGTCTTGGCTGGTCCCTGGAGTGTACGATAACACCGGTGTGATTAGAACGCTCTGTGCATCACGTGATCAACTGCTAAATTCAAATGTGCTTTCGCACGTTGGCTGACGCTGAGCCAGAGACGGACGCGCTCAGTGCTGTCAAATATCACAACTATTGAGTGATTTCAACCACATTATGTTTATTTTAGTTTTCAGACATTTAAATAGAAATAAGTACTAGCAAAACAATGATTTTGAGTTAGTAAAATACACACTGATGTCTATGGAAGTGGCAATAATAATCCTTTCCATTATAATAAGACGACGCGTTTTATTCATATCAGATACACATTGTGTAAGTAGCTTTACATTTTACCCTATTCTTCTCCCAGTTCACCGGCCACTTACTTTCATGTATTTCGTGAGAAGTGGAGGAATTGACGTGTTGTAAATTTAACGGATCCGATTCTCTAAACTGTGGCACAAACTAACATGGAGCCACCCATCGGGCATACAGCTCAACTAACGCGATCATTATGAAAGTGTTTAAATAACAAAACACATCCACTTGCACATATTTGACAATCGGAATATCAATGTTTCATGCTATAGCTAATGCATTTGTGAATATTTTGAAGAAAAAAGGAAAAATGACATAAAAGCAGATCATCATTCATTCAGCGCTGTGTTGTGGTTGCACTGTGTCACGTGACAAGCAATGGGGTGACGACGAATGGGGTTCCCAGTCTAATCACACCACCTCGGCTGTCTTCCAGTGCCCTGCGCAATTCTGAGCTCCCTGTCGTGAGATTAGCAAGGACGAAGGACTCCTACTCAACACAGGAATACAAGGTACACTAGGAAGCATATCTCAGAGGAGATATACAACACAATGCCTACCCGAAAGGAGGATTTAGGAATACACATATGGCCCGAGAGGGGGTAACATATGGAGAAACACTGGATTACTGGAGGTGCTGTCGCGAGGACTACTAGTTAGGAGAACCAGGTCCAGGTGGGCCAATGAGGCGCAACCAAAGTGACCTGCTCCTTGTCCTCCCTGATCTTGCACAGTGTCTGAGCAAGAAGGCTCACTGGGGGAGTGTGCCAGTGCATCCGTGCCAAGTGTGCCCTCGGACAGGGAATAAAACAGGCTGCAATGGGAAGAGTCGTGGGAGGCAAACAGATCTACCTGTGCATCGCCAAACTGTTCCCAAATCAGCTGAATCGACTGGGAATGGAGTCTCCATTCTCCCGGAAGAGGTTGAAGCTGTGAGAGCTCGTCGGCTGCACGATTCAGGTCTCCAGGAATATGAATGGCTCGAAGCGACCACATATGCTTCTGAATCCATAGGAGGAGGTGGCGGGTGAGTTGCGACATACGGTGGGAGCGTAGACCACCTTGTCGGTTGATGTGCGCTACTGTTGTGGTATTGTCTGAGCGGACTAGTACGTGCTGGTACAACAGTGTGCCTGGAAACTCGTTCTAAGTGCATTGCGGCCCGTAGAAAACTGAGGTTCGTCCACGGGGTGAAGATCTGATGGCAAGTCGGAGTAACTGGTACTCGGAGCGTGCCTAGTTGCCGTGCCCACCTCTGGATTCGATCGCGAAGCCAGAGCTGAAGCGGTCTCATATGAAGCAATCTGAGCGGCGTAGCTGGGGATGCCATATGCACCAGGAGCCTCTGAAATAACTTCAGTGGAACCGGAAGCCTGTGAAGGGAACGGTTCAAGACGCGCAGGTCTAGGATTGGCCGTAACCCACCGGTCTTCTTGGGTACAATGAAGTAGGGGCTGTAGAAGCTGGACTTCATATCGGCTGGAGGGATGATCTCTAGCGATGATTTCGTCAGTAAGGTAGCGACCTCCACATGCATGACAGGGGCATTGCCACTGACCATAGTGTAAAAGACTTTTCGGAAGTGGGGAGGAGATTTTGCAAACTGAATCGCATAGCCGAGCCTGATGGTTCTTGCGACCCAGCGGGACAGGTTGGGAAGCGTTAACCAGGCTCCCAAAAACTGTAACAGCGTGGTCATGTGAACCACAGACATACCCCGATGGGGCAGCGAGACGGAATGACCAGCCCGGACGTGGGAGGCAAAGTGTCCCGCTGTGGGGGCATGGTTACTTGCTGCGTTCTGACAGAGGAGGCAAGGGAAGGACCAGCGTTCCACGGGGGCTTGCTCTGCCAGGGGTCTGGCAACAGAGGGGGACAAGAGTGGCGAGGCTCGTGAGCAGCCAGGGGGTCGAGAACAGTCGAGAACTGTTGGGTGAAGTCCTGGACCGCTCCTCCAAAGAGGCCAGCCTGGGATATGGGAGTGTCGAGGAAATGGATACGCTCGGCATCTGTCATATCAGCCAGGTTGAGCCAAAAATGTTTCTCCTGGACCATGTTAGTGGACATCACCTGACCCAGGGAGTGTGCGGCCACATTCGTTGTCCGGAGAGCGAGGTTGGTGGTGCCACGCAGCTTATCGAAGAGCCCTGGGTCAGTCCCGCCCTCATGCATGTCCTTGAGCATCTGTGCCTGATAAACCTGCAGGATGGCCATGGCATGACCTTGTGATGCAGCGATGGACATAGTTTCCTCGTCTGGAGCTCCGAAAGAAACACGGGGAGCATCTGAAGACGGTCCCGCGCGCTCGATCGGGACGCTCATGGGTTGCAGCACGAAAGAGGGGGGTGTGGACCGAGGAATTATCTTAAGTGCTTTGTTCCACACCGTCACCCTCAGGTCACCCTGGCCACCAGCCGAAGTACCACCTCTCATGGAGGGGGTAGATCGGGGTGTGGATGAGGGGACTCTCACTCTTGTGAGGTCATCGAGTCTCGACCGGAGTGTTGCGATGGTCATGTTCCCGCAGTGAGAACATGAGCCATCCACAAACGCTGCCTTACGTGATCTAAGCCCAAACACGCAAGGCAGCGTTTGTGCCCATCAAACTGGGAAACAATCCAACCGCAACCAGAAGTGCACGGGCAAGACATCTTTAAAAAGACGTGCCACTCGCAAGATCTTTTGTGAGAGTGAAAGTGACACGTGATGGCCAAGTATGGTAACCCATACTTGGAATTTGACCTCGGCATTTAACCCATCCAAGTAAGTGCACACACATTAGGAGCAGAGTAGTGAGTAGTGAACACACACACACTCCAAACGTGGATACACACACCCGGAGCAGCGGGCAGCCTTGAGTGGCGCCCGGGGAGCGATTGAGGATTAGGTGCCTTGCTCAAGGACACCTCAGTAATATTCCTGCCAGTACTGGAATCGAACCAGCAACTTTTGGGTCACCAGTCCAACTCTGTTACCATTAGGCCATGACTGCCCCCATGGCCATGAGGCCTTAGGCCTTAGAGACCTTAGGCCATGAGGGAAAACTCTGCAGATGCTGAAGGGACCAGGGAGAAACACACGACTGGCAAATCACAGCACAGATCAGCAGGTAATGTGAATCTCGCTGGAATCGCCGTCACATCAGCACCTGGAGAGAAGCTCATCTCGAAGAGTGAAGAGAGATAATCTCAGAATGGCTTGTGGAGTGAAGTGAAAACATAACTGCATGTTGGCAGTGTCCTTATATACCCATGAGGTGGGGCGGAGTTATGCTATGCAAATTCCTCAGACTCATGGCATTTTCATGCCATTGGCTTGTTTTAAATATTCTCAAAGTGGATAGGCTTTCTAAGCGAAACCCCATTCGTCGTCACGACATAACTCGTAGTGACTACGAAAGGGAACTGTATATTTCTATGGCATTGCTGTCGAAGAGTAATTAGCTGAGGAAGTGGATTTACTTAGTGTAGAGTTGACGAAAGTTATTATGACATGAGCATTGTAATGTCTGAAGTGGATGTCAGAATAAATGCCAGTAGACCGGGAAGATTTAACAATCTTCGGTTCATTCATAAATCTGTAAGATTACCTTCATGCTGTAGAAATACAAATCGGAAGACAGAACACAATGAGCGCAGAGCTGAAAAGGGGCGGGGCTACACAAGGTCTATAGCGGTTGAGCAAACAGGGTTGAGCTGTTGAGCAATGCAACATTATTTGTGACACATCGCTTGCTGCCTGAATTTTTTTTATGTTGTACCTAGTTGTGGAATGGTATAAATCTGAGTTTTTGACTTGTTTTAACAAATATACATTACTGATCTCTTCTTCAGCACATCCCGCCCATTGTGAATTCTTATTGGCTCAATATCGAGCTCCGGATAACTGTAGATTAAAGCTGCGTTCACTCCATGTCAAAATGACTGTAAATTAAGCTCTATATGCTTTCGAAAAGTTCTCGCTGTACTGTACATTTTTTTACACACACACACACACACACACACATATATATATGCCAGACTCAAACGGAATATTGTATAAACAATATATATATTGGATAATATGGAAGAAAAAACACATACATTTTATTTAGAGGCCTAAACTGATTAAAAATATGCAACTTGGTGCAGTTGCTGATATTTATATGACAAAAAGTAAGATGAAATTCTGTAATGTAAATCAATGAGATCTTTATAACAGTATATCAGACTTGCATATAAATGCCATTTGTCACTTTATATCTCCAAATAATATCTTAGGTAAGATGATATTGCTTAATTTTATAATCAAAGCACAGTATTTTTAATATTGGGGGGCAAAACATTTAATATGCTATACAATGGTGATTGAGGAATTGTACAAATAAACATTCCTCAAAAGCTTGATGTATCACATTTGATACTTACATTTTAACATAATTTTTCTAAAAAATGAAATAAGATAATCGGGTACATTATCTTGTATTATTTAGGAAACACCACAACATTCATACTGTATTTGTTTGTCCACTCACATGTTATGGTGCATGCATAACATTCTGGTAACCTTGCAGGCCAATTTTAAAGTTAACATGAAATGAAAATTCTCCTATTTTCTAAATGCATAGATCTTATTATGAACTAATGTGAAAAATAATATTTTTTTGATTGCATCAGTGTTTGAATGCATTATTTGCATAGTATTACAATAACAGACCCTCTTTAGGGAGGTCATTATGGCCTTACAGTGTGATATTTGTCTCTGGTACTGTCCATTGGGCTCAGTTTGTTGACCTTGTACTTCAGACTCATCAGTGGTTTCTTTAAATTGCCGCCCTGGGAATTTGTGTGTTTTGAGAAATAATGACCCCTAATTAACATGTTTATCTAATTTCAAATTCGCCTTCTCAAAGGCATTAATCAGCATGACCACAGAAGTTTGTGAGCAACTGTTGCTGGCCATTTTAATAAGTCTTTAATCAGCCATTAAGTCATTTCCTACTGTATTACACACATTCAACATTGATTTCTGTAATAACAACTATTGGAATCCTCTTTAGCCTTGTTTCCTAATTTCAGCTGTCTTTAATAATATTTAATAATGTTTTTTTTTAAATAATAGATGTAAAGGCACTCCACCGTATGTTCCATTCGTTCAAAGCAAACAGTTTGATGCGACGAACTCATCCAAGTCATTATATTTCTTTTTTATTCTTGTTTATTTTGTACTTCAAAGCAAGAACAACATTTTAACTATATATAACAACAAAATATGGAACAACGGTCAAAAAACGGTATCGCTCCGTCACTTCCTACTATCCACCACCTGGATCTTAATCCCCTCATCAGTTAGCAAGAACATAACAAAAGCCTAATTATAGTATAAACATTAGTATAAACATTCTTAAAGGGTTAGTTCACCCCAAAATGAAAATTCTGTCAGTAATTACTCACCCTCATGTTGTTCCAGCCCCGTAAGACTTTCGTTCATCTTCGGAAGACAAATTAAGATATTTTTGATTAAATCTGAGAGCTGGATCACTCCTCCATAGGCTTCTGGGAATGAAACCTGACAGCCCCGAAAAGTCATTAAAGACATCGTTAAAATAGTCCAAGTGACTTTAGTGACTCGATCTTAAGTTTATCAAGCGACGAGAATACTTTTTGAGCGCAAAAAAAAAAAAAAAAAAAAAAACGATTTTCTTAAAAATATTCATTTCCTTCTCTGTTTGGCCTTTAGCTTTCACTTAGTGTAATTGCGTAGAGCATCTGTGTTATACGTCACACGTAGGCTCACTATTGGCTGACGCTGGTCATATGTGTGATGCGTGTGACGTTCAACCAGAAGCTCTACACAATTACACTAAAGCCCCTTTCACACAGCACTTTGAACCCGGCAAATTGCCGGCAAATTGCCAGAGTGCCTTCTGTGTGAACGCAAACACGACCCGGGATTGATGCCGGGATCGATCCCGGGTTGGGGACCTAGTAACATTGCCGTGTTCAGACCCGGAACGCGCGCTGTGTGAACAAAAGCCAGAACCAATGCCGTAAGGGGTGTGTAATAGTGATGACGCATGTGCCATCGCGCGACTCTGTTGCTCTTAGAAGAAAGTTTGTGTTCGTCATCAACAAAGAAAGAACGAAAAAATGTCTGCAAACTGGAATGAAGCAGAGACAGGAGCTCCTCACTATCCGCGCTGAAGCTGCGATCGTTCGCCAGCTCTGTGGAAAGGTGCGCGCGTGCACATGTTTTCGACACGTACGTTACACGTCTCATCCGACGTCCGGCGGCTTTCCGGGACATTAACGGGTTGTGTGTGAACGCACTCACAGATCCCGGCAAATCACTGGCAGTGTGAATGAACCGAAATCAAACAATCCCGGGACAAATGCCGGGTCACATTATCCGTGTATTTTCCGGAATCTCTGTGTGAAAGGGGCTTAAGTGAAAGCTAAAGGCCAAACAGAGAAGGAAATGAATACTTGAAGAAAATCGTTATTTTTGTTTGTTTTTTTGCGCTCAAAAAGTATTCTCATCGCTTGATAAACTTAAGATCGAGTCACTATAGTTTATTTATACCCGTGACACTATAGATTATAATGTCATCAATGTCTTTAATGACTTTTCGGGGCTGTCAGGTTTCATTCCCAGAAGTGATCCAGCACTCAGATTTAATCAAAAATATCTTAATTTGTGTTCCGAAGATGAACGAAAGTCTTACGGGGCTGGAACAACATGAGGGTGAGTAATTACTGACAGAATTTTCATTTTGGGGTGAACTATCCCTTTAATCTTTGTAAAAAAAAGCAAGTACAATGATTAATAATCTAACAACATTTCAATATTATCAAATTTGCACAATGTATATTATGGCTCTAACATTCCGGCCCCTAATTGACCGTTCGCAGGCCCCTCCCCCAAAACGGCCATTGTCCAATCACACATCATAGCAACCGTTACTATGTGAGCAGGTCCGTCAAACATTGACTCCAAGGAAGCTGGTGAAGCGGTGCACCCACAGCGTTTGTAAATCAGACACTAGATACCCCGAGAGATTGTCTGGAGGAGTTGTGTTCTTTTCATTCCCAAAGCCGAAAACACAACGTGAGCGGTGCCTACATTGGATAAAACAGTGTGGACGGCACTGTGTCGAACATGGTTAACTCGCGTGCGTGAGACTGACACACTGAGATTAGTCAAAGAAACATGGAGAAAGCAGGTCAAGAGGATCCACAAAGGAAGTACGTTTTCTAAAGGGTTGTTGTTAACATGATATTTTCGGGGGGAAATGAGCAGCAGTCACTAGCAGTGCAGGACCTGTACAGTTTAGAGGAGTGCACGCTCGCAACGGGGAACGCATGAAGCTTACTTGACAACATCAGTTCACATATCAATATCGTAACGAATAGAAATAACCTTAAATAATGTATGATTATCTGCATCTTTCCGTCTCTTATGTATAGTTACTTTTTAAACACAAAAATCGTATTCAGCATGGCACGCAAGTGGTTGCCGTGGTAATGAACAAGCCGCTCGTTAAAGCGAATGTATAACCCTGTATCTGAGGCAAAATTACTAAATATGCAGCGTGAGTTATATATTTCTATCTCCAAACAATTACCCACTGAACCAGCTTATAAAATCTTCTTCAAGGCTGTGCTGGTTGCATTTGAGGTAACGTTACAGGTCGGGTTTCTCAGATTTCGCTTGAGACCGGTGAGCATTAACGTTAGCCTCGATAGTAGTCGTGTCTCCTTCATTGCGTATTTTTATATTTTGAATATATCCCTCCACTGTATACTGTAACCCCTTGTGCCTCGATCTGGAGGATATCGCGGAGGTATTGCTCCAAAAAAGGGTCACTGAATTTGCAAAATGGGTATACCTCTTCCCGTCATGGCAATCTGTGGCGCTGGTCGTGTTTGACCATTTGTTTGACGGCGTAGCAACAATAACTAGGGGGGGTGGCTTTTGCGAACGGTCAATTGTATAGGAGGGACACCATATCAATTATCAGTCATTTAGGTGGAGCCATAAACACTGAGAAAAATTATTTTGTTTTTCTTTTGTTACCAGTTTAAACAGTCTCTTCCAACAAACAAAGCTTAGTTATAGGTCTTTCTAGAGTACTGTTTTTCGTTTGCCCCATCACACTGTTCCGTTTGAGTCTGGCATAGTCCTTATGATCCTGCCTATCATGCATGAGTTTCTTGGTGCACAATGATCCACTACGAGAACCACATCTCCCACCTGTAGGTTTCTGTGGGTCTTAGACCATTTTTGACGTTCTTGTAATTGAGGCAAGTATTCGGCAGTCCATCTGGTCCAGAATAAATCTGCAAGATTTGTTTCCAACGTCTGCGTGCATATTGATCTTCTTGTTTGAATATGCCAGGTGGCAGTATTGCCTGTGTTTTTAACAACAATAATGCCTGTTTTATGCTTCTGCGTCGAATCGACGGCGTACCCCCGCAGATCCCTCTGCGTCGCCGCGAACCTCTCTCCGACCCCTACGCCGTAACTCGACGTGCACCTCCAAAAAATTGTAACTACGCGTCAAGGCGACGCAGACCGCAAGGGCTGTGATTGGTCAGATGCACCGCGATGCAACGCAACCTGACGCAGAACCATAAAACGGCAACGACGCCGTGGGAGTGACGACGTAGCAACGCCGTGGAGTTGACGCAGAAGCATAATGAGGCCTTAAGTGATCAGGTGACAACGCATCAAGATCATCGGGATCATCTGATGTCTTTGTGATCGGGCTGTCATTAACAATGGCTTCATCTTCACATAAAATCGTTTGAAGACCTTCATCATCCAAGTTTTGCTGCTTTAACAAGGACGCCAGTACATTCCATATAGTACGAATTTGCCTTTCCCACACACCACCATGGTGAGATGATGCAGGTGGGTTAAAAATCCACTGAATGCCCTTCTGGCCCATGGCATCTTGTATTTTGTTTTGATATAAGGCTTTTATTGCTTCTCGCAATTCCTTGTCAGCACTGATAAAGTTGGTTCCTTGGTCTGAACGCATAATAGCAACTTGTCCTCTCCTACAAATAAAGCGACATAAGGCGTTTATACAAGAATCTGTATAACAAATGAGCCACTTCAATATGTATAGCTCTAACTGTCAGACAAGTAAAAAAATAACGCCATATCTTTTTACTAGACTGCAGCCTCGTTTGATTTCCAGGGGTCCGAAAAAATCAACGCCCTCATTAGTAAAAGGCATGACATGATCCTCCTCAGGCAGATCTGACATTTTCTGTATTACAGGATTGGCATGCAGACGTTTACATTTTTACCACAGTGATATGACCTTTCTAATTGCCTAGTTAGATTTTGGAATCCAGTCATTTTGTCTCAGTCTTGTAAGAATGTGGTTCGTACCACTATGGCCAAGTTCTTGATGTACATGGCTGACAATCAAATTGGTAATGCATAAGTCTTTGGAAAAAATAACTGGATGTTTAGCTTCTTCCGTCTGAGCAGATTTATTCAATCTACCTCCTACTTTCAACACTCCTTCTACAAGAATTGGATCCAGTTTGTAGATAGAACTACTCTTTTTAACTGGAGCTTTATTCTTGGCAATTTCATCGGCATACTTTTGTTTTTGCATCTTTTTTTTAGGAGAATGTTGCATTCTGGTTCTCAATGTACTTCAACACAGTCATGCTATCTGTCCAAAAGACTGATTCTTCAAGATTCAACCGTAACTCTTATTTCATCATATTGTCAAATCTGACAGCAACAACAGCAGCAGTCAATTCCATTCTGGGTATTGTGATCTATTTTAAAGGTGCCACCCTTGATTTGGCCATTAGAAAAGAACAGTGTTTGTTACCCCTTTCATTCTTCAGCTAAATATAGGTCACAGTACCATATCCATCTTTACTGGCATCAGCAAAGTGATGTATTTGAGCCAGTTTTCTGGATCCAAAATTTGCTGGTTTGATACATCTGTGTACTGCAAACATAGAGTTGTTTTAAGTCTAAGAGCCATTTGCACCATTTTTTCTTGATCATCTTGTATCTTTTCATCCCAACCTTTTTTATTCTTGCATGGTTCCTCAGTAGTTGTTTAGCTGGCAAGATGACAGGTGACAGAAACCCAAGAGGGTCGTATATTGAGTTGACCACAGATAAAATTCCTTGTCTGGTTGATTGTTTTGCTTGTATCTGCACTTTAAATGTGAACATGTCAGTTTCAGTGGACCACTTGACTCCTAGAGCTCTTTCCATAGGTAAGACATTGTGACTCAAGTCTAGGTGTTTGACTTGTTTAGCTCTTTCTTCTACAAGAATGGAAGACAAGACTGCTCTGCTGTTACTAATCCACTTGGTCAAGCGGAAGCCACCATTAGAACACAGGATTCTGATCTGTTTTGCTAAGACAATAGCATGGCTCTCTGTTGACACAGAATTCAGATAATCATAAACATAAAAGTTCAACACTGTGTCCACTTCTTCCTGAGGTAATTTATTTCTAGCATTTTCCGGCATTCTTTTAAGGGCATAGGACACTCAACTTGGGGAAGATGTGGCCCCGAACAAATGCACCGTCATTCTGTATTCCCCAGGGGTTTGTGTCAAATCACCCTCTGGCCACCATAAAAAACGTAGCAGATCTGCGTCTTTGTCTGGAACTTTTATTAAATAAAACACTCTATGTCTGCCATTAGGGCCTCTGGTTCTTGTCTGAACCTAATCAAAACTCCTACCAGAGAGTAGTGAGATCAGGCCCCTTGCTTGAGCAGCTATTTGTTCAGAGAGGTTCCTTGATAAGCTGCATTGCAATCAAAGACTACACAAATCTTATGTTTTTTAGGATGGTATACTTATGGTAGGTAATATACTACACTCAGCCATCTTCTCGGTTTAGGTGCTCTTTTGGAACTCGGTCTGCATAACCTTTTGTTACGATATAATTCATGAAGGTATTGTAATCCTCATGCATACTCTGCCTTCTTTTCAAACTGTTAGCACGTTGTTCTGCATGCGGTTATTTGGCATTTTCACATTTTCATTTTTCATTGGTAAGCCAATGCAGTATTGTCCATCTACTAATTGTGTTGACTTCTCAAAAACCTCATAAACTGGCGGTCCTCCTGTGACAGCTCAGGCTTGTCTTCACTGCAGTGTTCTGCAAACTCTGTATTGTACTGCTGTCCTAACAGATGTTCAATACTCTCTACAGGAATGTGGTTGACAGCATAGCTGACTGCATTTCCTTTTCTATACAACAGCTATCAGTTTCTTCGCTGAGTCGATTTACTACCCAACCCAAGGCAGTTTTTAATGCATAGGGACCCGGCGAACATTTAAGACTTTTAATAATAAAATAAAGAAATACAAAGCACAAAAGGATTCGCCAGCAGCCTGCTGGCTACACAAAACAGAAACAAAAGACAACACAAACTCAGGCCTGTTCCTCTCTCGCCCTTCACCGTTGTCACTCCTCCTTTTATGCTTCCGCTCCTCCATGAGAGATGCGAGACCGGTGCATCTCACAGATGCATCTCACTTCATTAACACTTGCACCGTTCTTCACGTCCCTCGGCCTGCTCGCTACAATCATCTTTCTTATCAATGTGAAGTATGCTAGGGTGTCTCTGGGACATCTTAGTAAGGACTGTAGAAAAAGAATATGCCAACAATGTTCACAATGTCAGACATCCAAAGCATAAGCCTTTTGACTTCAAAAAGTAAATTCTTTCTTTGGAAGAGCACTCTATAAATTTACCACAAGACTCGAGTGTGTGGTTCTGACAAAACAAACAGGGTTTCTCAAATGCACTGGCAGTTACTACTGAGTTTTCTTGCAGTAGAGTCAGCTTCCTTTTCAAAAGGATTAATGGCTGTGACAGAGCTGCTACCTTTTTAATATTGACAGATGTGGCTTTTCCTTTTCCTTCACTGCCTACAGAAAAGCTTTAAATTTCTCCATACAATGGATCAGTGACTACCTTAGCTTCTCTGTCTATAAAACCCACAAGGTCTACAAATCTTGCTCTCCTTCCACGTTATTCTTGAAGTTCAAAGGCTCTACCTCTCCATTTCTCTTTCAACTTGAAAGGAAGCTTTGAGATGACAATTCTGATATTTGTGGGATTGTCCATTTCATCCATATAATCAAGATCTTCCATTACATTTTGACATCCAAAAAAAGTGCATAAGTTTTTTAATGCCTTTCCATCCTCTGTTTTTATCTGTGACCAATTCAGCACTTTGTATATAAGCACTGGCTATTTTCAGCTTGTCGCCAAACTCCTTGTGCAAAAGGTCCCAAGCTTTTTAGTAGCCTTTGTCAGGTTCCATATGAACACAACTCCGGACAAGACCCAGTATACTGTTCCAAATAGTGCAATTTGTCTCTTGCACTCTCTGTTTATAGCCTGGGTTTCCCCATACTGCCTTACCGCAGCGCGATTCAATTCACGTTGAAAGGCAGTCTGGATACCATGGCCAGATTTTTCGCCTCATTTAGGGAACCAATCACAGAACGGGGAGGGAGCAGCTAGACGATGACAACATCTATGCGACACACGGAAACATGTCTGTGGAGTGTCCATATATACCTTCTACCCTCATATTTATCTTGCACAAACGGCAATAATCGCTTAACGTCATTGTTTACAAAAAATATCTTTCCCATCGTCTTCTTCCTTGTCTAATTTCTGTCGCTCTACATACGTTATCTGGTATAATCGAAACGATTGGCTATGAGCTACGTACAGGCATATTTGATAGACATTCTTAGCACCCAATAAACTGCGACGGGCATTCTGAAACCACGCCTCAAATACGAGAAATTGCGCATGTGGTTCCCAGACCCAATTCTCAACGAGATTGGGTCTGGCGTTAGCCAGGCTACTCTGTTTATATGTCAATGGTATGTTCAAAAGCTCTGACAAAGGTTCTGTATTCCATCAAATTTCCTGTGAATTTTGGAATGTCTCTTTGTGGGAAATTAGACAAATTTTTCTGTTTAACAAACATCTCAGTGATCTATTTCTGTCATTTCATCACTTTATATAAATTACCTTCAAGTTCTCCAGAACTGATATCTTTAACAAGTTATTTTCTAAATCTTGTACTGTGAGTTCTCTGAGAAGGTGGTGGTGGTGTCACATCTCTTTTACTATGATGCTCCACAAGGAAAGAGTTTTTCAGTTCCTTCTTACAATGTGTATCTGTATGTTTTGATTGAACATGCAATCATTTTGACTCTTATCGTCAAACAGGAGGTCATTGTCTTTAAAATGAGTTTGGCAAAGGAAACTGCAATTTCTGTGTCCAACTCCAACTGCTCTTGTTCTGCCTTTAATTTCACCATCTCTTGCTCAATGGATTGCTTCTTTTATAAAGATGCAGTACGCACTAATAATGCTGCATGTTCTGTTTCTTGTTAAAGCTGAGCAGTAGAACTTGAACTGTGACTGGATACATTTGACATTCGTCCAGCAACGGACCCATATTTCTTTTTTTGTCTTTGTGATGAAGCAACTGAAATACTGTTCTCAGGTCCAATGTGAGCTTCTATCTTATCTTTGGTTGTAAAAATCCAAGTTTGTGACTGTTTTAACTCCTCAATATATGCAGTTTTATGCTGTAACCAGTTCACATGATCTGCCTTTCTTTATTCTTCAGACAGAAGCACTCCTAATTCAGTATTGAGGCAATTGAATTCTTTATTCATCTCTGAAAAGTTCTTCTAAAGTTTTTCCTCAATATTATTCAGATTCCTCTCATCATCTTTAAGACTGTCAATTTCATTCATTAACTTGGTAATTTGGCCAAGTTTTGATCTTCTGTCCCTTATGAGATTGTGCAGCTTTAATTCTAATGCCTTTTCATTTAAATGAAGTGTCCTTTTCGTTCTGACATTGGAAGCTTCTTCCATTTGTATTGCAGTTGCTGCCACCTTAAAATCGGTAATGCAATGTATTGCATCATAATCGTCATCCATTTTGCAGAATCAGCGCACAAACAACTATGAAGTCATCAAGCCTCTTAAAAATGAATATTTCAGGCAAATTATTCAAATAGTACCTGTTCCTGTACAATATCCCTCAAACAGGATATCCCAACAGACTGAACCATGTACAATAACTTTTAAATGCCTTGTGCGCTCCACATGCGTAGTTCCATAATGGAACTTAAGTGCGTCCATGTGATCAGTTAATCCTTTGTTGACGATGTTGACGATCATCAATCACTTGTTGGAAACAGTAATCCCAAAAGTCTATAATCCGTTTAACGATCGTCCTTCAAAACCAAAGTTTTAGCGATCGTCCTTCGAGAGCAAAGTTTTTTGACTAGTTGTAACGGCACTCCTTCTACCATATGTACCATTCGTTCAAAGCAAACAGTTTGACAAGACAAACTCATCCAAGTCGTTATATTCCTTTTTCATTATTGTTTACTTTGTACTTCAAAGCACAACCTTTTAACTTTATATAACAACAAAATATGAAACGATGGTCAAAAAACTGTATCGCTCCGTCACATGCTACTATCCACCACCCGGATATGACATCTTAATCCCCTCATCAGTTAGCAAGGACATAACAAAAGCCTAAATAATTATAGTATAAACATTCTTAATTGTACAATGATTAATAATCTAACAAAACTTCAATATTATCACATTTGGACAATGTATATTATGGCTCTAACAATATTTTCAGCTATTCCAAGTATATTCATTGAAGATTAAATGCATCTAGGCCCGAGCCACCAAATATCCTATTTTTAATATTATTATTCAAGTTTCAAAGTCCTGCTTATCAAATTATTAACCAAATTTCAAACATTTGTGTTAAGATTACTTAAATGATAGCCAGTTAGGTCTGGGAACTCACCATTGGCATGCCTCAATCCGAGGGGCGGGATAAATGGTTGTCTTTCAAAATTCTTCTGCATGCAATAGGATAGCGCTACAACCAACCAGAGCAACGAACGGTTGTGGATAATGAGTGTGAGTTCCATGCGTTTTCCCACCAGGGTATCCAATCGTCAAAACTCTGTCCGAACACATCTTCCTTTTTTAAGAATGACTTAAGTGATGTTCTCTTAACTCCAAGTCCTCTAGAGTCATGGCCAAAGCCGATTCGAAAGGCCACTGTTCGCCAGCAGCAGCGGTCATCTTCTTTGTTTTCAAGTAGCAGGGAATTCACCCGTCACATCTCTGCCGTCATTATGTTAAGCCCACCCACCAACTCTATACACAATGTGATTGGCCTGACTAGAGTTTGGTTTTTCCAGCTCGAAAGCCAACGGAGAGTTGCTAGACTACACTGGCTGCAAAATAATTTTTGCTGCCGCTAGGGTGCGTCTAGATTTCTAGGCTACTTAAATGATTGACTTTAAACCAGAACTTGACAGGACAAAGGGAACCCAACTAAATCAAAGAGCTTGATGTTATTACGGTAGAGTTTTTTTTAAGCTCTTTGTTGATTGTGAGAATGAATTGCTTCTTCTGTTCACAAAGCCTACAGTGTGAGAAATATTAAAGCAATGATTTTTTATACTGTAATTATATCTAATGATCGTAACATATGCCGTTACCACATGCTCTGCCTGACTGTGTCTGCCACTCTGCCATGAATTCTGAATTCTGAATTCATGACCTCACTTCTTACCACCATGGCCTGTGACTTGTGTGATGAATGAGTTCTGATACCAATAAAGTCAACTTCATAAATAGGCCTGTATCCATTGCGAACATATTTTATTATTAGTCTTAAAATGTCCATAACATAAAATCATTGTTGAGCCACAACATTGTCAACACACCATAGTTTGACTTGTACTGCGCTGTGCTGATTTCTAAATACTGCTGCACAATGGCGGCGACTGGCGTCTTGAGCTCAAACAACGCTGAGAGAGCTTACGAATGGTCCAGACCAACTTTACGAAAGTGTGACTTACAGAAGATATACTTAGTGTACGAACGTGTCGGGAATCGTGCCATAACGTTAAGAGAGAGGTTAAGGAATAGGTTAAGAACTACTTAGCGATATGAACGTTTTGGGGAACCGGGCCCAGATAGAGTAAAAGAGTATGTGTAGGCTATTTGATGTGCTGTCCAAGGAGAGGGCTCCGAGCTCTGTACTTTGGCCCGAACCCAGAGTAGGCTACTCACCCCGTATCCCTGGCTGCAGTGCTCGAAGTGGGGCGGTACTCACCGGTACGCAGTACCGGCACTTCTACATTTTACTCTTAAGCGTACCTACAGTGTGAGAAAATATTAAAGCAATGATTTTTTATACTGTAATTATATCTAATGAGTCGTAAATATGCCGTTACCACATGCTCTGCCTGACTGTGTCTGCCACTCTGCCAGAAGAGCATCAGTTTTCATTCAGCTGGATTCATGACCTCACTTCTTACCACCATGGCCTGTGACTTGTGTGATGAATGTGTGATGAAATTGATGTGTTCTGATAGGTTCAGTACTTTTGCCTATGTACAGTAATTTACAGTTTTTACTAAAGTATAAGGACAGTCATATATATATATATATAGACTGGATGATGACACCACTGTCTTCTGAGAGGAAATAAGGGAAGAAAATAAGATTTCGGATAGGAAATGTGAATAAACATACCATATGTCTCCCTTAAATACAAAATTAGCTAAATATTAGCAACATTTTCTAAACAATTATAAGGAGGATAGTCAGAGATTGTGGCCTCACTGTCATCACTAGGACTGTGGTTTGTCCATGGCTCTTACATCTGGGACCAGTCAGAGAAATCATGGCCCAAGGGGGGCAATTATCAAACTCATGATAGTTAATGACCTCTGGATCTCTCTATTCTCTTCTCAGACCAGTTTAATTCCTGATAAACAGTGTCTAATGCTGTGAGACAAACCATTAGTAATGTTTGTGAAAGTATCCCTGGCCTTGAACCAGTATGGCTGAAAAAGGTGGTTGGATGCGTGCACTGCGACAAGTACTCAGTGAGAAAACTCCATTCCCAACTGGCTTTCTTCACAATCACTCACCTCTGGTTCTGATAAAATATATTAAAAAGATCTCCTGATCTACTCATCAAAGCCCTGCATAACGATGAGTTATTAGAACTTGTGAAATTGTGCCAAGGCCCAACTAAGTCTGAACTGGTCCTTTCCGAAACGCGAGATTGCATATGGTTGCTTAGGTAAGCGATATCATACTCTGCTTGCGTGGTTCTTTCGACTTTGAGTTATTCGACAGTGAAGAGGCTGTGTGAGCAGTATTATGGGAGGATACCTCGGGTAGAAGGGAATTTAGCAAGCTATCTCTCCCTGAAAGCTCACATTTTGCCCTCTAGGCCACAACATCTAGGCTTGTGGTAGAGTATACAGCGGCCGGTCAGTCTGGTGGGGCTCTGCACACTAAAGCAGTCATGCAAGCCTACCAGTCAGACCTGTTGAAAAACCTAGACCAGAGTGAGGGTTTATCCCCAGAGGTGGTCTCCGAACTGCAAATGACCATAGATTTGCTCTTCGTGCCACCAAGCAGGCAGCCCGCTCCATTGGCCCACTCGGAATTTTGAATACTATGCATCTCAAAATGTCTGGCCAATACAGGAACAATTTTTTTGTTAAAGATTCATGTTAAACTGACTTGAAACGGTTACTATTATGCACTATTAAGTAATTCGATCAAATATAGAAAACAGGATTCCCACTTCCCATCATGATTTGCACACGGCTGAATAGGGAGAGTAAATAATAAAATAAAGTGTTAGAAGGGAAAATGGCGAGACTTGTTTGGGCCAATCACATAAAACATGTTTTTTTTATGGCACAAGGTACTTTACAATTAAAATTGATTTGCAAGCAGCTGCATTTACTTCTGTTTAATGCGGTATTGATTGCCATTGGTTAATGTTTTCAATAAAAAGCAACCTATCTACAATGAACAGAGAGAGAGAGTTAGATACAGAATATGCTGGGGAAGCAACGTAAAAAAAAGAGCACCAAGCTTCTCGTCAGAGGAACTTGAAGTGTTGCTGGACGAGGTGAGCTTGCAAAAGGTGGCACTGTTTTCCAGCTTTCGGAATAACTTGTGCAACAGCAACAAAAACGCAGAAACATTAAACGCTTTAATGACATTACGAAATAGTAGGGGTGTAACGAGATCTCGTGCCACGAGATCTCGCGAGACTAAAACATGACGAGATTTCTCGTCGAGTAAAAAGCTGTCTCGCGATCGCGATATCGCCATGACTGAGCGTGAGGGTGAGATTATCATAGAATATTCCACTGCTACACTCACATTCTCCTAAACTGTCGTTTTGCGGTTTTTATTTAAAAAATCATTATAAAATAATGTAAAAGTCTGCTCTGCTCATCCAGCTCGAGTTGCCGTTGCAATCAGTGCAGCACGAATTCACTGATCGCGTGAGGCACTTGTATAATGCACGCTCAGCACCGCTGCTATACACAGAGTATGCGCGATCACGATAGTGAAAGTAAAACACAAGCTCTCTGATGTGGATTGCGCACAAATTAGGCCGCATACATACAATAGTCCGTCTCCCGATACCCATCTCTGGACTGTTTATTTGCGGCTATGGTGTCAGTTTGCACTTCGAATATTGAGAGAGTACTGTAATGTCTTAAAGACAACAGACAAGAGGCTCCGTTTCTGAACTTATAATCGGAACGCAAGAACAACTGTGGAGACAAACAAACAGCCTCGGTTTCTCTACCGGCCTTTCCCGAACTCACCGCATTAACCCTATAACTGCCGGTGCAAAATAAAACAGCAATTTCAAAACAATTATAAAGAGTCTGTGTGCTAACTTTGATTATGGTTGCACTTGCACTTATTGTTTGCACTTAATAAGACTTCTAGAGTTCAGTTAGGATGTCACACACAGCCTCAATCAGAAGTTCTGAAAGCTCTTAAATGTACAGTAAGGTCTGAAGAGACTAATGTGAAATCATGCAGGAGAAAAGCCAGTCAATAAAAACCTTTTACAGTGCTTGTATATTGTTTTCTTTCAATGCATTTGATAATTCATACTCATAATGCACGTCATTTCAGGTCTACTTTATAAGAGTATTAGTTAAACATTGCAAAATGCACCTGCATACTATTTTTCCTGTCATGAATTTTTTCATTGAGGATTTCTGAAAAATTGTGCAAAAATCTCGTCTCGTCTCGTTCTCGTGAACCCAATCTCGTGTCTCGTCTCGTTTCTAAAATAAGCGTCTCGTTACACCCCTACGAAATAGCCTAGGCTAATTACCATATTAGTTCTGATACCAAATAAAGTCAACTTCATAAATAGGCCTGTATCCATTGCGAACATATTTTATTATTAGTCTTAAAATGTCCATAACATAAAATCATTGTTGAGCCACAACATTGTCAACACACCATAGTTTGACTTGTATTGCGCTGTGCTGATTTCTAAATACTGCTGCACAATGGCGGCGACTGGCGTCTTGAGCTCAAACAACGCTGAGAGAGCTTACGAATGGTCCAGACCAACTTTACGAAAGTGTGACTTACAGAAGATATACTTAGTGTACGAACGTGTCGGGAATCGTGCCATAACGTTAAGAGAGAGGTTAAGGAATAGGTTAAGAACTACTTAGCGATATGAACGTTTTGGGGAACCGGGCCCAGATAAAGTAAAAGAGTATGTGTAGGCTATTTGATGTGCTGTCCAAGGAGAGGGCTCCGAGCTCTGTACTTTGGCCCGAACCCAGAGTAGGCTATTCACCCCGTATCCCTGGCTGCAGTGCTCGAAGTAGGGCTGTACTCACCGGTACGCAGTACCGGCACTTCTACATTTTACTCTTAAGCGTACCTGCACTTTTTCTTGCGTACCGCTACTTCTTGCTTGTAGCCGGTACTCGACCACTGACAGAAAAAAACGTTTCTGTCACGCCTGTTTCACATATACTCCATTTGCAGTGCGTATGCGGTGTGTATTTCTCCCCGTACCCATGTTAAAAGGTTAGAGCGCTCACACTGCACGCGGATGCGGTCCGGCGAATGCGTTCCAGGAGCGGTGTATACAGCAGTGCAGAGATCGTTTCGAGTCTATTTCTTTTGTGCTGCACGCGCTGAATTAAAGTGACAGTGCATGGTTCGTGGTCAAAACACAGATTGACATGAAAAAATAAACATCTCACCATAAATGCATTTAATTAAATAAAATGTAGTAATCTCACTATAAATATATTTTTGGACTTGCAGACTTGGAGGAGTTTCGTTTTCACACGCACACACACACTCGCACGCATGCACGCACACACACACACACACACACACACACACACACACACACACACACACACACACACACACACACACACACACACACACACACACACACACACACACACACACACACACACACACACACACACACACACAACTTGTTTTAATACATTTATGTTGTTAATAAATAACAATAAATTGTTGTTGTACTACCTACTAGCAATATCTCCAAGTTTTGTTTTTCAAATCTCAAATGTCATGATTTGCCAATGCAAGAGAGTACCGGCACCTTTCTTTCCCCACTTCAAGCACTGCCTGGCTGTGATAGGAACCAGCAAAGAGTGAGGAGTCAGGGTGGTGGAGGGATTCTGAAAACTGTTGAGGAACATAGGCGAGTCAGTTTTTTCCGTCCCGCTCCTGCTAGATTCTATTCCTTCACAAACCCGCACCCGCTTAAAATTCACTCTGTGTTTAGACGCTATCCACTTAAAATGATTTTCTTCCCAAACCGACTGATCCCGCTAAATTTATATCTCGTTTCCAGAATCTCACATTTAAATTTCCCCTACTGAAAGAGAGAGATTTGGTATAACAAATATAATAGGCTATACAAAAATGGTTTATTTTTATTCGTCTAGTCATTTTACTGTCAAGACAGTAAAAAAATGTCACAGAGAAAAAAAAAAGCAAAATATGAATTAACGAAAATCATTGGCTTATAGGCCTAGCTTTTGCGAAATGAAATCACTTTTTTAACAGAACTATTTAACATCCTTTTTCATTCATGCAAGAAAAGCCGGAAACTGAAGCGTCCCTGGGGGCAGCCATTGTAGCAGAACTTCACCTGCTGTTAGCATTCCAATGACTCCCATTCATTTTGGCGTCACTTTGACAGCGAATAACTTTACATCTGAGGCGTCCAAAGACTCCATTTGTCCATTATTTATTTCTTAAGAAACACGACAATGTATAAAAGGCTCCATCACTTTGTATCTTAAGTTATGGCCCCGTAGAAGCCGTTTTTGTAAAAATAGCCTAACGATTCCATTATAACCACGCGACTCTCAGTTGCACACTAGAGAAATTACTGTATAGGAGGAGAAGGCAATGATTCAGATTTCTCTTGGCACAGCTACTAGGTGGTTCACGTCACATCTACGTCGTCAAGCTCAGTTTGAGCCTGCACAGTATGCTCAGCCATCAGGAAGTGAGTGGTTCTAAAGGGCTTCACTTTTCTCCGTTGAAGTCTATGGGGTCGCTGTGTCCATTTCTTTTACTGTCTATGGTCGTGACCAGGATGCAAAGGAAATAATTTGCCAGGTTGCTCAGTGCAGAATTTGAAAAAATTAATTTTATAAAAATTTATATGTGAGTATTTAAAGGCGGACTATTTGTTTTGAAAATTACCTTGCATGTAGTGTGTTAACTGAAGATACTAACAAGATAGGTGAACGGAAAACAGTCTGCAAGTTTTAAATATAAATGGAAGTTCACCGTATACAAAGTTATTGTCTCTCAAAAGTAAGAGTCGACTCTGAGTCGCTGATATGAATCGATAGACGAACGATGCATTCTGTCTGTCTAGATGACGTCAACTTGACAAGTTATTTGAACAAGATACGCCCACTCATTGCGCGCGCCAGAAAACAGTGAAACTTGAAAACATCATGTCGACGAGACACTGTTCTGAAGTGCGAATCAAAAGCGAACTTTTTTTTTCACTGCCCAGGGACGAGCATGTGAAGAATCAGTGGCTAAAGTTTGTATTTACAACTGTACCCGAACCTTGTGCTGTGCTCGCGTCAATTTAATAACGATTCCTTTACAAACATAAATGCTTTCAAGTTTGGATTGTTTTTTTTAGCATGCTCAATAAGTAACTGTTATGTGTGTGTGTTGTGTAAGTTACGCTCAGCGCAGCTTCTAGGTCTCCAATGTCTTTTTTTTTTTTTTTTGGAAATATGTGAAATGTTTGTCGTTGTTATTGGAGTTGTCATAAAGAATAGAGCGTATTGTAGTACTGCAGTGCTTTATCAATATGTTTAAGCTTTGGGCTAATGCAAAAAAATAACTGACTGGGTCATCTGACCAATCACCGCAGATTGGCGTCAAGTAAAGGAGGTGTTTGGAAAAATGAGTCGTTGAACGAATCATTAGAGAGTCGGTGAGCAAAACAGGTAAAAATAAATGCATATTATAAGACAACAAAAGTGTTTTTTGTCATTGCAGGCACGTAAAACTGTTGTTGGGGACTCCCAGAACAATATTAGGAACATTTTAAATGTCATAATAGGTGCCCTTTAAAAGAGTTTCTGTTATAAAGGTTTTTTGTTATTTTTTGGGTAAAGAATGTGTATGTGTAAAAAAAAAAAAAAAAGCTTTTGAGGAAATGCATTTTAGGCTATAGTTCACAACACTCTTAAAATAAACCTTTCCATTGCGCAAAAGGTTATTTATAGTGGAAAATGGGTCTAGATTTTTGAAATGTTCTTCACACTAAAACAAAAATGGTTATTTTAAGAACTGTTCACTAAGAGGTTCAGTGTATGGATTGGATTTGTCAGTTGGGCTTAAAATGTATCTTCATACAAGTTAGTCTTTTTAAATTAGTCAGTAAATTATTATAAATTCATTGTTAAAATATACTCAACTTCAACATTACATGTATTGTATAAATATATATATTTTTTATAGAAATAATATTTTATTAAAAGCACAGAGCACAACGACTGTCAAAGTTTATTGAACCCATGGGGTTTATTTCCTTGAGCGTCAGAGATTTTTCCCGAAGCACAAAACTTATTTATAGGCACATCAGTGATCCTTAACGCCTCCATGTCATGATTCTCAACATGCAAGGTAACAGCTCAACAGCAATGAGCAATTGATTGGTTTTAGGATTAATTGTGTTAAAAGAGATTGCATGCCATTTTTGGTGTCATATTTCCAAGCTAGAACATTGATCAGTGTTGATCAATTACTTGTGGTCACATCAAATCACCATGAGTTTTGTATAGGGACAAATTTTCGGATTAACATAAATGGACAACAGGACTTATGTTACAGTCTACACTCTGATGGAACCTAAAGGCTCCAAATCATTTCGGCATGTATATTTCACATGCTTTTTGGTTCTCTATGCTTTGATACTGTTTGTGAACATTTGGCTCAGTGTGGTCATTATTTTGGAGAGAGCCCTTCATGAACCAATGTACATTTTTATGTGCAATCTATGTGTAAATTATTTGTATGGAGCAACAGGATTTTATCCTAAATTCCTGCATGATTTAATTCTGGATTCATATGTTATTCCTTCTTTTATGTGCACACTCCAAGCTTTTGTAATCTACAGTTCAGCTATGTGTGAGTGTACTACATTAGCAGTGATGGCATATGACAGACATGTGGCCATATGCCGACCTTTAGACTATCACTCAAAAATGAACAAAAATACATGTGGCATGTTGCTCCTATTCTGTTGGACTGCACCATTTATTTCTATGTTCATTGGAGTTGTGTTGTTAAACAGGTTGGCAGTGTGTAAATATCATATTGACAAATTATACTGTGACAGCTGGTCAATGGTAAAGCTCTCATGTGAATCAGTGGTTATTAATAACAGCATGGCACTGGTTGTTGTATTATTTTATATTTGTCTTACTATTTTAATCATTGTGTCCTATATTAAACTAATAGTAGCTTGTAAAGCATCATTAGAAAACAGAAGAAAGTTTTGGCAGACATGTGTTCCACATATATTTTCACTGTTAAATTGTGGTTTTACTGTGTTTTTTGACGCAATGTTTAGCAGATATGGCTCAAGCAATGCCCCAGAGAACATTTATGTTGTTTTTGCCTTACTGGTGGTTATTGTGCCACCTCTATTCAATCCTTTAATCTATGGCTTAAAACTCAAAGAGGTTCGTAAAAGAAGCTTTAAATTATGTCTAAATGTCATTAAATAAAGAATTAATTATACTCAGTTGCCCTAAGTGAAGCAATAAATATACTAAAATGTATTTGAAAAACATTTATTTTATGCTAAGTATACTATAAATACATTTACTTTTTTATGTACTTCATGTTACCCTGCAATTTTAGAATACTAAATTGGTATACTTAAAGTCTGCTAAATTGGAACAACTAATTTTGTACTTAATGTACTTTATTTATCCAGAAAAAGTGCTGAGGTCCAACTAAAGATACTTAAGTATATACAATGTCGAGGTCCTGACTGTCTGTGGTCATTAAAAATCCCAGGATGTCCTTCGGAAAAAGAGTAGGGCTTTAACCCTGGCATCCTGGTCAAATTTGCCTATTGGCCTCTGTCCATCTTGGCCTCCTAATCATCCCCATAAACTGATTGGATTCATCACTGTCTCCTCTCCACCAGTAAGCTGGTGTGTGGTGGGCGTTCTGGCGCAATATGGCTGCCGTTACATCATCCTATACCATATGCTCTGCCTGGCTGTGTCTGCCACTCTGCCTGAAGAGCATCAGTTTTCATTCGGCTGGATTCATGACCTCACTTCTTACCACCAGGGCCTGTGACTTCAAATGTGTGATGAAATTGATGTGTTCTGATCGGTTCAGTACTTTTGCATATGTAGTGATTTCCAGTTTTGCTCACTCCACAATAGTTGATATAAGTATAAGGACAGTCATATATACACAACCATTCAAAAGTTTGGGGTCAATAAGTTTTTTTTATTTAATTTAATACTTTTCTTCAGAAAGGACGCATTAAATTGATCAAAAGTGACAGTAAAGACATTTATAATAATGCAAAATATTTATTTTTTAATTAAACGATTTTCTCTTGAACTTTCAAAGAATCCTGAAAAATATGAAGCAGCACAACTGTTTTCAACGGTGATAATAATCATAAATATTTCTTGAGCATCAAATAATCATATTAGAATGATTTCTGAAGGAGCATGTGACACTGAAAACTGGAGTAATGATGCTGAAAATACAGCTTTGATCACAGAATTACACTTTACTATATATTCACATAGAAAACAGCTGTTTTACATTAACATAATATTTCACAATATTACTGGGTTTGTTTGGTATTTTTAATCAAATAAATGCAGCCTTGGTGAGCAGAAGAGACTACTTTTAAAAACATTAAAAATCTTACAGACCCCAAACTTTTGAACAGCAGTGTATATATATATATACAAGAAGACTTAAGTAAAAGTAAGTTCTGCAAAGATGTTTCTCCTTTATTGCTCAGAAGACTTAATGGAAATCTCAGCTAAGTTTCATGTACATATTGACTTGGTCAGAGGACAAATGGCCACCCGACTAAAACCTGTTTCTCTTTTTTCTTCATTTCTGTTACTTGATGGAATTTGGGGTTTTTGCCACTGTCGCCTTTGGCTTGCTTAGTTGGGGTTTAAAAGACACTTAATATTCAGTAATATTATCGATTTGACTGCACTGACACTATTGGATGAGAACAAAAAATTTAACTGAATTAATAAGCTGGATGATGACACAACTGTTTTCTGAAGAGCTGCTTTATAGTTGATTCAACTTAATTACATAATTCACTTAATTTTAAGTCTTTCATTAAACTGATTGAAACTGACTTGAGCTGAATAATGACACTATTGTCTTTTGTAGAGCTGCTTTATTTGAACTTCTCTCATATTTTACGAAGTTTGCATGATTGTTATTTTCCTGTTTATCGAGGCGGTTTTGAAACAATCTAAAGCATTACATAAATAAAAGGTTACTTGACTTGGTTTTTAGACTATTGACATTGTAATAAAATAATAGAACTATGAAATAAATCTGGATAACAGCTCAGATTTTTTTGTCTTAGAATTTAATGAGCTTTTTTATATTTTAGTTTGATTGCAGATTTGTACCTGAAAAGCAGCA